>BOPP01000159.1:1349953-1368811 GCA_017312745.1 Gryllus bimaculatus | reverse complement strand
CCACGCCAGTGGAATTCCGAGTTTCATTTAAGTGTTCGAGTTAATATAGGCGTTGGGCTGAATTTTAGGTCAATGCATTCCAACGCAATTTGAATAATTTGCATGAATCCAAGTAATTGTACATAATATGTGTTCTTGTCCAATTAATGTAATTTGAATGTTTCATTTCAACATTTTTCTATATGTGGGAATTATAACTCGTGCACCTAATATGGTTGAATTGTATCCCCGGCTAGGAGAAATTACGACTTCCCCAACAGTAATAATCCAACTCCCGAAGGGGGGAGGGGGGCTCAGTAAGTTCGCACACTGAGTGGAGAACGTATTTCCAGGCAGTGTTACCAGCATTTCAAACCATATCGGAATGTCATCTCGGGAATACAGATGATACCGTATGGCAATTTTCTCCGGTCAGTGTCTGGTTATGTCGCACGACTCAATATATATCGCCCATCACAGATACAGAGAGAAAGAAACTGGAGATGAGTCATTCTCTTCATCTCCCGACTTCCGTTTCGCGTGGCCGGTGTGTGTCGAGCGTCGTGTGTGTAGCACCAGATCCAGTGAAGGCCCATCTCAAGTTTCGGCCACGCTCTGGAAGCGGCGCAATAATTGGCCCTGCTCACGCCACGCGCTCCTCGGGCAGCTCCTCCGCCACCGGCGACGGCGACGGCGACGGCGACGGCGACGGCGACGACGACGACGACGAGAACCGCGACGCCGACGCCCCCGCCCCCCACCCCCCGAAAATCCCTAGATAAGAAGACCAACGCATTGCTTTCGCCGCCGTTCCATATCCAGTCGAACTGTGCGGTATAGGGTATGATTTGGAACCACCAATCTACCCGAGACCGAGAAGGATATATTTTGAAACCTCACCAACGTTTTCAGTTGATGCATTCTGGGCTATCGAGTTAAAATTGGATCGCCTGGAAATAATGTGGTCTATAAAACATTATGACTAAAATCCAGGTTATGGTAAATTTGATCGGAACAGGTGAGCGTCTATACATTCTAAAGTGATCTGTGACATTTGTGATTGTATATGTCGCATAATAAAAGTACTGCTTTAGTATATTTCACATGGATTAATGTCGGTCAATTTTCAAGTGGTCTACAAGTCACATTGTTATTCGTTATTCTGTAGACCACTTTAGCTCCAGGCAAGCCAATTAATAGGTGTGGTCTTTCAAGTTGCACTACTGTGGCTGTAGATGCATGTAGAGTCTCTTAGATGCAGAGAGTAGGGCATTCCTTTGCACCGCCGATTCCGGCGTTTCATCGTATGGTGTTTTGTGTGGGTTGGGCACCACCAATCTATACTAATATCCTTGAAAAACCTATAATAATATTTTTCAAAATCTCTGTAATATCTTCTACTTTTATAATTTCTCTAACTTCCGAATGCCTAATGCGAATCTTATTTCGTCGGCCATTCGGGGTGCGTTACTAGGGGGACAAAGCGGCGTGGGCGTCGGCCACCACGTCCCAAACGAGCCTCTGGGAGGAGGTCGAAGGCCAGGAACTGTTGCACCGGTTACACTTTCTGGTCATAGAGTCGATGTTACGTTTCCTGAGTTTCGGAAAAGCTCTTTCGAGAGACGTTAAGCGTGGCTCTCGTAAATTAAAGCGTCGTGGCTACCAGGGTTTCCCCTCAAAGAACTCTGCATTCAAGTGGCCGGTAAAACGGCATAATAAAGGATCTATAAAATGCTACAGTAATAGAACGACCTCTTTGTGGGAGTTTGACAGAGAAAACAAAAGAGTCAAAATTAACTACAAAGCTGTAATAAGTGCAGATATTTTAAGCGAGTGGGTACAATAAATACACTATGACTTTGAGGTCAACTACAGTATCAAAAGACAAGAACAAGCGCGCAAAGGCCGCCTATAGCTCCCATCCGAAGCTTCGTGAAATAACACTCTAATCGAATTGTACGTCAGGACACCTTTATAATTACAACTGCTGAAGCCTATCTTTAGGTAGCCGTAAAAAAACAAGCCGTGCATCATCAGCTACTTTGCATTCCACTCAGGGAAAAAAAAGAAGCATCTTCATATCTCGCTCTCCCCCTCGCGGGCTCGGAGGGCTGTAAACAACGCGCGCGTTTTTCTTGAGGAGGCCTTTCCTCGCGGTGCCTCCGCTGGGCTCGCGCGCCATCTATCCCCCTCTCCTCCGCGAAGAGGAGGGGGCGGGGGGGGCGGGGCGGGGAAGATGAAACAAAACACGCGCGCGCGCCGCGTAAGGCTGCTGCCTCATCGCGTGAGCGAGCGGCCTCGCAGATGGCGCGGCGCGGCGCGGGGCGGGGAGGGGGACACGGACGCGGGACGCGGCACCTGCATTTGGCAAGCTGCCCCGGCGCTCTTCTTCAATTTAACGCCCGCTCCCGCCCCGCGCGACGCTCCATCGGACGTCGCTGGACGCGCCACTGCTACTGGTTCATCGCTAGCGCCGATACACGCACTGCCATCTAAAAGGAATAATGGTTATGACACCAGAAGCAAAGGCTGATCCTGAAACTTGGAACAAATTCACAACTCGTATTACACTAATTTTTGTTTTTGAAATAATTTTAAATAGTTTTTGTCCAGTTTTCAGCGAAAAGCCTTAGCCCTTTTCGTATCTCTCAGGTCATTGCATATTCTACATAATTCCGTTAATTAATTTTTGCTATCTACATTTTTCATTTCCCATGTAAGAGCGATAAAGTGAGATTGCCGGAAAACGATTCGTAATACTTTAACAAGACAACATACTTAATATCTTTGCAAACCCTGTCTTGTAGCATCTTCTTCGAAATCATGTACTGGAGGGACTATCCTTCGTGTCTTGCAACGCCCGCTCACCCTCCATTACCATTCGTCGGCGAGGTCTCCACCTTCCACTTCGTGATCTCTCTCGCAGCTTCCTCGGGCGCCGCAGGTTCATTTGCGCGAAACGGCGCTTTCATTTCTTTCGCCTCGACGTGCAAATAATCGGGGGCCGCGGCGCCCACCCCCGCCCCGTCTCCCGCCCCCGCCCCCGGTGCGTTTGCACCGGCGCGCTTCGCTTTTATGGCCCTCATTCTTCGCTTTTATTTACTTTCCTGGGGAAAACGCGATCCCGGAGGCGGCGCCGTAAAACTTCTCCCAGCGGAAGTGCGCGCCGCCGTCGCGCGGAATGGGGTGCGAACGCGGCCCCGCAGCGCCGGGATCAAGGCCCCGGTTGACGCCCTCTGGCGGGAGGTGGAACGAGAGGCTACGATTCGAAACGAGATATCGTTAGGCTTGCGCTGATTGTTTGCACTCCCAGAATGGATGTCTCAGCGACTCCAACAAACAGCAAATCTATTAAAGCTCCCAGCTGACGACATCGATTTTTTTATATAATCAATATGATCGTAACTGCTTTAAAAAAGTTAGTTTTGGCAAGATCGAATAGGCATTATCAGTAGTAATAGCCAAATGCGTCATGATTGCCATAGCCTTTGGTGCAACATTCCAAATATTCAATCAATCAGTTTTATCAAATTAAAACTTCAAACACAGGGGATTTGCAAACAAAACAATGTCATTTTCTATATGTACTACAAAATTGCATTCGCGTTCGTAATCTTCAAAATGCAAGGCTGTGTTGCGCGCGCCATTTGTTATTACTGAATATGGCATCTTCGACTCCACAAAGCTTGTCCATGCATTCCCGCTTTATGTATTTGATGGGGCGGTCGAAAAAAGGCCGATAGCCACATCAAAGGTTCCGACTCCCAAGGCCGGCTCGTTCCCGGAACACTAAGGCAGACACGTGTAAACGAGAGGGTAGTCTGAAGAAACAGGGTTGTCTCCGCTTCGATTACCACACAATCTGGAAACCCTCGCTTGTCTATTTCCAATAGAACTCCCCGAAAACCGTAGAACACTCCGATCAGAATAATGATTATGATGGGCACTTACCCAAAACAATGCCAGAGCTCTAATGGCAGACTGATGAGTTTCTTCGACGTTTCTTCTTTATGATATATTTACTTATCGCACAAGCGCCAGCAATGACGCAAATTTGTGCGTGTTTAAAGAAAGTAGATTTTGAGGGAAATGCTAGTTTTGTGCCCGTTGTCTCAACTGATTCCGTGGGATTCAGTGGTATTTCGTGTGCGAGAAGCGCGGCGCGCTCGAGCAGCTCCGCCTTGCGCGCTCTGTCCGCTCGTCCAAATGAGGCGGCGTGAAGGGCCCGGAGGCGGCGGCGGCGGCGGCGGCGGCGACGGCCGCTAAGTGGCGGTCGCCGTGACGAACGGCCGACGGCCGGAGCGGGTTCTGTTTCCAACTCTCCCCCGAGCGGCGCCGCGTCCACGCCCCGCCGTTAGCGGGAACCTCCAGCGCCGCCGTTTCTTGCGAGCGGCCAAACGCCGCCCCGTGCGCCGAATACTAATGAGGCCCACATCCACCGAGCGCTATACTTTGACGCTTGGCGCCGGAAGTTGGGGGAAGCGAGTGGGCTTATCGCGGCGCGGAATGGGAGGGAACTAATGTGGTTAATTTTTAGGTTGAATGCCTTTACGCTATCTAACGAATTGGAGGGGAGAAGACAAATTATTCAGAGCAAAACGTTTTCCTCGAATTAATTAGAAACTGAAATACGAAAAAAAGTTTCAAACCCCTTATCACATTAAATTCAAAAGTTTTATCACATTAATTCATAAGCTTTATTACATCACATACTGAATAGTGACATCGAATGATTGCGTAGATTGACGTTTCTCCATTTGAGAGACTCGATTAAAATAGCAATATTGTTGATTTCTTCGTAAAAGATTTCCGTGGTTCTGAAAAAAACGATACTTACAAGTTGTTCCCTTCAATTACCTTTCATTAAGTTCGTAGTACATTATTATATTTCCATCGTACAAATGCCTAATATTTCGACATTAGTGAACCATTCTCGTTTCATTCCGTTTCACCACAACCGTTAAACTTGTCTTGTAGCGTCGCAGGTTTCTGAACTAAGAGCGCGCAAGTGTGTGTTGGAGTCGTAACGTATTCCAGGATGACTCAGCGCGCGCGAACGCAGCAGCCCCACGTGGCCGCGCAGATTACTCTTGGCAGCGAGCGAAAAACGCGCGGGGGCAGCAAAACCCGTCTGGCGGCGGCTGCCATCTCCGCGCGGCTCATTACGCAGGCGGACGCTCCGGGCCGGGCCGCGCGGCTGCCATTGCGAGCCCGCCGCCGCATTAGCATGAGTGTGCGTCCCGCCCGAATTTCAACGTGTGGCGGGAGGGCCTTGCCCAAGGAGGCGGTGCGCGACCTGGCGCCTGCGAAGCCCCTTTGCGGCCCCGCGCCTCGCGCGAGCTCAACCAGCCGGGGGCGATTTCGGGTGTACGCCCGTGCGGGGGCGAGAGCTCCCGAAAGGCCTCCGCTGGGCGAGCGGGGTGAGGCGCAGGGGTAATCGATGATGCGCCTTGATGCGCGTACGAAGGTTTGCTCTTTCATGCGCACGATATACCACGATTATAAACATTGGTGCGAATGCTCTGGAATATTAATTAGGGTGATGCTGCCGAAAGGTGTGAAGGGGCAACTGTGTCAAGGTTGCGAAGGGGTGCCAAGCCGATATACTTACATGATATATAAATTACGTGATATAAATATTGAAGGCTCATCCAGACATCTTGAGATCGAATCTCACCCGAAAGTATTTAATGTACATTATCTTGGAAGCTGACTCATGATCGATATTATCGGAGAGAACACATGCAGAATTTGCATTGAATCCTTAAAAGCATGCGACGAGCCAGAGCTCTGTAGCTCCTCATTGGCTAGTTGTGTTCGCAACGAATTCGAAAAGCAGGAAATATTACCCGAAGTACAAGGCAAAGAGCTCAACACAAGATTAGAAACAAGAATACATAGCAAGAAATAATGTAGTTACCAAAGTAAATAGAGTAATTCAAATTATTTGTTTAAAAAAAGCGTGTAGTAAGCTGGAAAGATCCTATTCCGAGCTGCAATTCCCGCCGCGGCTGTCGGCCAGCTTGGCGGCTACGTGAATGGGGGCGTCGCCCGCCGCTCGCGTACGCGCGGCGCCTTCCGCGTATTAGTGTGAAAGCGTGGAGCGTGGGGCCGAAGGCGGTCGTTGGTTAATGATAGCCAATTCCCGGGGGGCCTCCACGCGGCTTTTACGGCCGTCGACGCGCTCATTTCCATAGAATCCGGCTGCGCCTGCCGCAACCGGCCGCGCGCAGCCCAGTCTCCGGGGCCGGAGCCGCGCCGCCCGCTCGGGCGTTCGGGGAAACGCGGGCGCGTGCTCCGGAGGGCGAAGGCAGGCGGAGGGGTGGCCCCGCGGCCGCCGGGCGAAGCAGCGACATTGTACACGACGTGCTTGTGCTTACTCCGTGCTCTTTGGGGGACTTTATCGTATTTTTCCGTTAGCGGGTTTCCCGACAAATTGTACGTGACGTCCATAAAACTTCATATTTGTCACATGTAGGTTAATGTGCGTTCACGGAACTGTTCTGGTTGTGGGAAATTTACAAATTGATGGCAACGTGCCAGGATATGGTAAGAGATCGGTTTTATATGTATTCCTTATAAAACTTTATGTAAGTTAATTTCCAGTTCTACAACTTTTAATTTCCTCACGCTGTATCATTATACACAAAAGAAAGAAATACTGTGACAGGAGCATGAGAAAGATGATAAGACCACGGCCACTTCATGAGATTTAATTTATTATTTTAATCGATGTTCACTCAAGTGTTTACATGTGTTATTATTATAAATTTGTTAGAAATCTTATCATGATATTTTCACAGTTGTAACCTGCCATTTACACCTGAAATATACCACTTGATTTGCAAAAATCGAGTGAGTTATGAAGGTAATGGAATCAGAAACATAATATAATTCACATAAAATTATGATTACCAATTCCACTAATACATTTGTTTAAAATTTTGTAAGTGCAGTTTGGATTAGCACAATGCAGGATGCCCGTTTTCTTTAGATGTTGCGGTTTGTTTAGTACTACTGTACAACGTTGATTTACCGACATAAGCTACGATCCCCTTTCCCCGAAATCGAGACACCTCGCAGGTCGTTGCGCGTCCTATGGAACGGGGGGGGGGAGTGGGTCGCGGCGTCGCGGGCGTCGCGACGGTGCGCGTGGCGGCGCGGAGCGGCCTTGGCGGGTAGTCGCCGACCGACCCGGACCCCACGCCCCGTGCCGCCAGCAGCTGCGACGGCGGCCTAATCGCCACTCGGCGCAGATTGCTTCGGGCAGAAGCAGCTCCGTTCGGACTCTCGCTGTACTCGATCCATTTACACACGTGTCCATACGTAATATTTGATGCAGTCATCAGCAACATCCGACGGGACCGTGTAATTCGCTCCCATTCGAAATACCCATGGTTCACACCACTGCGAAAATGGAATTGGCTCTCGATTTTAGCTTGTAAAGGAATTCAACGATATTGTTGTATTATTTATTCATGAAGAAATTTTGTGAAACTTAACGAAGCTATTTTATGACGTAAATGTCATTAACTGGTAAACTTTATACAACCGTAAATTAAATGATTTTTTTGAGAAGTAAATCATCACATTAGTAATTAACACTTCATATTAAAAAAATGGAAATTACTGTTTGATCCTATTCAATCGCAAATAATTGTTCATATTGCTGCAGGTGATCAGGAAAGATGTAGCCGGAAAATCCAGTTAAACTCTTTTAAATACCGAGTTTTCTTTTAACCATGTACGGGAATATTGCGCTATGTGAACTCAGCCGAGGGGCAGGACGTTATGGTAAAACGTCGCCAAAAGTATCTCATAACGGCTCATGCCGAGTTAGGATTTGCTCCGCGCTGAGTTGCCTGGAAAGAACGTACTTTGGATTGTCACCCATTGCACTAGTAGTTTGAAATGACAAGACAGCGTACTCAAAAGTAATTTGTTCAAAATTCTACTTCCAAAGGCTGTCGTTGGCAGTTATTGCACTATTAGCTGAATTGGCGTCGAAGAATGCCGATACTTTCAAGTCAGCCAATCGATTTTTTAAATAATATTTTCAAAAGTAAATAACAATAGAAATCTGTAAGTATTTGCCCAAATACACTTATTTATAATCCGTTTAATTTTGGAATAATGAATGTCTTTACGTACGTACATCTTGAAGATTCTTCGAAGTCTTATTCAGCTAACAGAACGCCGACGTTGATTCATCGAGCTGACTGGGAAGGAAGCCGACTTACCTGAAAAGAAAAAGGAAACACAAGTTAGTACAGCGCGCTCTCAAGTTACACACAATCGTCCTACTTGACTGAGTACGAGGGGAGGGGGCCCGAGTATAATCCGTCACGCGGGGCAGCACGTGAATGCCTTCTTTAATCTCGGCGTCCATCGCCTTACGGCAGCAACGGTTCATCTACGTCGCATGTCTGCATTTCCTAAGCAGGCGGACAATAAGGCGATTGTAACAGCTATGTGTCCTACAGGAAACGTATGCGCGTATAATCAAGGTCATAATATTAGATAATACTTTATAACAAGCTGTTGAATATTTTAAAAAAATCATATTTAAGTAGAAAATAATCAGATTATTCGATATAGTAACAAATTGTTAGGTTCCTTTCATCCTAAATACACAATTGTAACTGATTATCTATGTATTTTTTCTGGTGCAGACCTATTCACACGACCCTTATTCTTCGTACAATGATATTAAGACTATTCGTGTACAATGACAACGATTTCAGATGACGCTTAAAGGATGAGAAGAGCTCTCTAACCAACTCTCAGTGTGGACTTCTTGCAGTCGCTGTTTTTTTTTTTCGTCTTGCCCACAACAGGGGGCCGCCGTCGTCGTGCAACTGTCAGCTGTTTGTTTACACGACGATCGCGGCGCCCTCCCCGCCTTCTGCGGTGACCCGTAATCAGTCGGCAGGACAAAAAAGTCGCGAAGCAATTCGGGGGCTCCCGGTGGGGCCCTCGGCTGGTGGAACCTCCGAAGCCGCTGCGAGGCGCAGGCACCGCCGCCGACGTGCCGGCGATATTGCTATCATCACCTCCGCTTCCACCACCGCTACCCGCAATTTTATCCCACGAGCGTCGTCGCTATCTTCATCGCATACAACGCATCGTTATCCACGCCACTAACTCGACTGGCATGCCCACTTTATGCGCTTCACTCTAAATCACCATTCTCGCAGTACGGTCTTTACACCGCTGTCTCAGCGCGACATTTGTCTCTCAGCCTATCCTTTTGCTAGTTAGCTTCTCCACTCTCTGCTGCGTCTACCCTCGAAATGAACAGGACTATTTCTCTTAATGATCGGTGATATTCGCGACCCACGGCGTACTTTAAAACATAAGCAAAAAGCGTGGAACTTTTTTGTGAAAATTTCCACGAATAGAAGTTTATATAACTTTATAACGAGCAGATTTACAGCCTTGAAACTTTTTTCCGTTCGCACCTTCAGTATGGGAAAATCGCTCCGGGGCGCTGCCCCTTGTTTAACATTTCCATCACTGCCATCGCCTGCGCGCCGCAAGACAATTGTCGCGCGCTCCGGGCCGGGCACTTGATTAACTCCATTAAGGCGACTGGAGCCACCAGGCAAAAACGGCGCCCGGAATTCCGGGAGGGAGGAGGGCGCGGAAAAACACCGGCCTGGCGCCGGACGCCGCCAGGGAGGGCCGCGCATCTGCATATTCATAGCTGCCGTGCCGCCGTCGCCGCCCACGTCGCCGCCCACGTCGCCGCCCACGTCGCCGCCCCCGCTCGCTTTCCGCCCGCACCCGCTCCTCCGCACTGGCGTTCCGCCCCGCTCCGCCCTTCGCAACCTCCGTCACCACCTCCCCTGCCCTGCCGCGCCGTCGCCGCCAACGCTGCCCCCTCGCCCTCCCTCACCGCCGCAAGCGAATCAGAACGCCCGGAATTTATGCACTCCGCCTTCCATTTATTATCATTCGTGCTCATAATGACGATGAACGGGCGAATCCATAAATGTGAAATAATGCTACCTTGTTTCAGACTTGCGAATTTACTGACAAGTACCAGAGCGTTTTATTAAATTAATTCGAAGCAGTTAGTCAACAGACAAAAAAAAAATAACGAAATATAACATGCAAACATGTTTGCATCCCCCCTCGTTCGGTCGAAATAACCACCACGTAGAGCAATATGTCACGAAAGGGGAGCGATGTTTAAAAATGAGTGGTAATCCATGGAAACACCCGGCCGCCCGGCAGCGCGCTCTGGGCGATGTGCAGCCCGCGGCGCCGGCCATCCCTCTCCGGCCGCCGCCGCCGCCCCCGACAGCACTCGCAGTGAACTCGCATCACGCTCGCATTGAGGATGGAGGTTTCGAATTTACTCCTCTTCCCAGCGGCCACACGAAACGCGGTTCTATAAAAATGATGCTAGAATGCAACAAATGGAAATCCATCTGCCCTGAAGTGCTGAAATAGTGTTCTTCGTCATCAAAGTACCTGGTAGAAGTTATTGAATATCAAATGTTCAATCGCGTTAACAGAAGAACCCTGATAGTGGCGATAGAAGGGGATGCGAACAAATTGCCCCAGCACCATACGCAGTTGCATACACCAAAGCCCTGGTAGAGCCCGCGTCGCGCGCGCTTGGCAAAACAAAGCGCGGCGGCACGCAGAGGCGGTTGCTGCTGCGCTAGCGGTCCGCGCGCATTGTATTCAAATGCGCAGTCTTGGCGTGGCGCTGCGCCGGCAGCCGCCGCTTCCTTCGCCTTCCGCCAACGCGTCCGCTCCGGTGCCAAGCGACCTTCCACCGAGCCCTTCCGGCGCGGGGCTCCAGACCTCACCGCACGCGCGATAGCTTCCGACTGACGAGTTGAGGTTCAAAAACGGAACATGGAGGCGAGATAAAACACGCACAAATGAATGAACGTGTATATCAATTTGAACATCGAACATTCATTTTGTTTCAATATTATTCTTGCTAGTTATGAATAAAAAAGTGATTTGTAATGGAATTATACATTTTAAAATATATTTGTATGCCCTATCTTTGAAATGTTTAGAAAAATACAATTTCATTTCAAATCACTTGCCTTTCTTCATGACTGTCAAAAAAATTAGGATCAAATATTAAAGATTGAAATAGTAATACAATTTTGTTTTCTTATTGCGCCACACTTTCGACAGGAAATAAAAAAATAATCGTTTTTAAGTTATTAGCCAACTGCACATCGCATTAAGGGCAAGGGCTCGCTCAGGGAATTATTAATCCTTCTTTAATGAAGTGATAGGACGATGGGATGATCCAAATACATCCATGTCCGAGGGAGGATTCGAAACCGCGAACCTTCGATCGGAGCTCGCCACGACACTACTGCCTTAGCGATTTCGGCTATCCAGAACTACTTCAAAGCGGATAGTACCGTGCAAATGTGAATAGCCGTTTTGTTTTTCTTTGGTAAAATTATATTTAATTATTAGTTGAACGAATTCAATGAAAGAGAAGTAACTAGGTATTGATTAATGGCGGTGGCGACCATTCAGGACGTGACTGTTTTAGTTTTTCTGAGCACGAACCGTTCCCGAAGCGCAACACGTTAGGGAGGCCTCTTCCCCGAAGCGCCGGGGGCGGCCTTGTTTCCCGGCGCCTGCGCGGGCGCGCGACCGCCATTCAGCCGCTCGCTCGCTCGGGGCGGCGCCGGGGGCGAGCGAGAGAGCGGAGCGGCGCAGGGCCGCGTGCAGCTGACGCGCTGCAATTGAGCTGTCGCTCCGGGCGGCGCCGCGCCACGCGACGCGACTCGCGGAAGCGCGCCTCGCGACTTGTGTATTTCGCGTGGAGCTGGAGATTTATGGTCGACGTCGGGACGCGTGGCGTTCGGGGCCGCTGCTCGCAAGAACTAGCCGTCGCTCACGGCGACAGACGCCTCCGCTATCGCCGTATTTGTGTTTCCGGCTGCTGTCCGTGTTCGACCGTCTCCCTTGCGATAGGAGCGGAATATTGCTCTCTCTTAATGACCTCGCCTTCTAATTACTTAAAGGAACCCTGATTAGTTACGACTGCCAACAAAAACGAAAAGGGAACGAAAATAACTGAAAGTGGGTCACAGCAACGGCTCCTTTTCCTCTCGCAGATGCAGCACCTAATTCCCACAAGGAATCCGCCACTGCGAAAGAGTCTCAATCTTGTGGATATTCACACCCTGAGAAGCGTCACTCTTATTCTCGCTGAGCTGAGAGCGTGGAAACACAACGGCTCTCATTTGATCTATCGCTTTCATCGCGTGCTTTGTCTGAGGCGCTGGGCGCGCGGGTGTGAGACTCCAACGGCTCCTCTAATCGCTGAGGACATCGAGGACTGCGGAGGAGGCGGTGCACGGAGCGCCCGTAGCGGTAGCAAGGGAAGGAGCAGGGGGTGGATGGGCGGGCACGCGGGCGCCACCAAAGTGGCGACAGGGACGGGCAGGTCCACGGGAGGGCAGGCAGCGGCGGTGACATCAGCGCGCGCAGTCAACAGACGTTGCTCGCGCCGAAAACCGGACAGCGCACCTACGCCGTTCTGGAGAATGGGCCACCCCCTCCCGCCCTCGCGTATTACTGCGTTCGCTCTGAGAATGCCCATTTGTGTTAATCAGTACTGTGGCGAAGGATGAATCTCAAATATTCACGAAATGCAGAATATCTTTGGAATTCCAAGAAAAATATGAACTCTTCTCACATTTCGGATACTATTATTTAAAAGGAATAAAACTGTACTCTCGAATGATCTATAGTAAAATGATACGACATACATGCGAATGCTGGTTTGCTTTCTCTTGTTAGATAAACTTCTTTAAAGGAAATTTTCGATTCACCGCACAAAATAGCAAGCAGTTCGCCCACCCAAACAAAACGTGGCATTCCCTACCCTGAAACCCAACATCCTTCGGTAGCAACGAAGCCGCGCCGGCCTGGAGCCGAACGGCGACTTCACAGCCACCGGGCAAGGCCGGGGCCGCCAGCCGCCGGCGCCCCGGGCGGCGCCAATCAGCTCCCGCCCTCGCCTTCAACTTCACCTTCACCTTCGTCTGCGCACCGCCTCCGCGACTATTTAGTCTCGCCGCCCTCCCGATGGACGGTGAGAATTGCCTCCACACACGCCCAGCCCGCTTCCTCACGGGCGTTCGCCTGTTGTTTTCTCGGAACACCGAAACTCCCGCTCTTCTCCTCGGGATGACACTGCAAAACAATCAGGGACTTTTTTGTTTGTTAAATGAGAGGGAGAGGTGATTGTAGAAGTGTTTATTTTCATATTTTATTTTTATTATTTACAAGTGAGAAGAAAACAAAAGGAAAGCGGTTGGCGACTGAACCACTCTGCAGAGGTTTCACGTACGCCAAGAGACAAACCTTTCAAGAAAAAAGAAAAGTCAACTACTGCTGAAGTGTTTCGAAGCGTCTGTATGTCCGTTTGAAGCATTTCATGTTTTCCCTGCTCTGTGGATTTCAATTTTCTATTTATTTTATAAATTGCAAACTGTTCGAACACGTACATTAGTCGTTTTACTCTGAATGATACATTCCCATTTCATCTCCTGTTTTTGACTGTTAAACGCATCTATTAGAGAAATAAAATGGAATACAGAAAAATCAAATAAGCACCGTTCTCCTGGAATACTGCAATCAGTTGTTTTCACATTAAACAAATTTTCGGTTTGTATTTGAAATATAAATATTACGAGCACGGTATTCATGAACAAAAAGCCAGTCAGTCGTCCATTTTAACATCACGGGCGTCTGCGTTTCGCAACAGGAGGAGCGGTCGCTGCCAAGCACACAATACCCGCATTGCAACGTCGCAGTGGTGTTACCAGTTGCGAAGAAAAATCACATGCGATGACGGCCTACGTGAGCGCATGACTTCATGTTCACTCGTGGACCCGTGTACTTCCACGTACCGACCGCCTTACTTAATCGTCAATTCAAACCCGTACCTAATAGAGGTTTCACTTGACCTTTGCGTCCGCTACTTTACAACGGATGTCGAAACGCACTGCACCTCGTTTGAGGTCGTGTTTTTGAATCGAGGCGGTGACGCAGCGCCGTGCGTTTCCGATTTGTCACAGCGACCTTGCAGCGCCTCGCGCCGCCCAGGCGGCCGGCGGCAACGGATTCCCGTAACGAACCTCATACATCTCGAGGCAGGCGGCGTCCCATATTCAAATGACTCACGACCGGCCCGCTCTCCTCGGTACATTCGCGTTTTGTTACATGGAACACTGCAAATAGTTTGCGGTGTGAAGCGGAATACAACAAAACACCTTGATGGATATTAATTTGCGCAGCGTAGCAGTAATTTTGAATGCGCACATATTGCAATAAAACAATGTATGCGAAATCATCCATCGATGGTAAATTTTGCAGAACTTCTTTGTTCACTATACACAGTTTGTATTGTCATATTTTACAATTCACAAAATAAATTATTACGTCAACTTTGTCACAACGATAATCAATATATATGTAAACTACTCTGGTCGGTGTATTGTTTAAACACGAACATATCATTATTACCTAACTACCTAATTATTGTAACCTAAGTCATGCACTGGAACATTAAATTCCTTATGTTTGACGATATTTGAACCATGAAATTGATTTAAGAGAGATTGCATGATTGAATGTATCATATCTTTTCAAAAATATCAATGTATTAAGAGAATACGTTTGAAATATTTGTCGATATTTAAGAAATTGATAGGAACTTTTTTAAAAATCCTAAAACTCTTTGACATCAACGTTTCATAGTGGGCATTCATGATGGAAATATTAGTGGTGAACGAATTTTCACCTGGACGTGATACTTGATCAATTACATGTCGAAAAGTCTACACGTGGAGTGTATATGAGCAAGTCCGCGCAACAAACGGGCCAAGGGCCGCACACGATCTCATCTTCCTCTTCCGTGTCGCATCCTCACCCCTTACACACCCAGTAACATGCACTACCAACCAAATATGCCGGTCAGGAGCTTAAAGCGTGCCTTGGCAGGGGCGGTGCCCCGGTGGTGGGAGATACCTAGTTGAGAAAAAGCCCGCTAGTCAGCGGTAGGTCGGCGCCGGATCTCGCCACCTCACGAGCAAAAACACGCATATTGTACTTACGGGCCTAATGACCTTAGCCGTTGGCGTACCAATCAATCAATGTGTTCCAGTGTGCTTGTTGTGTTGGCATTGCTAACGTGTCTGTGTGCGCTTGTTGCAGATGGCAGCCGCGGGAGGGACGCGGCCGGCGCCGCCGCGGGCGCTAGCGCTGCTGCTGCTGCTTCTGGTGGGCGCGTGCGCGGCCGAGGAGAGCGTGCGCATCTGCAACGAGTACGACCAGCTCGTCACGTCCAGCACGCTCAACTGGGTGCCGGCGCACAAGGGCGTGCGCGTCGCCCACGCCGTCGAGGTGGGCGTGGTCGTGCCCCCCGGTGAGTCCACTTTCTCACACACGCTTTCTCGCAATAGTCTTCGCTAGCTCTACCCTCTTCCCAGCCGCTACCAATGGGCGCCAAGACGAAATTTTGCCTCGCGAATGTTACCGGCTGCGTAAAATCAGCGGTAATATTGGTGCCTCTGGACATCGGTGGGACTTAGATAATCGAGCATGTTTTTTTCGCAATATACTAGCTCGAATTCATTAAGAGTTAACTAGCTTGTACAATTTCGTAAAATAATATTGCTTACATTTTTGAGTCTTTAATTAACTCACAAAATTCATATTTTTGCATGATAATGAAAAATCTCAAGTAAATAAACGCCCTAACTTTTCAAGACCAGTTGACAAGTCGTGTATTATATATGATGTAAAAACAATACAACATTTAAGGGAGTCGCAGTAGACACATAATAGATGTGCAGGAGCATGAGATACGTAGAAAGGTTCAGGGCCGCGCCCGGGAAGCGGGACATGCTGATTAGTCGGGAACGTGCGCCGGCGAGATCCCTGACCATCCGTCTCCACCGCCGCAACCATCAATCAAGACGCTCCGAACCATCGATCACAAACGACAACCATCCCCTGATTCCGCCTGCCTTTGTGCGCTACTGCCTTCGCCACACACATCTTCATCCATAAATCACCCGCTATCGCGCCTTGGCAGAAGCCAGGGTCTTCTATTATTCCGTTCGTGCATTGTGGTTTCGAATATGCTGCTTGCAAAAGGCAAAAAATGAAACAATAGTCAGCTGGGAATTGAAAATGGCCTGGAAATGCATTTAAAATACAGTTATATATCAAAACCTGCACAATACGCGATGTGAGGGGCATTGAAAGGGTTTGTGAAACTTTATCAAAACGTGGGGGAACGTGGAGGTTAGCATTTCAGAGAAATTCTATGAAATCAGATCCAAAATGTTATTTCCAAATTTAATTGCTATTCCATTTTTCGGTTAGTTTGCATTGCATATCGGCGACAAATCATTATGTCAATATCGCGTGAAACCTCTCATTAGACGCACGATGGCTGTTTTACGAACATCCGCACAACAGCTTTGCTCATAAACGCATGCTCAACAAATGTCTGGCCGGAATATCAGATAACAAATACATTCGTTAACTTTACTACGTATCTTAAATTTGTTACAACCTGAACTACGTAGCAAACGATACCGTGGTGTTGCTAGTTGCGAGGGGAAATTTGAATAATGAACTATTTCGCTTCGGATGCCTACTTCGCTGAAGAACAATACTAATTTGGAGGGAAAACACAACAAACCGATTATTCTGTTTTGAAAGACATAGATTAATTATGCAAATGCAACATCCTATTATCGAAGATACAAGCATTTCTTCATTCAATCACCTTTTTTTTTTAATTAACTCTTCTAAATTCGATGAGATGTAATGTCGAATGTAATTTTGAGGAGCCATCGCCCCGAACCCCATTTCTCCGCTTCTAATTCCTTTCCAACACGCGAAGGGCCGGCGCATGTCCTCCACAGGCCCATTCGCGGGAGGGCGCCGCTCGTAATGGGCGGATGCATTTCGGCTTCCCGGTCGACGGTTCCCCTCGCGGGGGAGGGGGGAGGGGAGGGTCGCACCTTCCCCGTCGGGCTGGGCCTCCGCGGAATGGACCTGTTGCACATTCCATACAAGGCGGGGGGGACGGGGGGGCTGGCCGAGAGGGGTCGCCGTGCATGCCTCCGCTGCAACAAAGGCCGCGGGACATCTCTTGCGCGGCGTTCGCCAAGTGTGATAAACGGGGCGCGGTATTCACGAAGCCGGCGTGCAAACGGGACACTGGTTGAATTTATTGAAATAAATGTTTTGGGCGAATCAACGGCTATGATCCAGTAAGTGTATGCGTTTTTTTCGGGAGGCAAAGTGATCCCCCGCTGGATCGTGAGATCCTACGCCGACCACCTCCACAAGCAGGTTTTTCCCAATCGACAATGATTGTCGGCGACCAATACAAAGTTACAACATGTTACAAAGTTCCAAGTTGTAGGTATTGTGAAGTCAAATCTTCATTCATATGTGTCGTCTAATGTACACAATCACATTGCCTGACAAAAATGCCAATGTTGACGTGCGAATTTGCTAACTTTACATTTCCGTGCAGTATTCATAAGATTATTAATGAATCCAAAAAAATACCCGTGCAACATGTATTTTGACGAAGTAACAAGCTTTTAAAGAAAGTTGAAATACCAAGTATTAGAACTCCTATTCTTCTCGTTTGCAATTCCCCTTTGGCCATGTAGGAATTGCGGCTGGCGACGGCGCGTTAATGGCCGCTGCAGTGGCCGAGTCGCGAATGGCGCCGGTGCGCGCGCCGCGAAGAGAGAGATCTGGCCGGAATATGCAGATACACAAATACATTCGTAACTTTACTTACGTATCTTTAAATTTGTTACATACCTGAATACGTAGCAAACGATACCGTGGTGTTGCTAGTTGCGAGGGGAAATTTGAATAATGAACTATTTGCTTCGGATGCCTACTTCGCTGAAGACCAATACTTAATTTGGAGGGAATAACACACAAACCGATTATTTGTTTTGAAGACAAGATTTAATTTATGCAAATGCAACATCCTAATTATCGAAGATACAAGCATTTTTCATTCAAGTCACTTTTTTTTTAATTAACTCTTCTAAATTCGATGGATGTAATGCTCGAATGTAATTTTTGAGGAAGCATCTCGGCCGAACCCATTTCTCCGGGCTTCTAAATTCCTTTCCCACACGGCGGAAGCGGGCGCTGTCCTCCACAGGGCCCATTCGGCGGAGGGCGCCGCTCGCTAATTGGGCGGATGCATTTCGGCTTCCCGGTCGACGGTTCCCTCGGCGGGGGAGGGGGGAGGGGAGGGTCGCACTTCCCGTCGGTGCTGGGCTCCGCGGAATGGACCTGTTGCACATTACCATACAAGGGGGGGGGAAGGGGGGGCTGGCCGAGAGGGGTCGCCGTGCATGCCTCGCTGCAACAAAGGCCGGCGGGACATCTCTTGCGCGGCGTTCGACAAGTGTGATAAAACGGGCGCGGTATTCACGAAGCCGGCGTGCAAACGGGACACTGGTTGAATTTATTGATAATGTTTTGGGCGAATCAACGGCTATGATCCAGTAAGTGTATGCGTTTTTTTTTCGGGAGGCAAAGTGATCCCCGCTGGATCGTGAGATCCTACGCCGACCACCTCCACAAGCAGGTTTTTCCCAATCGACAAATGATTGTCGGCCGAACCAATACAAAGTACAACATGTTACAAAGTTTCCAAGTTGTAGGTATTGTGAAGTCAAATCTTCATTCATATGTGTCGTTCTATTGTACAAAATCAGCATTGCCTGGACAAAAATGCCAATGTTGACGTGCGGAATTTGCTACTTTACTTTCGTGCAGTATTCATAAGATTATTAATGAATCCAAAAAAATACCCGT
>BOPP01000159.1:1333539-1349928 GCA_017312745.1 Gryllus bimaculatus | reverse complement strand
CCCGTGCAACATGTATTTTCACTAAGTAACAAGCTTTTAAAGAAAGTTGAAATACCAAGTATTAGAACTCCTATTTTTCTCGTTTGCAATTCCCCTTTGGCCATGTAGGAATTGCGGCTGGCGACGGCGCGTTAATGGCCGGTGCGCGCGCCGCGACCCGCAACTATTCTCGCGGAATCCTCTTATCGAGCGTTAAATCAAGGCGGCCTTAGCCGCTGCATCGCTTCGCGCCCATTTTGGAGCGAAACGCGCGCAGGAATGGCCGCTTCGCCGAAAGGGGACCTTGAAAAATCCATGCGCCATGTCGCCCCTCCCGTGGCTTAACGCGCTGTCTTACGCGGGGAATAATACATTAGTACTGCAGGCGTTCTGGGAACAGGCGCCCCTTCGCAATAACGGCAGTGGGGCGCGACAGAATGTGGACGGGAACGTCGCTCGGTTATTGCACGAAGTGTGATAGCTGGAACGCACTGCGACTTCGAGCCTTTTGAACTAAATAATGACATTGACGCCCGACTGAATCCATAACGAAGAGTGGTCTATAGCCACAGGGACTCTTTGCATATCCCCTCTTTCCCAACAGATCAGCAGTAACGTGTGTTGGCTTATCGTTTTCTTATAAGCTTGGGAACGCTCCTTTCTCCTGCGTACATTTTAGATAATGGGTGAATGAGTTCACTTATAGTTTCAGTGAACCCAATGTTAATTTAAGTGTTTTATCGCCTATTAGTGTTTTCCTTCTGACAACATTAAGAACTCAGTCGCATGAATACCTTATTCGTCTTGACACCCCGCTTTGCACGCCCGTCTCCGTGATTTTGACTCATTTATGTACAGCACTGTGAATTATGAACTTCTGAAATTGGGAACATGATTTGGGAAGATTCCTTCCCCCATTGCATTTCATTTTGTTGTTGTTGTCTTAATTGTGAGTGAGCGCGTGTGTGTGTGCGTGCGGCAGGGTCGGAGGGCGGCGAGGAGAGCGGCGACGACGCCGAGGGCGGCGAGGGCGCGCCCGCCGAGAAGCCCAAGCCCGTGTACGTGTGCCGCGCGCGCCACCACGGCGTGTGGGTGTCGGGGGCGCTGCGCCCAGACACGGGCCGCTGCCACGTGGCGCTGCAGGGCCACGCCGAGCGGTACGACACCTTCCAGGTACGCAGCCTCTTGTTATCTTTCGAGATGCAGGTAATGTGTGTAGAAACAATCAGACCGCCACGCCCGACATAAATATTAATATTTGCTTTTGTGTTTTAACTCCTAAAGCTCTCACGTGAAAATGGACAAAATACCTGTCTTACAAAAATAAATAAAAAGTTAAGAATGTATTTGGTTCAGAACTGGAGTTGTCCTGAAATAATGAAGTCAATAATTATTTGCTTGCAAAGTAAAAAGAAGCAAGAAACACTTTATTGAAAATAAATTATTTTTAAGTTCATTTACGGAAATAACCTTTGCCAGGATTCATTTTGTGTTGTACTCTATCCTTTCCGGAGTTGTTTTTTCAGTTTTTTTCCGAGGGTTGTAGTACATATTTATTTATGTATTCACACGGTTTGGGGTAGCTGAGCTTTCGTTCTTATCCTGATGCAGGATGGGATAAGAGCTTGGAGAGAAGGAGTGATACAAAATTTGGGTTTGTCTTTATTAACAAGGGTGTTACGTGTGCGTTGTAGGGATCAACATTGCCGAAGGGATCTTGCCGTGAACTCCTTTATCCCTCACAATTACAGCGTGTCTCGGAATAAACCTTACAAACTTCTTGGGCTAGTCAATGATCACTTTTGCCAATGAGCATGTTGTGGGAAATTCCATATAACTCAGGTGCACGTTCTGGCATTTATTCTGAGGCACCCTGTGCAGCGGCTAGGCCCCGTTCTGGCATCCTGTGTACGAGTAGAATCTGAGCGTAGGTCGGCAAAGGCGGAGCGGAGGCTGCGTGGAGGTAAGACCGGTGCGGTGTGGGCGCAGGTGCTGCAGAACGTGGACGGCGGCGCGCGCCTGTCGTGGCGCGGCTGGTCCAAGTTCCCGCTGGACACCAAGGGCGCCGTGGCGTGCGCCGACAGCAAGGTGTACGTGGCGCGGCGCGCGGTGGCCGCTGACGACGCCGCGGGCACGGCGGCCGGCGTCTCGCACTACGTGGGCCGCTTCGACACCAACGACGGCTTCGGCCGCATCTTCGTCTTGACTGAGGTGCGTATGCGCCACACAAGGCACACATGCGACGACGCGCAGACGTACGCGAAAGCGGGAGGGGGAACACGCCGTGGCCCCACAGTGATACGTAACATTTTACTTCCGTTAATTCCCCCTCCTTTTCTAAAACTGAGAATCTGCTGAATTGTTCACACATGTTTGGAAAAGGGGCTCTCTCCAAGACATCTGGCAACCCTGCAAATGGTTCGACTTAAAATCTATGGTTTTAATTCATTGTATCATTACAGTTGGGCCCAGAAATGTTGCTTTGTTACGACTCGTTTTAGGCTGCACTCGCTTAAGGAGGACGTGGGTCTTTATAAGAGAGAAAGACAAGTGAAACAGAGAAATATGCAGGGAAGTAATTAATAATATACAAGTTCGAAATGATATAAGCGAATCGTAAAAAATAGAACAAGACCAAATAAATTAATTATTTGATCTATCTTAACGTTTTCTGGTTGGTCATTCGTTTAAACACACATTTTTAAGGAAAAATTTGTGTATTGTAGCTTTTTGTAAGTGGTTTCATTATGTCAGTTATTTGCGTAATTTTAGTGTCGTTTGATGGCAACATTTCTGTTTACCAACAGCGTCATTAACTGTTTCGGAGACTATATTGAGACATCTGAAGGCTGAATAGAACTGCAAAGTCAGACAGGGCTGGTCGAGAGCATCAATTTCGGCCCGGGGCTGAGCCCCGTTTGTTTTCGTCAACGCTATTCCCGCGGTGGCGGCGTAGGTGGCTTTCCTGTCACGCGCGCGCCGCGCGCGCCGCGCGCCGGGCATTTGAAAAAGGGGGGCGGCGGAGCGGGGGGGGGGGGGTGTCCGAATCAGGGCCATTCGTCTCAGCGCCCCTGCGGCGGAAGGCCCTGAGGGGCCCGGGGGCGGGTGGCGTGAGGGCTTTTGGAGCCGCAGCGCGCGGGTGCGCTGGCCGGGGAGGAGTCGAGAGCTGGGTCGACGACCGAGAAGAGAGTGGAGCCTAATCTCGCCCAAAGGGGGGCGGGTGGCGGAGAACAGGAAGCGGGGTGGCGGAGCGAGAAGGAGTGCAGGGTGGGCAAATGGTGTGGAAGGCCCGCAGTGCTAAAGCGAGGCGGACGGGCGCTGAGGGGAGCGGGAGGGAAGAGGCGGGGGGGGGATGCCTGATCTGCAGACGTCGTCGCAATTGCGCACCTGGTACAGGACGGGCTGGGGGGGGGGGGATTGGGCCGAGAAGCTGCGGTAGGATCGGGCAGAGTGTTTTCGTGGGGGGAACAGCGTCGGCTCGGCGGCCACGTGCCGAAGCTGGCCGGGGAGCTGCGTGCAGAAGCGTGGCGGCCGCGGAGAGTGGGCGACGGGCGGGCAAGGCGCGGGTAAGGCTGGGCTTTGGGCGGCGCGGGCGGGCGCGGGGCGGGTGCGGTTGGGCTCGGTGGGCGGGGCGAGCGCGGGTAAAGGGGCGGGTGCGAGGAAGGGCTGTGGCGGGCGCGGGGGCGAAAGGCCGAGCTGGACGGGAGACGGTCGGAGGCGGGGCGGGCGCGTGGGGCCGGCAGGCTGGCATCATGATGCGCGTCGCGTCGCTGCTCTCGCCCGCCGACGCCCCTCGGCCTACAAAGGCGTCTCTGCCTCTCCGCTTTTTTCTCGGGGAGAGGGTGAGCGGTATTGGCAAGGCATTGCCGGCATGTGCCTCGTGTGTAGAAGGGTGAAAGGCAGCAGCTCTTGGGGGCACTTGGGTTGAAAATCCGACGCTTACAAAAAGTGGTGGAAAACCTCGCAAACGAAAACAGACCGACTTTTATCGAAACAATCTCCGAGATAAACATCAATGATAAGTAAGTAGTTTATAGATTCGCTTACATTGGTTATCAAATGTGTGAAATGTTGTTCGTACCAATTATAGCGTTCTTTTAGTTTGATGTAGAAGCATCTCGAAAATTTCATAGCAAAAGATAATATAGCCAAACATTGTATAATCATGATAGCGTTATTATTATTGAAATAGTATGAAATAGTAAAAGAAAAGTAAACGTATATATTTATAGCACTGAAGAACTGAAAGATATGACGTACAAAATCAATTAAAAGCGGTTCATTCCTGCATTTGCCGCAGGGTGCCCGCATGGTAGGAGCAATATCATATGATATTTTTGGACGATGTTATTCTCAGACTGACAGCGTTCTTTTAGATCCTAAGTAATACCGTAACAAAAAAGTCTTCAGTAAACAAAGAAGGTCAGAAATTATAGTCACTTGAAATCTCGGATTTAGTGCTAGTTGTATGGCTCTCCAGTACCTTAATCCCGAAACTGTCAAAAACCGTATCTGTGCGAGGAGAAGCGTTGTTCTTCCAATGGCATATGTACTTGGCGCAGCTGTTGAAAAGATGCGTGTACGCTTGTGCGCAGGACGACGAGGAGAAGGTGTTCACGGACGGCGAGGTGCTGGTGGAGACGGAGCCCGTGCGCTACGAGCTGTCGGCCGTCGAGTTCAACAAGTGGCGCAAGCGCGAGGTGAAGCGCAAGGCGGTGCTGGCGACAGCGCTGCTGCGCAACGGCGCGGGCACCGAGCTCTTCGACGTGGACTCCATGGTGCAGTACGAGGCCAACTACACGCTGTACTGGGGCACTGCGCCGGCCACCATCAAGGGCCTGCCCACCGACGTGCGGCTGGCCAACGGCTCGCTCTTCGACCGCCAGATCAACTGGGGGCTCGAGGCCAGCGAGACCCGAAGAAACGTCTTCAAGTGAGTGCGCGCGCCCCCGGCTCAGCCGAACCCAGTTGCTCTTATCCTTCTTGGAAGCTTTCAGGAAAACCGACAACTTCCGATTTGTAATAGTGTAATTGAATTGTGATTGAAAAACACGACTTTTTATCGGAAACGAGCTTCATTTTTCGCCCCAGGTAGGGTTTTAAGGTAAGGTAAACAGATCTATTCGCGATGCCAATGCTTCCTCGATAATACTGATAGGAATTGCGTTACTTTCGCGCAATGATTGTTGTATTTTTTCGCTTTAAATTCGCATTGCAGTTAACATGCAACAGTATTTCACGCCAAAAACTGTGGGGTTGATACTTGATCTATTTTGAAAATTGTATTACCAATTTTTCCAAGGTATGTGATTCAAGATTAAAGAAAACACTCTTAAAGCGTTTTCTAACTCTGTGGAACATTTGTTGAATGACACTACGGAGGTGAAATGATTTTTCGAACTCATTGAATATTTCTTGAAGGTGTTTGATATTTCACAGGGCACAATATCAGTAATTCCCTTTGATACTATGCTGATTTCGGGAATCTGCCTATACGAATCTTTCCTGTTTCAATTCGTAAAAAGGTTACAAAAAACACTAGTCGACTAAAATATTTCGTTTGGCGCATTTTGAAAATTCGTCAACGTGCAGCATCTTCAGCATATTGAAGCTTCTCTCAGATGTTTGGAAGAACGTTCAAGACATTTTAGACTACGATTGTTGAAATTATTTCGAAACGCTACATCGCCTCCAGTACCGGCGGATGTAAGTAGTTAGAGAGTGTTTCGCATGCACGATTAAATAGTTGAACGGTAGATAGAGTGTAGTCCAAATTTCCACCGGCCCCGCGCATGCAGTCTTAAAACGCATTTTGGGGAAGTCCCGTTCTGAGGTGGTGATGTGCTGTTCGGCAGGGTGAGCCACATGCTGGCGCCGGGCACGGCGGTGAACGTGACGCTGCTGGGCAACAACACGGAGACCGAGCTCTTCTACCACGGGAAGCTCATCGCCTTCTACCCCGACGGCAACGCCATCCCGC
This sequence comes from Gryllus bimaculatus, assembly GCA_017312745.1. Taxonomy (NCBI): domain Eukaryota; kingdom Metazoa; phylum Arthropoda; class Insecta; order Orthoptera; family Gryllidae; genus Gryllus; species Gryllus bimaculatus. Next base: position 1,343,969 of record BOPP01000159.1, on the reverse strand, counting down.
GCAAGGTGAACGGCAGCCGGCGCGAGGTCGACATGAAGGACGTGTACGCCGAGTACGGGCCCGTGTACTACCTGCGCAACTTCTCGCTGGTGCCCACCACGACCACCACAACGACCACGACCACGACCACCACCACCACGACCACCACACCACACCACCCCGGCGCCGCGCCGCCCCAGCCGGCCAAGCCCAAGAAAGGCAGGACCAAGACGCGTACCGTCACGAGATAAAAGAACCGGCGACAACGGGATGTTGCCCGACAGGCGCTCTCCATTCAAGAGGGAGGACGCGTCAGCAGGAGCGCGGCGCGGCGGACAGCGGCCACAGCGGCGCCCCCGACGCGCCGCCGCTCCGCGCCCCCCTTGACCCACGTTGCGCGTGGTGCTGGCCAGCCTGGCCCGCGGCCGCGCGCTCGCCCGACACGGGTCGCGTAAGAGCGCCTCCCCGCGCCCGCAGCCGCCACGCCATCCCTCCGTTCGCTGTCGCACGCCCGCGCGTACTGCCCGGTTGGGACTGTGTTGGTCGCGAGAGACGGTGTGTGTATGATGTGTACATAGAGCGTAAGCTTACATAGTTAATATATTCTCATGTTATTCGTTTCCTCTACTACTATTTGTTTGTCTTCGTTTCGTAAACATTCCTATTCTCCGAGTCTACGAAGCCATTTTGCTAGTAAGTAGGAGCTACTTGTTTTAGTTATTTTTTTTATTTTTTATTTCTCCACTCATTGCCCATTCCTCTTTGTAAAATAGTTAAATGTGTACATAGCTTGTGTAAATAACGGGAATTTAAGGGGGAAGTCGCACCCGAGAGAGCGTCTGCCACGGTCTGTCATTCGAGTTGTCCGGGGTGGGTACCCGAGCCTTCTAGGATCCCCGCGAGGGACGCGCAGAGCCACAGGCATACATGTTCACTCGCCGATATTACGATTATTTTTTCGTCACTTTCACCGGCCTTGCCAACCGAGGCGGCCGACGGACGCGCGCGCGCGCGGAGGGGTTGGCAGCCCTTCACGCGCGGCTGGCCCCGTCCACGCCGCGCCGCGCCGACGTCCCTCAACCGCTTTCAATGACTTTCAAAAGTTATAATCAACGTATTACTATTACTGTAGCGTATCTTACGACTGATTTCAGCATAAGTAAAACTAAATGTTAATGCCATATTGTTGTGCAAATTACTTCAAGAATTGTTGGAAACCTACATAAACATGCTATACACTGTGGAAAAAAATTGTATCGCTTGTCTCATAAACAATAAATAAAATACCCACTATGCTACTGTATGGGAATGTGTCGACAGTGAAAATTAATCTGATGAACAATTTATGGGGGAGAGTGTGGATTCCAAAGCAGCAGTCGTCGCCGAGAGGTCAGATCCAGATGACGGCGGGGGGGGGGGGTCCCGTAGCTTCCCTGAAGGTGTCACCGACGTAGACCCCATCGAGTCCTACCCTGCGGTCAAAACGCTCGCCGCTCGCCTCAAAGGTTCACTTCCTCTTGCCAGACGCCATACAAGCGTTGTAATAGATCGCCACTGAATGCAACTCGTTTCACATTACGCATTTAAATAATTAATCGTTCGGCAATGGCATATATATTTGTAAGCTTCATTCTGCATTGAGTAAATTATTAAATATTTGTGTTCTTGGATAAAATATTCGTGGTTCAGATAAATAAAATGTATTTAGCCTGCCACAACTTAATGCAAAAAAGCATTAACATAGTTCTGCATGTAGTATTGTCCTCCTCGGGTACGTTCTGAATAATAATGTTCGATAATAAGCTTCTAATTTTGAAATTCTCTTAGCATCTGCATGCCTCGGTCAGATCTATTGCAAGGTAGTCTACACGCTTGTGGAAACACTAGAGTGCTTGAAGGTGAAACGAGACTAAAGTGAGACGAAAGGTATCTCTAGAAGTGAGTGGATGATTCTAGCCAAGTAGTTCCCATCCGGATGTAGCTCCCCTACATTACCCAACCTCCGAGTCCCCTCTGGCCATTCAGGCGGGGCCCGCGTCCGCAGCCGGCCTTTTCCGCCGCGCCACAGCCGTCTCGTGCAGTCCGTCTCCGGGAGACCACACACGTGAGTTACGTTTCTCGTAGCCGAGTTTTTCCGCCCACAACAGCCAGTCCACGTAGGCAAAGTAGAGTTTAGATGTGAGGTCGCGCGCCTGTGTTGTCCATTTAGGTGTACCTCTTTGTAGTTTGTACCTCTGCCTCCGAATCGAGAGAGGAAAGGAGGGGGTTTTAAAATGGGACGCATGCAAGTTGGAATCCGCATCCTCCACTCTGTGTGATATTTTTTTGTATTGTAACAATAAGGTTAAGGGAAGTTTGTATAATAATTAGCGTAAGGGCGCCTTTCGAGGCTCAGTCTCTTTCTTGTATAAATTTAAAGCAACTATTTTAAGATATCGTTTTAATATAATTCTTCAGTATCATTGCCAGTGAGAAGTATATGTAGTGAAACAGATGTAATGGAATAGTACAAAACAGTGAAGGAATGTATTTTCTTTATTTTATTAGGTGTGCATTTTGTGTAGACGATGTTCCTACATGATTAAAATAAAACATCCAAACTCTTTCTTTCTATTCAAATCCGAGTTCTGCACGTACACCTAACATTGAAAAATTCCAAAAAATGTTGACAAAAATATGTAACTTATTTAATGAAATAAAACAGTATTGGCCAAATCTAAGAATTTGCATCTATGTGAATAAAACTGAAATATTCCAATCGCATAACAATGATAATAAAATATGGACTGATTGTCACTGTTGTAATTGTGGGCACTGTACCAATTATTCTCCAAGTTTAAACCATAAAATCTCTACACAAAAAAACGTAGCTGTGTTGTGTTTGCTTATGATCGCCACGTTCCCCTCCCTTTGCGGTCCAGATACGTCGCAGGTAAGTGTTTCCCTATCTTTAGCTTTTATACCAGCGGTCGTTTCCCCCAACAGCAGCACCACGGAAGGGAGGCGGTACAGCTCGAACAAGGAAGCGTGCCTCCAACGCACAACACTCCGCCCCAGCTGATTAAATTAACGCGCGAGTGCGTGGCGGCGGTGAGGGTGGCCTTATCGCCTGGCTATCGACGCACACTTCCTTCACTTTCGATGTAGCTTCGCCGTCATTCGCGGAGCGGAGCGGGCCGGGACGGCAGGGACGTCGCTTTACGGCGTAGCACGCGGGGCGTTATGAAGAGAGAGAGTCTCATTACGGAGGCTGTACGTAGAGAAATTACGCGAATCGCTTATCGGGCGGCCAGAACGAGTGGGCAACGGCCGGTGGACACGCACCTGGCCGCTCGCCACCGCTCGGAGAAACGCCTTTTACAACGACAATGTCGGGGCGCCGTAATTCCTCCACGTAAATTACGGTCGTTCACGTTCACAGTCAAGATATTCTCAAATCTTGAACGGAATTTAAAACTCGACGCGAGAGTAATAATAGAGTAGATATCAAGAGAGTCAATTGAAAACTTTCGAAAACGACGTGTTCTTCACAAAGTAATACTTATTTACCGCATAATACTACTTACTATGCAATAGCTACATACTAAAAGTTATGATACGATGCTAAACTTGAAGGCAAAAGAATAAGGACAAAATGTAGCTGGTTTAATTCTCCTAACGCATTCAACTCTCCACGATTATACGGACAGTTAAGAAATTATCTCTTGCTGAGTAAAGAGTCTGTATCGTCTTGCTGATCATCAACGTAATTTGTCCTGACACTAAAACAATCGTTACTTTGTCCAGTCGTCCATAAAATGAAATACGAGGGAAAATTTTACGCCAATGATAAAGTAATGAAATGTAATATCATGAGAACCACAAGGAGGGCAACACTATTACGTATCACATTCCGACGAATTTTCTAGACATAGCTTTCAGCATATTTTATTTTTAATTAACATTTTATGTTTAACTTTATCCACCTTCAACTATCGTAAACTCTCTATTTTAACAAATGAGCACATTTTAGGGAACCTCTCGCCCACAATGAAATTCTTCTACACATCACCTGAGCTAATAATTTGTTACCACAATTTTTGCATTTTCTCCAAGCATTGGAGATTATTTTCAAAACTTAATTAACAAAATACTCGTACAAAAGAACACTTATCTAAAGTAAATTCCTGTTGAATCTACTCGTCGCAAGTTTCAATAATGTTAATGTCATATTATTTCTATTTCCATGAGTCACTATTCCTACGAAATTAATATTTGTCTGGTTATACAGTAAAAGACATGGGGAGAGGACAGAGGTGTTTAGTAATGTATCGAATGACACAGCTACTGGTAAGTTGAGGGAACGGTTGGTGCGGTTTTGCTTCAAAAGTAAAAAGCTAAAGCAATTAGTTAATCCATTGACTGGCTTTCGAAATAATTATTCTTGAAAGTAATTCATTTTTAATAATATTTCACACCTCGTTTTTTTTTACAAATCGTGCAAACTTTGAGAACTGACTTTACGAATTGCTAAAAAATAAGCTCACAGAAAATACTATGTATGTAGCACTGCATGGGTAGCTACCCAATGTAACCCCTGAATAAATAATTTCTCGTAGAGTTGGCTGAACGACGTCGCCCTCGCCCTGAGTCGTAAGGGCATTCCAGAAGGCAACGGCGCCCTCTCACGCGCAACGTGGCCCAACATGGCGGCGAAACATGCGAGCCTCGCCTTCACCGGCTTCCACTTTCAAAACCAGGAAATGCCAGCGTTCTGAGGCACAGTCTTTAAAATACCAAAACCCAAGGGCCACAGAGTTCTAGGGGGCAATTCTATTGAATATGAAAAGTCAACGAAAGCATTTCATTTTCTCCAAGGAAACGGAGTCGGGCTTATGAATCCGCGAGTACTACATCTGTAATGAGTTAGTTGTTCGCGACTCAGAAAAACGCTTATTTATTCTTGACTATGAATGATATTCTTATATCAAGCTTAATTAATATAGATTGAGTCGCTATATTTGTACTATTTAATGCATTTTCTCCACAATGTTCAAGAGCTTTTCCCCTTACTCTTCAATCCATCGTTACATATTTTATATTTGTCTACATGATTTCTTTTTATATTCATTTTCACTGAGATCGTCGGTTCGTAACTTAGAAATTCAGAAACTGTTCCAAAACAAGATCCGATGGATATTAGTATTAATTTTGGAAGAATTGTCACAATTCAAGCACTCTTATGAGCTGATTCCTCGAACCAGTAAAGGATGAGAGGACTCAAAGTTATCGCGAAGAAACATTGTTCTAAAATAATATTTTGTGGTACAGTCAAAATACAGACGAGAACCCATTTCTCCAAATAAATTTTCTTACCAACATAATCTCAGAAATTCATTTAATTCACCCCTGTTGCATGTACTTGACCATTAAAAATGCTATCACCAATTTCAATTTAGATTCGTTCAAAATGTACGTCGTCTATTACCGTCTCTTAGGGTACCGAACTCATTAAATTATCCGTCCACCTCACTTTAGATTTATTCCTTGACATCGCCTATTCATTTGACGCTTTCTGGCACCTTGGTATCATACATCAACTCTACCTAACAAGAAATATTAAATAGGCTTTCTTTCTTAATTGGAAGCAACTTATACTTCTTACCAGCCAACGCAGAAAGTATGAGTGTCCAAAGCTCTATGGTTTTTCAGGATTTACCTATTCGATATTCCTGAACTTGTTAAGTACACTCACACATTTCCACAAATGACACATTCAGCGTTGCAGCACACCACACGTTGCGGGATGCGATACTAACGTCGATGTTTTCAAGTTAAGAATATTTTTAATGAAACATCGGTTTATTAGAACTCGTTTTTACGTTTTCGATGTTTTGTTAGGCCTATAGTCACATTTTGTAAAAGAATGTGAAATAACTGATGTCACCATTGTCAGTTCATGTGCTTGATTAAAACGAAGGCCATTTGTTATACGTATGTCTGGAAGGGAATGAAGCGAAGGCTGTTGACAATCAGTCGCCCGACTTCCCTGAGGAAGCCTTCGACATGTCAGGCGAAACGTCGGCACCCCGGATAGCCGAGAATTCATGGATTCGAGCCGCGGAAGCTTACGTATAGGTCTGATCCTTGCGCTGACTGCGTGCGCTTAGACCACATTTTGTTAATATTGTTATTAATAATAATTTAATTAACGCCATTGTGAAATTAAATTCTCCTCCGCGAAACAATGCCAATTGTCTACGTCTCTAGAAGTTTCTGCCTTTGAGCGGGTGCTTCAATCATGTGTGCTAAGCGCACAGCATTGTATATCTCGGGTACACGATTCCCTCAATTTCAATTCCTGCCGCTGTCTAATGCAGCGCTTTCCCCTCTATCGCCACCGGGCGCAGCGCGGTCACAATAACCCATTTTGACACTACGCTTCAGTTAATGCGAACGTCAAGAAGAGACCGGGATACCCAATATAATCCTCAAACATCCTCTATCGATTTCCAGTGCCGCTTCCATCAAGGCAGCCTCTCCTTTGGTGGCGGCGGGCGGGGGCGCTAATCTCGCTGAGCCAACTGCGACGTACAGTGGGGCGAAATTGCGCACTTCATACGTTGGCGACTTCGTGACTAAGTGCGCACAGATGTCCAAATCACGTGTTTCCCCCTACATTCTCAAAGTTAAATTAATGTTTGCTGTGTTCCTTTCAAGGCCAGACCGCCCGACCCCCACCCCCACACCCCAAAAAAGAAAGCATGATTCAACTCTTTACCCTTAAAACTTCTTTACTCTTACCACTTTCACTCTCTTCCTTCCTCACTCATTCACACTCTCTTTCTTTCTCACTCACACACGATTACGTCAGTTATCAGCAGGCATGTCTCAATATCATTTCATCATGCCTAATGAAATTCATTGGAATATTCAATCATTTGTCCATATAGACCTGTAACTATACTTCCTAGAGCACACACATCAGAGGCACACTCAGTCAACTTTCGAAAGCTATGAACTGATGTTCCTCTGGTGCTCCAATTTTACGAACCTCGCCTCCCTGTACCTCTCTTTTCATTCGTTATTTATTGCGATCATGACCCTTTACAATTCGACCCAGTGTGCGACTTGTATAGCCGGGACCCATTCAGCTCTGCGTCTACCGGCTCAATTCTAGTTGCCGAGGCTCAGCGCAGAACAGGCCACACACGGCAGGCGAGCGCGCGCGGACCCGCCCAACCCGACGCAGGGGGGGGGGGGCGGCTGAGGCACAAAGCTGCTGCTCCAGAATGCACGGCATGGGGCGGAACGGGGGTAATTGGAATAGGAGAGAGAGAGGCATATGATGCCCAGACTGTTGACAAGAATGTGCACACAATCGTGACCCGTAACAAAATAAAAAAGGGCATGCAGATTAACACTATTAAGTTAATTGTTTAATAAAAATTATAAAATTTCTCCTTTCTCAAAGGGTCGGGATTGATTACCAAAGATAACATTCAGAACAGCCAACGTACAAAAATCTAGTAAAATGAAACGCAACGTACAATTTCAGAACATCAGTTTCATTTACACTTTACCGAGATGGAGAAAAACAAACATTTCTTCTGCAATTAGTACATCGAAACATAAAAATAGCTGAATTGCTTCCGACGACTTAGTTATTTTTTCCACAACAAAATGGATTACAGTTTACGAAAGTTCATTTTGTCTATTGCTAATGATCATTTCATTCTGTCATAGGCCCTGTCCATGTTGAAAAAAGGAGAGAACGGTTGGAGCACTCGTGCCTAGTTGAGAATTCTGCCTTCCGAAAAGCTCTTGCAACTATTGTGACCCTTTATAAACATAGGAAGTGACGAATACAGAGAGAGATACTGTGAGGTTAAAGGATGCCTTCTGAGGCCGCGGGGGAAAAGTGGTAGCGCTACGAAAACCAGCAACGACGGTGTTCTTACAGAATGAACTATTGATTAATCGGCGGTGTCGGATAAGCCCTTACGTATCAAGGCCATCGTGCATTAACGCAACACATGCTCAGGACCTCGGCGATGACGGGCCGTTCCTCAATTACTTGACACAGGAATGGGAAGTGTGATAATTGCCCGGGCAAGATCACTCCCCAGGCTCTTCTGTTCCCCGGCGTTCACGCTCTGAGCGGGGCGATGGCGGGCGTGTCAGGGGCGATTGCGGCACGGGGCGATAGCGGGCGGGGCGGGCGCCTTGCTTCGGCTAGACAGCGCCCGGCTGGCGCTCAATGGGTGCTTATGTGGACAATGCGCCCTCGTTAAACTAGTACGCAACTCGGTCGATGCGTTGCCCCTCTGCCTTCCAGGACAAAACGACGCCCAAACGACCCCGCCCCCGCCTCGGCTACTCCAGCTAATGCCGTGCGACCTCGCGCGCGGCGAGACTCGACGTGACTGCAGAGCTCTAGAAACCGCAATGAATACTGGATCCGTTGCGGCACCTCTGGAGCACACCGTTACGTCTGCAGCATTGCCAAACAGGGCGGGGGTTCTAGAGTTCTAGACCCAACGCTGGCAGATTTTCGGCACTCCCCCTAGAGCTGGGTCAAATTCTACCACTGACTGGGGAAGAATTTAAGTGGCTGGTTGTCTGGTCGATAGTTTTCCGTTGTTTCCAATAATATGGTATGTCAATGGCACCCTAACAAACGGGCCACGAACAGCGCGCTATCTTCCATATCTTCGTCCTCTTCTCCCTTCTTAGGCGCACACACACATTATATATATTCGTGTAGGTAGGCGCTAAATATTTCGTTCCGTCGGGGTTGAACACCGCCATCTCCCGGGAGTGTTGAGGCGCCCTACATCAATAAATATTCACTCACGACCCCTCCCGTTTCGTAGCTTCAGCACACGCGATGCACCTTCCAACACGCCGACAATAGACGATTGTTTTTAAGAACGTGATTGCACAATTGTGGAAACCAGAGGTACTGACACTCCAAATAAAAATAAATATACACGTAATGAGTAATACGTTCCACCTTGTCCAACGAATGGAGTCCATTTAAAAAAAGGTGAGATTTTGAAAGTCCTGATCATTACGTGCAGGTAAATATAGCGCCCATGTGTTGAACCTTACGAGGGTAAACACTAAATCGGTTATTGTTGTCTTATTGTTTTTAAAAGTGAAAGAGTATTTAAATAATATTAAATTGTTAAAAAACGATCATGTACAAAAATATATGACACACCGTTCATGGTAAACAAATACGTAAGTATGAGACAAGAATAAGGAAGAAATGTCTCATATTAAACACCAGAGTATTCCACTAAAACCCTTTTGACGAAAATCGCACAATAAATGATACAACACGTAAATGGTGAAGGTGAAGGCTTGCGGTTGGTTGCCGGCCGCAACAGGCCAATGAAACACCTGCTCCTTCCATACGCTGCCAGCTCAACGAAGGACACTCCAACGTGAGCGCCCCGCTGTCGAGTGTGAAGAGAATCTCGTCCGAGTGTCCGCCTGAGAGGCGCAGCTCGAGTCGCGACTGTCTGTGCGCGTGGCGGGGGAGGGGGCGAGGGCGTTCGATTGTTCCGCAGGGCAGGACGGGGGTGTCGGGGTTGGGAATCACCTGCAAACGCAGCCCGCGGGTGCGACGCGACGCGGAGAGGCAGGGAGAAGGAATGAGGTTGGGGGCTGTTGTCGACGAAGGGGCGACGCCTGGGCGCGTTTGGTCGCCAACCGCCTCCCCGCCCCCGTTCTCTTGCTTTCCCCACAGGCGAGTTTAGCTCACAGCCAGCAGAGTCGAGGCCCGACGGTGGCGAATTTTCGCCACTAGCTAAATAGCTGCGTTCGATTCAGCCGCTCTCTGGAGGAGAATGTTCGCGTCCACGTAGGCTTCCGCGGCTCCAGTTCATGACTTCTAGGCTGTCCGGGTGACGCCGCGTCGTTGGCAGAGAGGGCGACACGTCGTCACTACCCTGAAGAAGCCTGCGACAGGCGAAACGTCGGCCGCTCTGCCAACGACACGGCGTCACCCGGACAGCCTACAAGTAGAGAATGTTAGCGGCCGGCTCCTCTGATCGGGATTTTCCGTGGTAACTCTGAAATATAACGGGCGAATGCCGGAGCAGTATGCTAACAAATGGGTCTCGCACCGCGCGCGCTATTTCCTTCGTCTTCCCTTTACTAGCCTTTTCTCTTCCGCACGCACGCACACACACACAAATGCAAAAATCCTGCATGGTCATCCTTCTATCTGCTTTTCATCTCGCCAACACGAGTTCAATTTCATGTTGAATTTTAAAGAAGCTTAGAACAAGCACCTGCTGCATTCCCAAAGTCTCTCACGTTTTCCTTCTTGAGAACGTTAACCGCAAGAAGATAAAAAAAGTCATCGGCTTCCTCGTTTTTTATTAATATTGCTCTTTTCATGCTCGGCAACACACGCATGCCTGCACACAGATGTATTGATCGTGGCACGAAGAGCCTGC
>BOPP01000159.1:1299758-1321655 GCA_017312745.1 Gryllus bimaculatus | reverse complement strand
CATGCGACGGGGCGCGGTGCGGAAGGGCGTTCATGACAGCACCAACGTTTTGTCGGTAAGCTGTACGTATTGGAGGGCCGACAAAGAAACACAGATTTTTAACAAATTCCACCACATTATAGGCAATCGTTTCACTAATGTAATTTCAGATATGATTTTTTCCCAAATAAATCTACACAAGAAACCTCATTTTATGCTTTATTGCAGCGTCAGTAGGAAATTATTTAAAAGACAATAAAAAGCGATGGTTCCGTTATAAATCGGGTTTAAAATATTTCTTCGTAATTTGCAAGGTTGCAAGGTTGCAAATTAGCAAGAAAAGAAGTGTTTGGCGCCCTAAAGATAAAAGAATGGTTACGATAATGTACAACGTGTAATCTCTAAGGGCACTATTCGAAGTTTGTTACGTAACAACTACCTACACTGATTATCCGATAATTGGGTAGTAAAATGGTCGATCGTGTACACCAATAAAAATAATATTCGGAAACATTCAACAAATTTAGAATTTCCCTACCCAAACATTAACTCAAACACATAATTCGCACGGCAAATCAAAAACACACGCTTGTCTGTGGCCACATACGTATACGTGAACAAACAGGGGCGCGGTCTCCACCCGCCAGTTGCTCGTCCTCGTCCATTTTCTGTCAAACGCCGCGCGCGCTGCGTTTCACCGCCCTCTCGGAGCGCAGGGCAGCGCAAAGAGGATTTCCGGCCGCCCTTCGAGGCAGCTTCCACGTCTTTCAGAACGGCCGGCGAGCCTCATGGCTCAAAGCAAGACTTGTAGCGAACTCGAGAAATAGAGAGCGCCATTAAGATGAAAGTAACGTAAAAGGCCACGCCAATTCCGTTTGCTGTTTCAAAGTAGTAAAGAAAATGTCTGAAATAATCACATTAACATAGAGACTTCAGATCATAAATAGTATGGACCACAGGATACTCAAAATATTACTTATGACGAATCTAATTGCAGTTAACATTAAATACTAGTATCTCCTTTCACCAACGATGTAATATTTCGATAATTGAATTAAATTAAAATCCCTAGCTCGAAATGATTGAAGAGGGAATTTCAAACTCTCTAAAAAAATCATACTCGCGGTACCATTTTGGAGCCACAAAAGAGGAGCACCAAAAAAAGTGACTTCTTCCTTTATATTTGTGTCTTTGTCGAAGAACTTTATTACGATTTTAAACCAAAATTGAAACGTAAAGATATCGCTGAAAATGAAACACTGGTGTACTGGCCAAGCTACAAGGCATGTGTGTCCCCAGCATTCTGGACGTCATTTGAGACGGGCTAGACGATAAAGGAAAAGTGAGAATTTTATATTATATTATTTTTGATGTTACAGCAACACATCAAACACGCAACGTGTATTTACGTCAAACTTCTAAGATAGAATTTTGTACGATAACATTTTTTACACTGTATGCTAAAGTATGAACGCCAGAAAAAGTACTGAGTGTCCATATTAAAGAGCAAATACTGGCGGTAGGTATCGCATTGAAAGACAAAACGATACTCGAAAAGCACGAAAGTTCTTACAAAACACGTTTTCTATCGTACATACATTTCATTTGCACCAACATCCCAATGTATTTCTTATTATGTATTTCTAAGATCGAAATTTTGCCCAATTACAATATTTTTTTACTACATTGTAAAATAAAAACCGACAGACAAAATACTGAGCACATGAGCATGCAAAAGTGCAGACTGACAAATACTCTCCATCGCGTCAAATGTCACGCAGATAAATGAAAAGTGATAACGTTTTTAAAACACGTTCAACCTCACAACATCAATGCCCTAACAAACTCCCAAAATCGAACATTTACATGATTACAATATTTCCTCTAGTCTATAAAAGAAAACATTAAAAACAAATAAAATACTATGCAGGTTTCCCACAGAGCAGACACGCATCACATCGCGTCAAAGGATCAGCAGGTAGATGAAAAGTAAGAATATCACCTTTTCGACTGTACAGTACCAGACCAAACCCGCAATGTGAATTTACGAGAAGCTGCTGAGGTGTAAATTTCGCACTAATATAAGACCTTGTGTATTCTGTAAAAGAAAACATTAATTTAAAAAATAATAATAAAAAAATAAAAAAAATACAAAGCTTATACTCTTGCAGCAGAACAAAGACTTGTACTCTTCATAGCGTCAAAAGTCAAGAAGATACACGAAAAGGAAGAATGTTGTTAGGAAAATACGTTGTACAGTACAACTCCAATTTCCCTTCTCGTATTTACGTCAAACACCCAATATAAAAATTTGGCACGATTTAATAATTTCTGTACACTGTAAGAAAAAAAACCCGAATCACAGGAAAAATACTGAGCACGTGCGCATGCAACTGACCAAAGGCATCCACTCCGAAATGATGAGCGAGAGAAGTGGGTTTAAGGAGCTGCGCAAAGCAAAAGCGCAAAGGCCGTTGCGCCAGGGGCGGCACGGACAACCTTTTCTCCGCTGAGCAGCCCTGCATGCAGTTTTTACGAGCGCGACGCCCGCGTTACGCCGCGCCGCCTGCGGGGAGAGGAAGCGGCAGGCGATGGATGCGGGGGCGGCGGCGGAGGTGGGGCCGGAGGCGGAGACGGCGGCGCAGGCAGCGGGGATGGAGGCGGCGCGAAGGGGGCTCAGCACTCTGCGACAGGGCGCAGGTAAAAGAGGCCCCGAGCGCCTAGGGCTCTCGGCTCGTTTCGAGGGCGCCGCGCGCTTCACGGAATATTACGGAGATGGTTGAAAATCGCCTGCAAGTGCAGTGGCGACGCGCCAGGCTTCGCTCTCGCGCCTCATTCAAGGATGCACAAACGACAGCGCTTCCTGCGCGCGGTTACGGCTCAACTGGCCCTGGAACAGGGCGCTTGCGACACAGAAAGAAGCACAGAAGAGGAAGACATCGAAACTAGAAGTAGTGTTTGGGTTAGTGAGCTACAACCAAATATACTCCACTATAATTCATTTATTAAAAATTACATATTTCTTCATAATACACCATACTACTACTTCCTTTACACTGCTTTCTGAGTTTGCGAACATTTGCGAGAAAAAGTTGTCCATGCTAATTCGAATATTAAATTAAGTGTATACAAAATTTAAGACAAGAATCTTCCTCTCAGAACAGACGCTTTCCGGAGAGTACGCCGGAGCGTTGTGGCACGAAAGAGTGCCAGATGCATAGTCGATGTGCAACCAGCAAATTTTGGTCAATCGCAATGAAAAAGGATTGGCCTGTCCGTGAATATTCCGCACGCACGACATTGCTTGCATATTTTTTTCACTGTAGGTTGTGCAATTATTAATAATTTGAGAGTATTAGTAGCGACAACAAACGGAATAGCAAATGAAGAGTGGGCGGATTTAGTAATGAACTAATTATTCAATCAACGAAATTTATTGACTTTTTTATTGTTATGCTCTCCTTTTCTGAGCAAATAATAATAACTAGACAATATTAATGTTGATGAGACAATAAAGCAATAAATGAGCAGAAAATCGGAAATTAAACAAACCGGCATTTCCTCGTTTGCTTATTTCAATTTGTTTATTTTGTTTCGTTAACGGTGTTACTGTAAGTGTAATAGACATCATACAGTGTAAGAAGTTAGCATTCCTATGTCAAAACTTAAACTGTTAATTTATAAATCTATTAGACATCAGAGTCCTGAATGTTTGGCACTCAAACGTCAAAATTATTAAATTCTAGTGGTAGTTTGTCGTTTTTCAATTGTGTTCAATCATCCTCACAAATATACTCATCTAATGCGTGTTGTGACAACCGAGTTCCTCTCAAAATAAAACTTCAATTAACATTCATCATACGAAATGCACGCAGGGGTGAGAGCACATGCTCTTGTTCCCGTGTGTATTCCCAAGGGTACATTGTGTATTGATTAGAGCTGAAGTAGAGAAGTCAACGCAAGTACGCAATCCACAAGGAATACATTTAAAAAAGGATTAATAAGTTTTGCAATGTGGTTAAATGCAATGGTTTCTGCAACGCGTAAGCTGTCTCCATACTGTAAGCTAGGCGTTGAATGTACTCTTTCATAGCTAAATGTAACAAAGAAAATAAAGAACTAAAACCTGCTTTGATCGCAAGAAATTCCACCTGAATTAAATTTGTCAAAATTAAAATTAATATTTAACCCTTCAACTTTGTTTCTCTGTTCCTTACGAGGATTTTGTTACGGATTAATTTTGACATCCACACGTTTTACAAGTATTTCATGCAGGGATTGTATTTAGAACATTATTAATTGACAAAATGATGCAATTTATTTTCTTTTATACCATTCATGACTAATAATATTATTTAAAAAATAAAAATGTTTACTTATAGAAAAGAAAAGTTAACTGAACGGTTTTTACCACGAATTAATAAATAAAACAGCCGTACAATATTAAATTTTATTATTTCTACAGAAACATTCTAGCATATCCTCATAACTCTAACCAGGTGCGTAACTTACTACTATGTTAAAGAGATTGTTTAAAACAGCTGGGAAATCGTATTAGATAAATATGTCAAATTGTTATTCAGAAACCACAACAAAATGTACTATGAAATGGAAATGAACATTTGTTTAGTATTTGTCTTAACATTTAGAAGAGAAACATACAGAAGTGTAACATGTTTTGGGGACATTCCTGACCCCAACAGAATACAAATCAAATTACAGGCAAAAACGAAAACTCAAAAATTTAAAACTTTACAATACACATAAAACTGAACAGCTTTGTAGCACCTAAAAGGAGCAGTCCACGTGAATAATGTTCGGTGCTGCAAATCATCATTTGAGCCTGAGCAGTCAAATGCTACCAAACGGAGAGAAAGGGTGAGCGCAGGTATCCAGCGGTCCAAAGAACCGCAGCGTTGCACGCCTCCGCTAGGAAACGTAACTGAGTGCCCTGAACCAACACGCAGGCCGCACGCACCGGGAGAGGGAGGCGGAGTGAGCGGGGCGGGGTGAGCTGGGAGGGATCAGCCAAGGCAAACATCGCCGCCGCTGAGGCGTGCGCCGCGAGGCTTCGGCGAGCAGGCGGCGCCAGCGGCCGAGGAGACGCGACTGCGCGCGGGCCGCCCGTGGAAGGGCGACGCGAGGGGACGCGACGGGCGAACGCGAGGGCGACCGCGACGGGCCGACGCGAGGCCGGCGCGAGCGACGCTAGAGGGCGGACGCATGAGGGCGACGCGAGGGCGACGCGAGGGCGACGCGAGGGCGACTCCATCGCGCGCCTCCACCCTAGGCTGCGGCGCTTCCTTCGATTACAACAGACAGTTACGCACCCTCTTGCTGTTCAGCATTCGCCCCAAATAAAGAACAGTTACTTAGGCCCCATGGTTCGTTTCAAATTTACGCTTGCACAAATAATTAAATATTCCATACATAATTCCATTCTTTACCAACAACTCCAGCAAATTGTACTCATACATCCACGAAAACGATCGCCTATCCCGTTTCAAAGTTACACAAATCCCAGATTTCCGCACAAGAACAAAAAATGGGTTCACAATCCAAGCATTTTTGAACATATAGACCCAGTTTGAGAATACGTAAGGTGCTTTATGAGCTCCCTTACCCTTGATTAATTAGATTTAGAATCAAGTTAGTTTATAAGGTTAATTTAAGTCGCCACAATTTACATATGTAAATGTACTGTAATACTGATCTATGTAACTCGTAATTTCAATAATATAGAAACTGAAAATGAACACTCTTGCTATTCATCATATCACTTCTACAAGCATATTTTCTCTGGACATCTCTCAAATTGATAATTGCCGTCAATTACATAAATGACACTAACAGTTGTTCTAAGCAACTAAGGTCTTAAAAGTGTCGGGCACTTATTTTAATCAAATTGTAATTTTGTGAAAGGATACAACTTTCTATAGTAGTGCAGATACTTCGTAGTAGAATTTTCGTCCCGTCTCATCAAATGTGCACTGTATGGACGTTAATTGTCATTTTCATTTAGAAGAAACACCTCATGGAATTTTCCTGGCATATTATTATTGAAATTTAAATATATCAGTGATTAACGAAACTATGAACGTGAAAATATTAGATTTTGTTTCCTAGTTTTTCGGTGAAAATTTAATATCAAGGCATGTCGATTTCGAATTGAGAAAGCTGTACTGAACTTAACTGAACAATGCAATAGAAGGGAAACAAGGAAAGAAGAACAACTAAAAATAAGTGACTCGTAAAAATATTTTGAAACGAATGAGTTTTATTTGCAAATTGTATGCTGCATAGCAAATTTAGTAAGAAAACAATTAGCACAAAATAACGCAGAATTAAATTATTGATTTCATATTCCTATAACAATTTAACGCCTTTACATGCATGCTTATTTTTGCTGAATGTTACACGTGGATATATCGCCATATACAATAATTGCAAATAAAATCCAATAGACTACGAGAATACATTCAGTATATTAGGGAGAGAATTCAGAGAGAATTTTGTCGGCACCAAAAACGTGATATACTTTGTAGTATCGAGAGCCTTTAGTTTCTTTTTCTTTCTTTTTTTTTAACCGAAACCAAAGCATCAGAGTTATAGCAAAGGATGATAAAATGTCAACACTTACTATCGCAAACACATCAAAAGTTTCACTTCTTCCACATGTATAAATGTGCGGGAGCATTCTGCCGCAATTAATGTCTGTTTTTACCTTCATTCAATTTCACGAAGCCTCTAGTTTCGGAAACTTGAATCACCCGTCATAAAAATCCCATTAGAAAAATAAACAGGACGATTAAATCTGATCCAAATGAGCACGGGGTCATACGCGTTGACAGTTACCGGACAATGAAATCGATTTCGAAGGCAAACGAATGAGGTTAGAACGAGAGCGCCGCCTTTCGGTTCCATGCGCAGAGATGGCCGCGTCGCCGCCCGCTCGCGGAAGTGTTCTGTGAAACTTTCGATGGCGAGCCATGGCAGCTCTGTCGACGGGCGTGTCCCAAAGCGACGGTTATTGAATTGGCATTCGCAAAAGAGACGTTTATTGGGCCCGTATCTCGCTGGGTTGCGTCAATACACCGATACAGGACGCTAGAAAGTTGTGCCTGCATTCAGCAGGAACCAGCGTTTGCATTAAAGCAGAACCCAACAAATATTTGTCTGCATGAATACCTACATCCAGAATGAATAGAACACGAAGGAAACCCGATGTATCTCACAGGATATTCAAATGACCACATACGAACTACTCTGGGCGTTATTTCACACCATCACTAAAAATACTTCCAAAAAGATTTCGAGTATTATGTCTTACAGAAGGTACTACAATGTACCAGTCGATATAGACAACGCCATTACCATTAATACCACTCACTCACCAGAAAAAAATTAAAGAAGAAGTGATTTCTAGGTATTTTGAAATTTCATTAGCTTAAGTACTTTTCAATCGCGAATCGATCATCATCCGTTCTTGCAACGTCAGGATGAAAACAAAATTCTGAGGTATGTAAGTTACCTAGACAGCACTTGTTCATTAATTGTTACAAAGGTATCAACATTTTAATCAGTAATCAAATTTGGGAATATACGTTTTACGAAGTTTGACTAAAAGTAGAAATCTAATTATATCCATTCATATACATATTAAACAATGATACACAATAAACACAGCAGAAGATATCTAAAAAGAAATTAACCTGACAATTTTGAGGAATTGTTTTACGTCAATTGGGGAACACGCTCTCCAAGCCATGTGCCAATTTTGAAGATGGGTTGACATAAAATTAATTGACATTTATTAATTGTCACTAAACCTATGATTTCTTACTCCTTGTAAGTTTTCTTTATTAGCTGGTAAAAATGTCGTATGTTCGAGGAAAAATTCAATGGTAAAGGGACACCACAATATAGTTGCCCCTTCCCCTCCTTCTTGTAATAAGCTGCGCACCCTAATGAAACTGGTAAATGGAAATTTTTTCGTACACTGTTCTGTCATTCAAACAAGGCTCATTTTTCTGTATTTTGTTTCCACAATCGATTAAATAAATCTCTGAATTCGTTCAGCCTATATTGAAATTAGTATGGAATTTTTCGGTTATCCGCGGCCCACCGAAGTAAGAGGATATTTAACTTTGAGTTACGTGTAAAACTAAAATTCATTGGATTGCTATAGATAAGATAAGTAATATTCTGTCTCGCGAGCCTTAGCTGAATGACAAATTATAAAATCGTGCAGAAGTCCAAACGTTTTCCAAGGGTCTTTTGTTGGTCTTTCCTTTAATTTTCAAACAGCTTTGAGGCTTACTTCTACTGAGTCACTTGTGAACACTAGACACCATGAAGTGGCTAGTTCAAACTTAGTTTCTTTTGTTTGCTGAATTGGGTTGAATTTAATAACGAGGGGCTGGGTCGGCCTTTCTATACTGTCGAAAGCTTCTCTCTAATTAATGTGGACCAAATGGTTTTTTTGTTGTTGTTTTTTTGTTTTGTTTTTTTGATTCAACCAAACTATATTTTCTTAAAAGTTTTTCCACGATTCATAATAATTAAAAGAACCTTGACACCAGAACTAAAACTCAGTGAATGCTCCCGACAATCACGGCGCATTAGAAAACATCGTACCCTTTCAGACACACGTTCATACGGAGAGTTCTAATGGCGCGTTTTGGTCAGGTACGGAGAGAAACCGCCTAAGAAGCCCAGAGCATCC
This sequence comes from Gryllus bimaculatus, assembly GCA_017312745.1. Taxonomy (NCBI): domain Eukaryota; kingdom Metazoa; phylum Arthropoda; class Insecta; order Orthoptera; family Gryllidae; genus Gryllus; species Gryllus bimaculatus. The sequence continues at coordinate 1,312,951 of BOPP01000159.1, read as the reverse complement.
GATGGCAGCGGTAAGAAAGAGTATCGCCTCGCAAAAGAGTACGCACCGCTGGGCGGTGAATCTGAGCGGGCGGCGAGCTCTCAATTACATTCGCTAATATTAGCGATTGCTTTGCGATCTCTTTGTTTTAAGACTATTTCGCCACTCTTCCGATTCTAATAGTGTTTAAGTATGATTATATATTAATGGATTATTCAATTCTTGTTTATAAAATATTTAAAATGCAATATTTTTATTAATTTGCTTGGTTTTCTTCGAATGTATCAATGACAGGTTGCTTCGTCACTGGGCAGAAATTTCGAATGAAAGTGTGTAAGTCACTTGTACAAGCAGATGCAATCCGCAGACAACATAATAAAAAGCAAAGGTTGAGGGCCAAGCTAAAGTTAATCAAAAGAGACCAACCAGTGCATACATGACGCTTCTAGCAGTACGGCTAAAGCACCTGTGTTTCTACAAAGCACAGAACGTAATTGCTCGTTACGTTATTCAGCATGTTTAGTATCGCACCATCAACAACAAAGCGCCTTTGCAAAATAACCTCGCACTGGTTATTGCGTTACAGCACAGCCCGGCAATACCTGCGCATTTACTCGCCCACACCAAATTGTTCAGGGAGATAATAACCTAACAACCGGGGCCAGATCAACTGCCGCGAATATACGCGCCACGTAAATCATCGTCTGCCTATCAGAGCGAGCGACCGCATGTAGAGCGCCGGGGTTGCGCATGCGACCGAAAGCGAACGACAGCCCATTACGCACCTCCTTCCATTGACGACGCGTATCGCGGCGCGTGTATCTGGAGGCGCCCGCGGCCAAAAACCAAGCGAGGCCGTGGTCCGTTTAGCGCGCCGCGCGTTCGTCACGGGGCCCGCGCAACCGCGTTCGCCCCCGCCGCGCCCTGCCCGCCCAGCGTCGCAGCGCTGCAGGCGGAGCGCGGCCATTAAAAACCGATCAGACAGTAATATCAATTGCGCGCGCCCGATACGTCGAGGGCGCGGCCGTGGGCGGTGGGGCGGGTCGAAAGCACGACGGACGGCGGGGAGGGGCCGGGGGGCTGAAGGGTGCAGGGGGGAAGTGTGGGCGGATGGTGTCGTGGCGAGACAAGTGAACCGGTGTTGCAGAGGCCTCACCCCTAGGGAGGGGGGCGGAAGTGGGGTGTGGGGTGGTGGTCCGATGGGCAGGCCGGCAGTCCCCTGCACAGACGACCGCCTGCGGACGGGGTGGGGTGGGGGTTGGGGTATTTGGGTAGAAGACCAACACGCCGAACACGTCTACGACGTCACCCGCGGCACAAAGGCCCGCCAGCGGTTCGTGGGCAATTTGGCCCTGCGCATCCGAACTGAGATGTGTTGCCGTGCCGAGGTTGCGCCAGGACAATTGTTAATTAGGGAACCCAACAGAGCACTGGGCGATGGAAGGTAACACTCTATGAAAGAGAAGATTACCACAGGTCAATTCAGTTTTACCACACCCTATATTGTTCGACGCTAGCCCCGCTCTTTTTCCAAAAATCGGAACGTGATCCAGAAAAATAGAAAACCCATGATGAACGATAATATTGCTAATATAAGTAGCTACGTTAATAAATTAAGAAAATTTTGAAAGCTCACGTACTCTCAAATGATTTAAATACTGGTTGAAGTCGGAATTATCAAAGTAACACTAGTTACGTTACAACGAGGACCTCTCGTCATCTTGAGGTTTCTTCACAGTATCTTATTTTGTTTTCAGGCCAGGTGGCTTTTCTAAAACGATCTGGGGCACGGAAGTGGGATGCCGTAGCACTTCTTGTTGCTGGTGATGGTATCCTAATGAATCTTAGGATTTTCGTGCGCATAATATCAAGGATAATATCTAAAAAAACTCTACCAATGTTTGCGCAAATAAATTGATACAGAAATACTGATACCATATTCTATAACATTGGCATAATTAGACTTGTTTTTGACGTTCTTACAACCGGTCTCCACAACACACAGTTAAACGTAGGTCAAACATCTATCTGTATAGTTATCATTAAAAACTCAAAAAAAACAACAATACATCACCATTTCTCTCAAAATAAATAACCAAACCCCTGCCATCTGAAACGAAAATGAGAAAATCAGGCATAAAACATCAGAGAAAGAATCATGTTGTCTAAACGGAGAGAAATAGTAGTAGTGAGGATATTGGTGTTGTATTGTAAGTATACTAAATTACAAACGAATTAAACGAGAAATAAAATATTTATTGTTTTGTCTCCCTACTCACCGAGAACTAAATTTAATCATTACATACTCACAGACTTTATCTCCTTTGAAAACTATAACAAAATGCAATTGAACCATCCCAAAATATTGCAGATAAAAAACAATTCTTATCAAACAAAAAAAATACAAAAGAGAGGTGATTTTCAAATTTTAACTCTTTGAAGATTTTTTAACAGATAACAATACAGAACGCGGGAAATAGCAATAAACGCAGAGTCGGGGAGAAAACCTAAACGATGAGATTACGATATAATTCAGAAATTATTAGGGAGCAATGGAACGCAGTTTCGGCGAAAGGGGACAGAGAGAAACGTGGCCGCCAAAATGCCTGACAATCACAGGCGCAGCCATCTCCGGCTGTTACCAAAGCAGAGCCGTGAAAGAACATCAATTGGCGGGAAACAGTGGGACCACGCGGGATAATCACCTGGAAAATGCAATAGGCGACCACCGGCAAGCGTAGCGCCGTGTGACGCGGGGCGGAATGAATTTTATATAACCGGCCGAGTGATAGGGCCCCACGCCACCCCTTGATGGTCCAGGGCACACACCACCCGCCCGGGCCACAACTGGGACGCGAGACTTCGGACGTTTCTGGCGGCCGCGAGCGCCCGTGGCGTGCATTATCCAGGCGCAAGGGCAACTTGCAGTGGAGGCGAATAGCCGAACAGTGCAATAGGAGACGCAATGGAGTTGCCGGGACAGCGTGGACGCAGGCAACGCGTGGCGTCACGAATGCGCTTGGAGGGCTGAAGAGATGACGAACAGCAACACAGGTCGGCTGGCACGAAACGAAACGGAGGTCGGAGTTGGATACGAATGGCGGGGTGTGGGATTTGTCAATGGGAAACAGCAACACGGCGCAAGATTGGGAGAGTCACCCTGGCAAGGGGATAGGAGAATAGCGAACTGATCTCAAAGTCAGTTTCCTCACCCTTTCCTTCCCAACTAAACCCCTTTCACTTTTCCTTTACCAGGGGGGGGCGGTACGGCAGCAGCCCGACTCCATCTCGTTCCGTTGATCCTTGTTTCGGAAAAAAAGTTAACTGTTACTTGGTTTGCATTTTATACGTAGCACATGTAGATGTTTCTCGCACCTTTCCCACAGACAAACCTGAACACAGGTGGCATGACAGAATTCTCGGAATTGTGTTCGGTTAAGTCGCGAAGATAATAAGATGCTCGGGTGATAGGTTGATTCAAGGTTTTGTTTCTACAAACTTTTAAGCGGTGTTATTCAACGTTGGCAAGTGCTCATAATGGCATGCAATGTTTTTTGAAACCAGCAGAATGGATGAAATTGCATCAATAATGTGATTCTAAGCTGACCATGAAACAGAAATCAATTAATAATCCTAATAAGGGGGAAAGCAGAACGGAATGGCGTTGGCTATGCTCTTGGGAAGGAAGATAACTGCTTTAGATTTTTTTAATATTATTCATGATTTCGAGCGCGTGCAACTGCTAGGGTCATTATTACCCCGTAACGTGGTGCACTGTTTTTAATCGCGAGAGGTGAGCTCCCTGGTTGATTGACGAGAACTGGTCCGCCTATACCGTCGGCTTGCAGGTTTTTTTCCCTGCCAAGTATCTCCACCAGCGGGGCCACCGCCTTAAGCCGACACAGATTCTTAAGTTCCCTAACGGTCCTCTGGCCTATGTGGTAATGGTGTGCAGTAACGTGCAAGTGGTGTGTCAGTAACAGGTGAGGACGACAAGGAAAAGGAAGGAAGATCGCGCGCGGTCGTGGCTCGTGTACTGCTCCGGCCATTCGCCTGGTGTTGGATCGGGAAAGCGCGGGAAAAATATCCGGATCAGAGCAGCAGACGCGCTAGAGTTCTACCCCAGGCAAGCGACTGAACTCAAACTTAGGCTATCGAAACTAATGTTGAAGTTGTTGGGATTTCGAAACCTCCCTGTCAGAGTCATTGCTGTGACATCATGGATACCCTGAGCTACCTCTTCTGGTACGGGTCAGGAAAAGCTGGCCGCGGGATAAGCAACAAAGTTGGTGTGTTAACGGGGCTGGTGCGATAAGGAAACGGACGGTTTAAAAGAGAGACGGGACAAGCAATGAAGAATAAGAATGGAGGGCGTCGGCAAGGCGCGGGGAGGCAGAACTGGAGAAGGGCAGGGTGGAGGAGGATGGTGGTGAGGAAGCAGGACAGGAGGGTCAGAGCGTGGGATACGTAAGCATGCGCAAACTATAAATGGCTTGTACTTCCAGGCACGTCCACGAGACGAGTATTTTACGAAAGCGAGCGAATACTTTGCCGAGGCTAACCCAATAGAGTTAAAGAATTTCACTGCGCACACTCCAAATCGGTAAAAACGCTCACTGCAACCTTCTACGCGAATGCCGCTGCTTATTCTCATGCACCTCACGCAAGAAGGCAGATAAGCCGCCCGACCGAGTGGTGTTAACACACTCTTTTAAACATCATTTACCTTCGGGGCATTCACCAATAAAACGTTCGTACTTCATGCTCACCAAATAGGGACATCTTTAATGGTAATATTAGAAGTAATGGTCGAAAGGGACCAATATTCACGAAAGAATTCTTTTAATAATAATCGTAATCCCACACAAAATTTAAAACTATTATGATTACACACACATTAATATAGAAGAAAAGTGTTAACAGTAATATAAATGTGAAAATAAATGACAACTTAATTGGTCGGATCCAGGAATTTTTGTAGCAGAATCACGAATTGAACTAACTTTTTTTGTTACCAACACTTGAACTTGTTTTGACCGAGCCTACTAAAACCCCAGACGTATCCTGGCGTGGTATGGGTAGCGTCTGCAATGTATTCAAGATAAATCTGTCGTTTTATTTGTACGAAAGCCAGTTGATATGCTACCAACGATGAGCTCGCATGGCAGTTTATAAACAAATCAAAGTTTTTAGAAAGACAATCAGATGTTCAAAGCTTGGAATATTCAGAAGTCACCTCACAAAGCTTAATGATGGAACTAAACAAAAAACTAATATTATTAATTTTTTTTAAAAAATTGAATAGAACAATATGCACGAATACATACCAACAAAATATTCAAACCTATCTTGTGATGTTTTTTTAAACTGACTTTCAACTCATTCTACTTTAATTTTTAATTAGAAATTTGGTTACTGTAATAAATAAACGTCGTTTATTTGACATAATTTTTTAAAAAAAAGGAAACTTGTACAAACTATTATTTCCCCCGAGAGGAATGCATATCCCACTTGGCATATCCAGGCTGCAAATAAACCAGTCCGCATAGCGAATGTAGATTACTGTATTGTAACTCCATAGTGATTTTGAGGAATGAAGTCTTGCAAGATTGGAGAGAAAAATAAAGTACATGCAATTACTCAATCACTCATTGTAATTTTTACAGCCCTTCCTCAATACCCCGCAAAAAGTGGCAAACCCGGAAAGCCTACAGTGTTTTATTAAATTAGTTTGTATCGCCGAAAACTGTTTGTGGTAACCCGGGGATCTAATGGCGGCGAGCCCTTTGTCGAAGGGATAAAAGACAATGGCTGACGACGACTGACTAGGTGAAAGGATTACTCCGCAATTTCGTTCGAGGCCATAAAGAGTCTTCTAGAACGTTACGAAAGCATAACAAAAGAACAGTAAAAAACAATTAATTTTAATTTTTAACTGTCGAGGTGATTGTGTAAAACATTTCCACCATTGACAGATTTAGTATCATCAGAGACAGACCAGCAAAATTGCTCTGCGCCATTTAAATGTCGCCTGTTTTGGCAGCATGCATAAGTAGCACCTCGTAGTTCATTCTCCTCGCAGCTCCGCGAGCCGTGTCTACTCGCAACGCACGGCCGTTGCTCGTCTCCGCACACGTAGAAATCTCCCAGCGCCGGGAAACAGTTTCGGGCGATAGCGCAAAGAGGAGCAACGCGCGGCGAGCGCGAGGGAGAGGCGCAACTAACCCAAAGCGACGAGTTGCTTAATGGGCGCACAGCGCCCCGGCCACGCGACGCGTGAAATTCGCAACGGCGCCCCGCAAATGGCTCCGGACGACCAACGACCAACGACGCGGCGGCCGAAACATCGAGCTTGCAAGACGTTCAACATTGCAGCTGCATGCGCGACTGCGATGCTTTGAAGTGCTGAAAATCGCGACGATCGTTTTTAGTTAGGTTGACTGCAGTGAACGTCTACCTACCGACTTTCTTACGAGTTAAATGTAACTTGTGTGTTGTTGCGCAGCATTCGGTTGTAAAGAACGTCAACAAACAGTAAAATATATGCAAATGTTATTAGATATGGTATTACTTGGTATCCATTTCTTTGAAACATTGTAGGTTTTTAGGACTATTATTTGCTATTAGCCGATCTAAGGAAATTATTAGAAATACGCAAACCAAGAAGACTCACCTGCGCCAATGTTAAAAATGCCTCAAGAAATGAAAGAGTGCATTTTGTAAACGCACTGTAGGTAAATTGCAGATTCAAAGTATTAAATATTGGAGACTTTCAAATTTTTCTTAATTTTTAGCGAATATTACAGATAATATATGATTCAATTAGAATGAGGCGCTAATTCCTGCTATTTGGTTCTTAGATAATTAGGACAGAGTAGACGTTCACCATCGTGGTGTACCGTCACGATTTCTGAGCACAGAGTGTGGTCTCCGTCTACACTAGAGCTACACTAGGTCGGGGACGGTCGGGACGGCGGTCTGGGACTGACGGAGGCGGTCTGGGTGGTCGGAACGCGCATAGGTTTTCGGGGGTGGTCAGGGGCTGACGGGGTCGGACGGGGTCGGACGGGGGCGGACGCGGGCGGACGCGGTAATGGGGTAGGCGGTCCAGCAGGCCTTGTTGGCAGAGCCATTCATATAAAATGTGGCTGCCACTGAAAATACTCGAAGCGCAAAATGAGAGCTCGTTCGCATTCGCAGTCTGAAACACTTTTGTTTCGCTTCGGGGGGAAGCAGCCACGATGATGAAGGACGGAGAGAAGCAATGCCCCACAGTGCAAGTCTCCAGCTTTATATGATCCTTGGTGTTTTAGATTATTTTAAAAATAGTTTTCTAAAAGATTGAACCGCAGAGAACACGATCCTTGGCGATGCGCATATTCTCGGATCGAGGACAATAATCAAATCACGAGTACAGTGTTATAGGAATTTACTTGTGCTATTTTAAAAATGAGGTAGGGTCTTCAGGAACGTCAGTTTTCATTTCTTTAAATATTATTATTATGCCATATACTGTCATATAATTGTGCAAATAGTACTTTTTTCAATAACCTAACTTAATTGATGGAGTTTGATTCAATGTCTAATTTTTACCAGTTTTTTACGAATATGTACGGTGTTTGACGAATGAAAATGTTCTCGACAGTTCAATACTACTAGAGTGATAACAGTCTACATTTTCGAAATTAAACTGCTACAAATTATCTTTAATTCGTTACGAAATAATTGTCATTAAAACAATCCTATCACAGTGACTTTCTACTCCAAATTACTTTTTAGAAACATTTCCTATTTTTGAAAAGCAGCTCCACAAGAATCATCTCAAAGAATCGAAAGACTGGAGGAAGTGCTTTCATAAGCGCAGTTGAATAGCTGCTTAAGGCGATAATTCGTCGCAAAAAGGTTAGTATGAGAAAAAGCCTCTTTGACTTGCAGCTCAGGCAGCTCAAGATTTTTAGTGAAATAATTAACTCGTCGGCTTTTGCCGTAACAAAACACCAACTTCTTCAAACAACTTAATCAAATATTTGTTATGCCGCGGAAAGTTTCTTGCAACAAAATCAGTTGAAAATATTATTTACAAATTATTGATATGAATAGACATAACATTATTTTTTTTAGAACAGAAATAAATTTACCGAAATTTTCATGATACCCAGATGAGTTCAAGATAAACCAGAATTTTGGGAAATTGTAATTTCGTTTAAAAAGGAACAAGTCTAAATCCAATTTCAGGTTATATGTGACTATTCTCAATTCACTTCTACCACAGAACGTAACGATTACGACGCATCATGTTGACGAAGAAAGAAATTTCGTTGCAAATGAGAAGACAATGGAAGTAACATGCATATTCGAGGGAGTGAAAGTATTGTCGAGACAAAGCTGTCATGTTTATAGAGATAACGGCATAAGCCATAATACGTATTTTATTCACGATGATATCACCTATTTTCTAGTTGGTGTATTAATTACACATTAATTCTCACGAAGGTCGTGCGTTGGCAGACGCCTTACTTTGAAAAATCCGGTAAGTGAACTTTACAGAGGAGTTATTCCCAGTCAGCGATATTACAAATAAAAGGGAAACGAAGATGAGGGATCTAAAAGACACAGGTATGATCAGCGCGACCTTTGCAAAAGCGACAAAGAACTAAAAATCACATTATAATCATGGGGATTATCCAGGAACCTTTGCTTTTATCACATAATATTTATATTGCAATTTCTAGCTTGATACTCGCAGTAACTAAAATTGGGCGATCCAGGCGCGAACTATTTCAGGATAGATACGGACAAATCTCACATATGAGATGTTACAAGAGCAAAACCGCCAACTTGGACATAGCGGACTCGGAGACCAGAAAGACTCACAGGGGTTCAAGCTCGGTGGAAGAATGAATATAAAGAATGGAGATGGCAAATTGGACAAAATAGTATCATGCCCGTTAGAGGAAAATAGACTTTAGAAGCATCGGAGGCAGCCAGTGTAGCAATAATGGCGATAACTAATAAAATCCTCTAACCTTTAATCTCTAGTTTTAAATACGGCGTATCACTGAAAAATAAAACAAAGATTTTTTTGTTTTGTTTCTTTAAGATCGTATTAACTTTAAGGTCATTAGCGACCACTATTGATTAACATTTGGGTATCAATATAACAAATGAAGTGGTGTGGTGATGGTGAGGGGTGAAAGGACGAACACAAATACAACCATGCACGAGACGAGAGCCTTCGGCCCGAAATCGCCTCGGCACTACTGCCTTCACGATCTCGGCCACGCGGAGCGGCAATATATATATATATATATATATATATATATATATATATATATATATATATATATATATATATATATATATTGTAATGCAAGTAGTCATTCTTTCTCTTACTAACCTTACATGATTCATCGGATTTATCTTAAAACATTTTGTTTTCTGTTGTATCCTCATAAAATTCTCAAAGCAAACTGACTCATCTTGAATAGTAAGTATGGTGATGAAGCATATTTGTTTCAGAGAATCGTGATGTCAACCCAGCAAATTCTAATTATACTATCGTCATTACTTGTCGTCGAAACTCGTTTACATAACACCTTTCTCTGTTAGATATGCTGCTTGATTCCGTATTTCATTATACTAAACCGGTTTGGTTAATATTTGGAAGTGCTATCAGAATGACTCTTCATGTTTCCGTCTCTACATCACAAATGAAACATGCCATCTACAATTTTAGAATTACCATTTAGAGTTGGCCAATGAACTCTAGCAATTCGTTTAGAACTGATTAGATAAAAATAATATACTTTGTTATATTTCCAAATTACAATTAACCCTTATGACACTCAAGACAAGTTAATTATTAAAGAACTTCTTGCCAATGCGCACGCACATTGCTTTCTTTCATATATCTTCCACATCCCATTCATAACATTGCAGAATGAGTGAACAAGTACAGCGTTGCGTGCAATCTTATCGTCAAATAAACCATCTAAAATAACATGAATGAACGTGCCGAGCTCGTAACACAAATAAATGTCGAAATATTTCCAAACTTCTATCATCGAAATTCGGACAGTGAATTGCAAATAATCCCATGATGTATACCTCTCCATAAAAGAAAGGATAAATGAACACAAGACAACCCGTAACACCATACAGAATATATTGAGGGTAATATCATAAACCACCGCAAAGAGCTCCCTATATTCGAATCTAACACTGCACAGCGCCTTTGTAGTCACGCCACAATACCTGCCGGCCGGTTTTTTAAGAGCTTCGACCTTTCGAGGCCGGGAGAAAGCAGTTTTGAAGTCGAACGTCGCTATATTTACCTTCCACAGGCGCCCCTCGCAAAAAGGAATAAAAGTAGAATGCTCTCCCCTTTCAATACTGTGAATGGTCTCCAATGCAAACAGCGAGTATTTGCGAACTGTGGGTCGCGGTCGATGCCACGACCGGTGAGGGGAGGGGGGTTGGGCCACCGCGCCGGGTAAGTCGCGGTATTTACTAGGTGCAGACTCGGAATATCGGTCTAAATTAATTAACCAATTACATAATATTTGAAATAATTTTTGGAAAAGTAAGAAAATTACGATTTTTCTACCAAATTTGTTAATGACCCATACAATGTGATATAAAGATTCAATAAGATCAAATTTTCCTTTAGCAAGCATCTCGTTTAATAGTAGATTTTAGGAGTTTATTGTATAATTATTATTTTTATTATTCTTACTATTATTATTGAGGACGTTTGGCAGTATACGCGTATTATATCTCAATAAGGTTCAACGGATAATACTCCCAACAGCGAAATATATACTTTACACTAAATGCACATTTAAAGGCAGGATTCTGTGAAAATAATTCTTCAAAACAATTCTGAATGTATTTCTTGCATTTTTCCCAAAATTTTAATTATTTAATCGACACAGTTTATTCACTTATGTGATATTATTCACGAGAGTTTCAATATGTCCACAAATATTACACGAGAAAAAATTGTTAGTAGTAAGAGATGCATTTTCGTTGTACATTTGTGACTTATATACAAGTGAATGCATTTACTAATCTGAATTCGTTTTAAACAAAAACCACATTAGGATAATATCAGCCAGATGTGTACCTAGGTTTGCAGGCGCTCATGGCAACCCTACAATTTGACCCCCCTGTCAGATTACGTCAAATTAGGATTGTTGATATTTCTTTTAGCGAGTATACTCTCAATAGCGCTAATTCTCAGTGGCACTTAAGGCAAGTGCCGTACCTGCTATACCGTAGATATGATTGTGTTCTTACTTCTCACAAAAACAAGAATCAATACCCAAGCAAATGAAAGAGTTTTAGTGTTAGGAGGTATTCCATGGCCACTGACACGTTCAAAGATTTTAAAGCTAACGTCAACTTTTCATGATAATTTTTGTCCAGCTAAAACTAACCATATTCTGAAGCTATGAAACCTTGTTGCAGAAACACGAAAGAGATGCGTTTATTTATGAATATACAGAAAAAAAATCAGATTTATACTCAAACATTACACGTGCACAAAGAATTCTTGGTACGTCTAGAACGCGTGTGAGCAATAGATTTCCCACTGTTACTATTGCTGACCGACGCGTCGCGACGGGAAGATCAGCGTTAGGCCGGTGTGAGCTGAGCTGACGAAAAAATGAGCGAGGGCACTGCGGCTGAACGAATCTCCTAGAGGCGAAACCGAGAGATCGCAGGGGCGCCGTGGAAGGAGAGCAATGAAAAGGGCACCGTTAGCCGGCCTGCGGCTCGCGGGGCGACGGGAGCGCGCGTCCGGGCGGCAACGCGCCGCTTCCGGCGCACGCGGTTTCCGGCACGAGCGCGCCCTGGAGACGCGCACCGCGGCCGTGCGTGGCCCCCGCCTGTTCACTCTCCCGCCCCCAGCCGCCGAGAAATCTACATGCCGCGCCTAACGGGACGCGCTCATCGCAGAGGCAACCATCTACCTTCTGCACTTTTGTAGCATGCGACTGTGTGTGTGTGTGTGTGTGTGAGAGAGAGAGAGAGAGGGTGAGAGAACGTGAGAGAGAGAAGAGAGAGTGTGAGTTTGTGTGTGTGTGTGTGTGTGTGGACAAGGTTGTAGAGAGAGTGTTGTATGAAAAGAGACCTGAGGACTTTTAGCACTCCTGTATGGCAGGATGGGGAAAGTAATGAATTAAATATGCTATTACGCGAATAATCGATGCTCGGGTGAAACCGTGTCAGTGATAAAGATGCCGATAAATGATGATAAAGATATCGATGATTTTTTAGTCTTAATCATGTACAGCAATCTTAAGTCATTATGTGAATTATATCACCTTAAGGTCCCTCAGGCCCATGAACATATGAAAGTCGATACGGTACACAGGAGGAGACATCATGACACCTGATTTAAAAGCTAAACTCATGAGAATGCGAACATTGTCAATACTCACGTCCAAATAATACCAGAACTGAAACAATTTATGAAATATCGTTTCGTTTTGAATTCCAAATTAACCTGTATATACGTCCTCTATTTCGTGGTTTAGTATTCACATCATTCGTCACTCTATCCTGAAACGTCCCAACACTAATCGTGAGCACCACATTTTTAAAACTACGACATCACGGAAGTTCCCCTGGCCAAGTCCATTCCCTGCCTCCGCCGTGGAAGCGAGTCGAGGCGTTGGGAGGGCTCGCAAATGGTGCTCCGGCCGTTGTGGCCACCCGCTCCGAGAGGGAGGCGGAGTGCAAGGCGAGGAGATGTGGGAAGAGATGGCGTAGTGAGTTGCACAGTTGCACGCAAGGCGAGGAAAGAAAACGTGCACAAGACGCAGGGTGGGACGGTACGAGGCGAACGAAGCAGAGACAGAGTGAACAGGCCGTGGGCAGAAGGCGGAAAGCGGATGGGTTGGCGAGTGGGGAGAACGGGAAGAACGGGGTGAGCGAGACGGGCGTGTACGGGCGGAAGGCTGTTGCGAATAGCAAGATGGGACGAGGATCGCGTAGTGGGCGGGGCAGTAGTGTGTGATAGGTGAGAGAAATAAGGGATGGTGGGTTGGACGTGACGATCTGAGCAATAGCAAGTTGTGGGGGATGGCGTAAGAGCGGAGCTGTCGCGAGGGGTGAGGATGACAGAATGGGAGGTGTTTTTACGGAGTGGGCGGGGCAGTCGCCAAGAGCAGAATTGGCGGGGTAGGAGGGGATTGAAGGGATGAGAG
>BOPP01000159.1:1286988-1299737 GCA_017312745.1 Gryllus bimaculatus | reverse complement strand
GGATGGTGATGGCCGAGTGGGCGGGGCAGCGCGCGCGAGGCGGTGTTCCGTGTCGGGGGCGCGTGACGTGGGCGCGTGGCGTGGGCGCCGAGCGGCGGTTGGGCGCTGCTGCCGGTCATTAAGCCGAGGCAGACGGTGCGTGACGGCCACGAGGGGACTAGGGGCTCCAGCGCTCTCTCCCACAAGCTGCTCCCATTCTACGCCGAGATTTTGGCTCAACTAAAATATATCAGCCGTTGAGATCACCACGGGAAGCAACGTTGTGCATGACAAACTTTGCGTGGTTGATCCACATTCAATGCGAGGAGAGAATAGTAACTATTGGCATCAGAGTGACTCATAGTATTATTTGCGCTTGTCTATTGTATAAAATCTAAGGGTCGTTGTCGATTGTTGTATGGCATGGGAGCGCAGTGAACACCTTTTCTCAACAACGCAGCTTGCTATATTTTATATTTAATTCAACTAATGTTGGTAAAATTACTGAGGTACGGATTTCCAAGCTCAAGAAAATCTTCGTATAAATTGAGATGCATCGTAGAGTGCGCTCTTGCCTTCACAATCATGGTCTTCTCCTGTTCCTTGATTTTATTTTCATCGATTTCCTATTCTTTGCTCACTATTTATTCCATATCCATGCAATCATCAATTTTTAGTTCAACATGCTCGCTAATTTTAAAATAATCTGATCGGCCATCAGTGGACGGAGTGTAAAACGTAGGTTCCTAATATACTTCTCATTTGATTAAAGTTTTACAATTAAAGGCACTTATAAGTGAAAAGAGAAAAATAAAAATGAATTCTACAAACACAAAATGGAGCTACCTCAACGGTTGCACCGCGAAGGCAGAGGTGCTGAGTGAGCGCGCCACGTGGGGTCGCAGGCTCGATTCCTCCATAGGCGAGGGCGTTTACACCCTTATGTTCTGTCATAATTGGATTTCCTACCCTTCAAGCATCCCCTTTCCTATCGTATCCTGTCCTTACTGAGTCGCGGGGGAGTTTGCTTAGGACACACGTTGCATCTGCGCCGGTCAGCATTCTTGATTCTTAACTTGTGTTTGAGGCGTGGGGTACATTCCTAGCATACCATGCATCACCTACATAGGTGTAGCTCTTTTTTCAGATAGTCAGATTTCAAGAAAAGTATTTTACGCATTTAAATATCTACATATGCATTATTATAAAATTAAATTACAAGTATTCCATGAGAAAGATTTAATGGAAAAGAAAAATGACCATTTTTATGAATTGTATTTCCTTTGTATTACGTTACCATTGTATCAAAGCAGGGTGGGCATTCATTTTCTGGAGAAAATTTTCCTGACTATTCCTGGTTTTCAAGTATTTTTAATATTTTCGTTAATTTTTTTTTAATTTCACACTATTTAAAGAAAATATTAAAGCCAATTGGTCAGCTCACTTATTTTGCGATGAGAAAGTATAAATTAAAAATATTTTCTCTACAAACAAAACTGAATGAACAATATGGTTTTAAGAATACTACCAAATTTTAAAAGCTTCTGGAAATTTCCTCTAACTTCGGACGATGCTTTTACAAATTCCCTGATTTTTTCTCAGTTTTTCAAGAACAATAACATTAAAATTTTCCTTTCTTTCCACAAAGTAGCCACCCTACAAGAAAGAAAAAACGAAGGATAATCTCAAAATTGACTTCTAATTAGCTTTTTCATCGACAGCAGACCCTATTAACATTTATTGTAAGAAAAAGACTCTCACACCTATAAACGCAGCAATTTCGTCAGTTCCAGTTCATTGCAAAGAGAACCAATGTCGTAAAGACGTTACGCAATGAAATGTTCTAGGTTCAGTGAAGGAAAATTTTTCTACATGTATCGAACAGGGGCCACACTTAAGACAGTAAAAAATTATCTATCAATAAACGTCCATAACCTTTCAGAAAGATCTGATTACGTAGAAAGAAAAAGAGTTCAGAAATATTTCTAACTTCAATTTCCACATACATCAAGGAAGTCTGCACCAAATTGATAATGTATGAATGAGCACATGTGATTCTCATAACCAAGATGCAAAAAATACCCCGAAAGACTGAAATAGCAGTGGAAAAGTGATAATTTTCAATGTATCAATTTAACAATTCACAAGGCGATATAAAATTCAAATTTTATAAAGCCAAGCTAATCGACTTTTCATTAAATTACGCGAAACGTTTTATGTTCATAAATTACAAACTTCATTACGTGGTGTGTCGTTTATTAAAGTACACTGTCCGCGCGCGGCCAATTGTGCTTTTGTTGTCTGATCATGTGGACACTGTAATATTTTCTCCAGCGCGCTGAAATTCAAATTCATAGGCACAAACAATTAATTGCTTTGACCTTTAAGGTCACCCCAAATTAATATTGAAAGAAATGTAAAGTTTCTTCACAACCTAATTATAACTTTACAAGGAATCCACAGCAATATGACAATTGTTCCAATTTTCTATCTGCTATAAACAATTCCACTGAATGTGTTTAACACCAAAGGTACATCAAACGATAAATTATAAAGAATGTCCAAACGTAAATTACAAACCAATTTTGCTCTGTTTTCAAGAGAGCACCGCTACATTTGGCTGAAACTCACCCAGCGACTGCGCACGGCAAACTCATAAAAATGAATGATACGGGCCATAAAAGCGAGCGAATTAACAGAAATAAATCAGCGATTCCGGAACAGCGCTAACCATCCTCCTGGGTGATCTGCCTCCTGCGGCTGCGGCTTAATCGCGGGCGCCCGCGGAGGAGACCGTCCGTCAAGCCAATCGCGAGCGCGCTCTCCTCTCGCCCTGCCGCGCGCATTCTCCAAATAATGGCAGAAGGATATTAGATAAGGGCGCAAGGGGGGGGCGCCTGCGTCCAGGGGAGTGCCGCCATCTGCTCTCGGCGCGGGGCGCAAGGCAGGGCGCACTCGGCTGGCGCCCTCGCGAATTCCCGATTTATTGCTTCCGAAGGGATTTTTATGACCCCGCGGGATCCTGCAAGGTCTACGAAAAGGAGACGCGACGTAAATAAATAAAAGAATCGCTAACCGTAATAGAATTTAAAATTTACAAGAAGAATCCAGCCGTGTGGTCTTAATATAGAATTGTCGTGTTTTGTGACCAGGAACCAAAACAATTACACAAACAGCCAACTAGCGCTGGTGACTGACAGCTTCCTTGTTTCTTAAAAATAACGTGGTAGCAACACTGTAATAAGCCTGAATGAAATGAAAAATCGCATACAACGCGTAACACGAACGTGTCGACTAGAACTGATCTAAAATGCACCTCATTAAAGATGTACCATACCCACCGACACACAAAATACAATGCAAAGCATTGTTTGTAAATGAGATTTGATAAATTAGAAATTATGTACGAGACATCAACATTAGCTTCGTTACTTTTATCGACACACACTAGCACGGGGCTGTTCCAGCTCATTCCAGCCCCAGTTTCCTCGCTGGCGGAGATAATTGGAGAGGGTGAACTCCCGCAAGCCGACATATAGATCGGCTCCAGATCCCACACTCGAGAAGAGTAGGAACAACTGCACCTCGTGGAATATAAAATGCACTTCACTTACAGCACTAATGACGATCGCAATTTAAGCCAGCGGAAAAACACGGGGCAATCAATCATTCAATACCTATAGTGTTACGGTACTGTACTTGTAATGCCTGCCACCCAAACTTTAGAGAAATAATGGCATTATCTGGGCAGACTTCTAGTTCCATTTCACAAATAAACATGGAACATTAAACAAATAAACATGGTTGAATAAATTACCATGAAAACACTAATTCTTGAAATGCAAAAGTTGTTTTTGAAAACCTAACGAGGGCGGAAATGAATGAATTCCCCATCGCCCTAAATTTTTTTCAGTAATTTTTAATTTTACCTTTTCGCGAAACTATAAAGCAACAATATTTTCGGATAATCACTAAAGCTAAAAAAAAAACGTATCGCAGCATGAACTGTGTGTAGCTTGCGACATTTTACAAAATCTGTAATGATATATTCGAGCAAAACAATTTTAATTTCCCCGCCCAAAATTGTTTTCGTCCATGTGTGACGTAATCGCTGGGAAGGAATTCACAGAAAAACAAATCTAGTGGCGCTATAACAGAACATATTTTATCGAATTATTGGTGCACTGATGATCATAGCGGTGTTTTTTGACCGTCAGACACAGTTTTGATGCAACATCTTCAGGGTTCGTGGTACTTTGTACTATCTAATCAGTTTGTAGCAGATCAATCAGATCTAAAAAAAGTTTACCAGCTTGTAATGTTCTTCAGGCCATTGTTTTGGAGATTTAACTGATCTGTTCCATTTATTACCACTCTTTTGTCAGTTTATTTGCTTCGCCAAATAAGGTAAGGTGACTACGTCACGAAAGTTAGTCATAAAACTGATGGCACTTTTTTAAAACGAGTATAAATATTGGAGTACAATTGTTAACTTCCCGAAAGAAATAATGGACAACGCTTATCTACAAAAAGTACAGGAATCCCATTTGCTAGTAATAATAAAAATAATAATTATTATAATTAGTTTAGTATTGCAAAGAAAACGAGCCAAATAAACTGTAAAAATCAGGCGGTGGGTTTTGAACCAATGACAAATGACTGAAAAAGCCATGAAACTGCAGCCATTGCCCAAATGCGTTTTCGAGCTGGCGGTAGCGCCAGTAAACCAACGCTGATTTCGGGGTGTCGGTCGCTCGAGGTGACCTCAGGGGTCAATTACACGAGGTGGGCGCCGCCGGCAAGCAACACTCGACGACCCGCCCCGGCCATTTGGCAACGGCGCTTATTAAGGCTAAATGTCCCGACACTAGTACAATTTGTAGCCACCACGTGGCAGCACCAAAATAAGTAAAATTTACTTTACCAATACGTCTGAACCAATGGTCAACTTGATCGACTTGCTGGGCCGATCCCCAAGTTGATCGACTTGCTGGGTCGATACCCCTCATGATACACTTGCTGGGTGGGCCCCCCACTTGATCGACTTGCTGGGTCGATCTCCCACTTCATCCACTAGCTGGGTGGATCCCCCACTTGATCGACTTGCTGGGTCTATCCCCCACTTGATCCACTTGCTGGGTCGATCCCCACTTGATCGACTTGCTAGGTCGATCCCCACTTGATCGACTTGCTAGGTCGATCATCGACTTGCTGGGTCGATCCCCGTTGATCGACTTCCTGGTCGATCCCCCCTTGATCGACATTCTCGGTGGATCCCCACTTGATCGACTTGTTGGGTCGATCCCCACTTGATCGACTTGCTGGGTCGATCCCCCACTTGATCGACTTGCTGGGTAGATCTCCCACTTGATCGACTTGCTAGGTGGATCCCTAAAATCATCGACTTACTGGGTCGATCCTCCACTTGTTCGTCTTGCAGGGTCGATCCCCACTTGATCGACTTGCTAGGTCGATCCCTAAAATCATCGACTTGCTGGGTGGACCCCCCACTTGATCGACTTGCTGGGTCGATCCCCACTTGATCGATTTGCTGGGTCGATCCCTAAAATCATCGACTTGCTGGGTCGATCCCCCACTTGATCGACTTGCTGGGTCGATTTCCCACTTGATCGACTTGCTGGGTCGATTCCCCATTTGATCGACTTGCTGGGTCGATCCCCACTTGATCGACTTGCTGGGTCGATCATCGACTTGCTGGGTCGACCCCCCTTGATCGACTTGCTAGGTCGATCCCCCCTTGATCGACTTGCTGGGTCGATAGCCCACTTGATCGACTAGCTTGGTTGATCATCAACTGGCTGGGTCGATCCCCCATTTGATCGACTTGCGGGGTCGATATATACTTGATCGATTTGCTGGGTCGATCACCGACTTGCTGGGTCGATCATATACTTGCTGGGTCGATCGTCGACTTGCTGGGTCGATCTTCCTCTTGATCGATTTTTTGGGTCGACTCCCCACTTGATTGACTTGCTGGGTCGATCAGCGACTTTTTGGGTCGATCCCCCGCTTAATTGACTTTTTGAGACGATTATCTACGTGCTGGGTCGATCCCCCACTTAATCGACTTGCTGGGTCGATGCCTCACATGATCGACTCACTACGCAGATCCCCCACATGATCGACTTGCTGGGTCGATCCCCACTTGATCGTCTTGCTGGGTCGATTTCCGACTTGATCGATTTGCTGGGTCGATTTTCCACTTGATCGACTTGCTGGGTCGATCCCCCACTTGATCGTCTTCCTAGGTCCTGGGAGAAGCAACGGCGCAGAAGGGGAAGTGGGGGGGCGAGGTGTTTTCGTAAATTTCACTTTATGATGCTCCTATTCGTCCGATTTGCATGATTGTCACGGCGTTGGATTCAGAAATCATGTCGCCATCGCGCTATAAGGCCACTTTTTAAACTTTTTTCGGATGTTTGAGAACTAATCGCGTTTTTGCTAGATATTTTGAAAAAGGTCTTCGTAGCGTAAATTATATTTTAAAAAGGTGTCAAATGCCGTTTACAAATCGAAAATCGGTCCATTGATTCAGACGTTATCAGTAAAGTAAATTCCCCTGTGACAGTGCTGCGATCTATTGAATTTTCCTACAAATATTTTTCGGTGCATTTAGCCTTAAGGCCTGGACACCTCAATAACTGCTTGAGAGATCGAAGCACTTAGCCGCGGCCCTGCATCACAGCTACAGATTCCAAGGCCTCCATTTTCGGTTCGTCGACGCTCGCAGGGAAAGAGAAAAACGGGCCACTTTCTCTAAGGGATCTACTTCGCCTTCTTTTTGAAGCCATTTCTTTGTTGTTCAAAATTTTTGTATTTAAAATTCAAATAGAAAGCAAAAAGGTGAAAAATGAGGTAAAAATCAAGATCATAAGGTCTCATTTCCCCTTCAAGTTTGAGCCAAAGATGCAGTTAGTCACCTATTTTTTTAAAATCATATCTTGAAGTTATCAGATAGAGGGAAGAAACAGTTAAGTAATTTTAGAAAAAAAGAACGAAAAGAAAGAAGAATTCATCTCAAAAAACTTTGGGAAAAATGCATTTAAACGGTGTATTGTACGCGTAAGTTATTCTCGCTATGAAAATTGCACTCCAATTAACATAACAAAGGAAATTAAATTAAGTAGCCTTAAACGAAAAAATAAAGTATTGTCTTTTGTAGAAAAATTGCCGGTGAGATCCAGCAGAAACCAAGTGAGATGAAAAATAAAGATATTGAAGAATTTTCTAGTTATTATTTCCTGGACTGATGGAATCCGCATTTAGAGGAGAGAGGCATTTGCCATCAAACAGAAAGGTTTAAATAAATGAGCCGTTTTTTCAGAAAATGACGTTCGAGTATTTCTGAAAACGCGCAACTGTAAGAAAATTTGCACTGAAAGATTTTATTTTCGAGTAACGTCCCAAGAAAGCATTTGAAGCACTGTTACTCACACTCAATAATGTGAAAAAATGACCATTATAAATATTAGCGACGTAAGAGATAAAAAAAACTTGCATTCCTGTAGCATCTGAAATATCTAAAAACATATCAAAATTGCCTTGCTATTCAGTGCAATTAGCACTATCGTACAAAAAGTTTCAAGAAAACAAACTGACACGCTTAGTCAGAAAATCTTGTTTTTACAAATGGCTTTATTTCGCGTAAAATTACTCGAAAGCTACTCATGTTTTGAAAACAAAATGTATATGTCCTCATTTAAAGCTCTATTAGGCGGTTCCGTAAGTTTTCGGCCTGACTAAGACAACGCTTATCAATGAAAACCCTTCTGAATAGTATCTTTAATTGTTGAAATGCTGTGGGTTTGCTGCCGACATCTCATTCAGTTTCGTAAAGTGAGGTTCTTGAGTTGGGAGCGGTGCGTAGAATTTCATGGTATTTAGTTTTTTTACAAAAACGCACCCGCTCAGATTGTAAAGAAGGTTGGGAAGGACTATGACTTCGAAGTTGGACCATTCACCATACAGTCCAGAATGATCACCCAGCCATATTTATCACTAATCAAAACTGAACAATAATGTTTGAGAAGATATTGCTGTCAGGGTGAGGTAAAAGAAACAATTATTTAGCATATTTCGAACAAAATTTTGAAGTATTTTTTCGAAGGAATAGAAATGTTAATATTCAAATGTAGACTTCACTAGCAGGTAGTATGCTAAAAATTGGAGCAATTGTTGAGAATATTTTGAAAATGTTCATGTAATGTTTCCCCAATATTCCAAAAAAATGTTTTTAAAATGACTGGACTGCGTGTAAGGACATATTGATAGGGGAATATTAATTTTAGAAAAAATACTAAAAGTACAATAGGCGCTATTTTTGTTCAAAGATGGAGATGGATGGACGGGCGGATGTTTTGACAAGACAATTTCGGTATTATGGGATCAGAAAATGTGTACTATTTCCGTTAAAATATTGAAAACGATTTTCGGGAGCATTTAATAACTTTCTCAGTACTATAAATATTACCTCGTCTATACATACGTATACCAGAAAGTAAACTAAAAGTTTGAAGTTTAATATGAACCGAACGTGAAAATAAATGGTGTACGATCGATGAAACTATTTGCAGGAGTCGCAAAGGTTTTAACTTAAAGAAGAAAAAGAAGTGAAGGAAAAGGTGAAGGCGCAGGGGACGGTGACGTATGAGCACGCGGGGGAGATTGATACGAATTACCCAATCAGGAACGGAAATGAGTTGTCCGGGAAAGAGGTCATCGCATCGAGGCGCGTTTGTTTCTCAAAACTAGAACACCGTTTGAATAGATTCCACATGCCCATTATGCGGCCGTGACAATACAAATTACATAGCGGTTGATTCGGCCTTCACGGCGGCGCACGCCGGCCCTCTCACCACCTCTCTCTCTCCCCGTCGCGCCGAATATCGCAACGCGCAACGCCCGCACGCGGGCGGGGCGGGTCACGTGCATAGAAAGGTGGAGAGCGCTCTCGATAGCAGCGATCATCGATCAATCACTGCCCTGACAGCAGGCGCGTGCGGGGTCCGCTCATTAGCGGAGCGTTGGCGCCAGAGGGAGCGACAAAGAGAGCGCAGCCCATGGGCCCGGGGCTGGATGCGAAATCATTTTCAGAGTTCGCTGAAAAGGAAACGGCACGGGCGGGCAAATAATTCGTTCTGCCTGGCTCCGCTATTTTTGGCGAAAATGGTTTCTGTATTATAGGCAGTTTGGATTTCGAACCGCTGAAACATTATTTCAAACGTTACTTTTCAAAGACTTGTTTCCAAAAGCTGACGATAACATGTCTTGCAATATAATAGAGGAACGTGCGAAGTGTAGGCTATTCTGTTCCTTTGAATTTCATTACAGAACTTTCAAAACATCATTCAACTACACCCTCCAGTGTTTTTTTTTTTTCAAATATTATTTTTTTTCTTGACATTACTCCAGAAATGTCGAGGCTTTCCAAATTCGTTAAGCACATATTTACGAAAGTTCATTTTACACGGTAGTATATATCTTTGACCGAACTTAACTGGAATTTCCACAAAGAAAGAAAATATGGAAGAACATAGCCACAGCTGTCAAGGGTAAAAATGAAAAAGATACAGCGGTTCAGATTGGAGTTCTCTAGAAAGATGCATTGCAGAAAGCACGTTATATGTTTACCTTGACAACCGAGGTGTAACCGTATAATCGTGACGAAGTTAACTTTTTGTATGAGATAAGACTAGACAATACAGCACACAACAATGTCGAACACGAAGTCCAAACTGGACCATGGATAATTACAAACTGCAATTCCCAAATTACTTATTTCATACAAAAAAAGAAGCAGGTTAAAAGACAACTCAGATGAAACGCACCAGTCGTCATGATCACTTTCACCGTGCGGCTCATTATTGTTATTATTTCTTTCGTTATTATTATTATTATTATTATTATTGATGCACTGTAATTGTGGTAAAACGTGAGTATCATTTTTTATTAATCAGAGGGCCTATTGCAACATTATACGCAACAATGAAATGTTATAAAGTTCACAACATGAGGAGAGGATAAAGGTCCTGACAGGCTTGGAGCGACGTAGGAAGTAACAATGGCAATGTAAGTTCCTCAGTACTCTTGCACTCTTTTCCCTTTCATGTTCAGAGTGGAGCTTGAATCGACATGTTATGCTGCTAAAGCGCCGTGAGTTGTTCCAGCCGTAGCTGACGGCCAAGTTTAATTTGCATTTGATACCCCATAAGAGTTTGAAACCGATTAAATAAATTGTTCGAAAGATGGAAGAGCCTGCAACATCCAGAAACTTACGATCCAGAGGGAGTCAACGGAATCCACCGCCGCTCGACTAGCCCTTCTCGAAAGTTTGCAAACACCGATGCGGAGCATAAGCTTTGTGAGGCTCGGAAGAGAAATAAGAGGCAACGACGCGGAAACCTTTTCGCTTCTTCCGAACGATGGCATGCCCATGATGTCCCTGGGCGAACGCCACCAGTGCCTCGTGGGTGTCCTATTTAATTGGTACATACGAGTGGTGGCCAATCTTCTAAAAGGTTCTGTGGAAACTTACCGTTTTAAAATCTTACTGAGAGCTTCCGAAAGAAACAAGGGCAGAAATAAGATCTTTCATCCAATTATCCACCTTTGAAATGTTTGATGAACACACGCAAGTCATAACGGATCTTAACCTGAAGGTTACCCACTGAACTAGGGTACTGACAGTGTAAGTTCCGCGGGAGTACATGCAAGCAGTTGTTTGTTGAGTCGTCTCAACTCAGTGGAGCCACTTCAGGTAATATAAGATGAGCGTGCCATCGCGATACGCGTAAGATTTTCGCGGGAGCTACTAGCAGTTTGGCCTCACCTGTGGTGGGCGGAGGCGTCGTCCGGAGCCCTGCGGGCGGGAGGAAGGGAGGAAGGGAGGGAGGGAGGGAGGAGTGGGGGTAGGAGTGGTTGCGCCACGCGGCGGAGAGGGGCCGTCGGCGCGCCGGCTCCGAAAGGCCGCTTCGGCCCCACCGCTTACTCGCGGCCCTTTGCGCACGCATAAGCGGTTCGCTGCGTCACGAACCCCCGTCCTTCCAACCTGCCCGCGACCCGCCCGCCCTGCCCCTCGGCCCTACTGCAGAAGTCCCTGCCTCCAAGCTGGCGGCCAATGGGTTTTAACACTTGAGGAACACGCCCGTAGCGATTTCACAAACTGAATAAATCATAAAAGATGCATTTTTACATATGCTTAAATTACATTAAATGTAAGAACTGCCGTTTCATTGGAAATCTAAAGTTCCTACGCGGAAAAAAACCTAGAAGATCATGATTTGCTAAGCACAATATATAATTATTTATAGGATGCGCGGGTACGTATCCCACCTAGCATGGATGTTATTTGTGGACGTCCTTTCACCTTTATCATGATCCTATCACTTCATTAAAGAAGTATTTAACAATTCGCTGCTCAAGCGAGGGGGCCTTTTCCTAATGGATTTTTGCAATTGGCTATAAAAATGGTTAGATATTTTGAATGTAATTATTCAAGAAATTTAGAAATTCAGAATCTACTATGGCTATTACGCTGAAGATGGCCAATTTTCCAAATAGCGACATTCCAGTATTTCTCTTGCATTTTCCATGAACTAGATGCGCGAATGATTGTCACAGGGGAACGTACATTTGAAGTGTCCATTTCAGTGATTCATTCTTCTTCGGAGGCGGACCTGTTTTCGTCGTCAGAGCGCGTTCTGCGTTGCGCGGATTCCTCGCTTCGGTTTCACTAGCGCCGCAAGGGCCCTCTCGTCCGTTTCGGCCACCAACAACGAAGCACGTTCCAATAGGTAGTTCACACATGCTGCTTTACGACTATTGCGATGTAAATATTTATTAAGAACGCCAGTGTGAACTAGCATTCAGTTCGTTAAAAACCTCTGTTTTTCAATGCTTTTTCAAATGATATTACACCAATAGAGCACTGCAGTATATCATTACTGACACAAGCCAAAGAGCAACTCGAAGAAGAGTAATTTATTCGGAGAAGAGTTTATTCAACATCATTGCTTTTTCTGTGCTTTCGGGACAGCTACTTTGCAACTGTAACAATATTACTCAAATCGTCATTTTGTTATCGACTACAAAAGGTTTCCTATACAGTTCTCGCAAACAAAAAACGAAATAAAAAAGATCAAATTTATGCAGCGTGTGGGTATAGCCAACATAGATTTTATAGAGCTTTTTCTAAGGAAAAAGTAAATTATAAACTTTTTATTTAAAACCAATTAGAGAGTACTTGACCAATAACCTATTACATTGGACAATGATTATTCTTGAGATCTATGATATGAAGTATATGTGCATTATTTAAGGCCTTACTTGAGAATCCAATAATGACATGCCCAAGGACTCGGAAAACCTAAAAATTTTCTCGGGCTAATTTATTGCAGAGCCATCATCGTAAGTGTCTCTGCAGGACTGCTGACGAGGGATCTCAGGTTTGAATCCCGACGGTGGCTGAATTTTCGGCACTAGCTAAAGCGGTTGAGATTTCAGGTGATCGTGTAGAAGGGAATTCTAGCAGTCCGGCTGCTCTGTCGGTACTCCTCCGCAGTTTCTCTATCATCACCGACGCAATACCCGGCAGCTGTTACCTAATAAAAGTGCCATGGACGGCGCGCGACCTTCCCTTGCGCCGCTGGGGAGGATCCTGGGTGTAGGGGGGGGGATCTCACCAATTATTTCTATTCCTCATACCACTGCCTATTCCTCAAGGCGAAGTGTCACCGGGTGGACTTTACGGC
>BOPP01000159.1:1269562-1286963 GCA_017312745.1 Gryllus bimaculatus | reverse complement strand
CCGCGCCGCATCGCCCCGCGTTGGCGGTGCCGACGTGGCATTCTGCATTATGGAGCGCCGTTCTGCATTATGGGTCTGCAACTGCAGCCGCGACGGCGACGGAGGCGCGAGAGGAGGCTGCGGGTGGCGCGGCTCCAACGCTCAACCGCCAGGAGATCCCTTGCGCGGCTGCCGTTTGTTGCCGCACGCGACTTCAGCGAACGCACAGCGCTAAGCCGGCGAGAACAGCGAATGCAAGCAAGCTGAGATACGAACGAGATACGAATCGTGACTGAAAAAAAAGGGTTGCGAATAATTGTGATCACGATCTGCGGTAATGGGAATAGCCGAATGAAAAGCAAATTAATCACTCTAGAAAAATAACATTTAATTTCTCTACATCCATAGTTACCGACGAAAAAGATAAAATGAGATAGCCAAATCGTTTTAATGCGACCGATTCCGATTTTCATTTGTCCGGTATCTAATTCCTCAATATCCCTCATGATCGAACTCTAACCCCTTGTTGTCAATCATTATGTGCATTTCGCTGATGTGAAAGCCCAAGGTTTTATGTAGTGTTTGGCTGTCAATTTGTAATAAAACATTTTCAATAATCAGCTCCATTCCATTAAATTAACATGAACGTAATTTTGAGCAATAGGAGTAGAATAATGATGATATTAATATAAACATTCCAATTGTTCCTCCGACACAGAATAAATCTCACAACGTCTTCTGAGATATGCTGGCCTAAAGAGTTAAGAAAGAACGAAGGCGATAATGGCAGAAATGTGATCGACAAAGGGAGAGGGCGAAGATGAGAGTGCGATGTGGAGTGTGTGTGTATGAGAGAGAAAGTGTGAGAGAAAGAGAGTGTGAGAGAAAGAGAGTGTGGGAGAAAGAGAGTGTGAGAGAAAGAGAGTGTGAGAGAAAGAGTGTGGGAGAAAGAGTGTGTGAAAGAGATTGTGAAAGAGAGTGTGAGAGAAAGTGATTCCGAGTGAGAGAGTGTGAGAGCGAGAGAGAGGATCAGAACTGCGAAGGAGAGAGAAAGAGGGGGAGAAAGAAAGTCGGGAAAGCGAAAAACAGAATATGAAGAAAATACGAGATGAGAGAGGAGCGAAAACAGACGCAGCTCCTTTCAATACCGCCGGCGCGACTGGGAAGGCAGTTGCAAGGAAGGAAGCATACGACGAGACGAGACGAGGCGAGACCCGCTCGATGTCAGCAGGTATGAAGGTACGATGTTCGAGGCGACGCAGTAAGCACGAGGGCGGCGCTGAACGCCATGGCCTTGGTCCAAATTCACCGGTGCCACGTCATTATATCATGGTGGGAACAAAAACGTACATTCGCAATACATTTTAATGTTTGCCCAGTTAAAAGCATCAGGAATTATAAGTACAAAACAAATAACACGTTCAGTGTGTCTCTCTGCCTACATCCACGACTGTAGTCTTCTGAGATACACTTGTTTTAGAAACTAAATAAATAAATTTGAAGTAAAAAAAAATAAATTGCCGTCTGTGAATCGTAAGATATTTTTCACTAAGCCACTATTGCTTTTATTGCCACACGATTTTTTCTCAAAACCTTTATACGATAATACGAAAAGAAATGCAATGTGGAGAATATTTTGAACCTGCTCATACACGCCAATTACCAGCTGCCGTTTTCCACAACCGGCCAGACCACATCACTGTTTGCAGTGCAATCGTCAACTACGCGATGTGTGCTAATTAGAGCAAACGAAGAGATATGTACAATACAGAGCCATATATATGTACGAGTGAGTCCAATTAAAGAGGGATACTTTCCATGAAGCGTCCACGTGCGGAACACTGAGTACTTTTGGAGGCAGTTGGACGGGAATTCGCGGCAAGCGTTAATCTCGTGTATTGTTGTGATTAAAAAGAGTAGTGATGAGGTGCGTGTGAGGGGGAAAACGCACATGGCGGAAAGACATGAGACAGGCAAACACAATTTTACAGAGCTGAGTTTCCAGAGAACAAAATATTTTGCGCCTGTTCCATTTAAAGCCGCAACGTATGTTTGTAAGAAAATCAGAAAAAGGAAAAAAACCGTGTTGGGTAGTTCTAAAGTAATAAAAATAAAAGTACCATTAATAAACTAAGCAAGCAGAGATTAAACATATTTCTCTTCGCAGATACATACATACTTTATTATATTTTCACCTTATGGAACCGTCAGTCACGAATTTACGGAGTTGTGTACGAGGAGCTTTGGTTGCAGCGCCAAAAGGTTGTCAAGAAAGAAGTTTATAGATTTATTTTGAATAAATGGCGTAGAAGCCAATCTACCATTTCTCATTCGACGATACTGAAAAGGGAAGGTCCACGCGGAAACATGTCGACAGCAAGAGGGATGAGTGCCTGGAGAGCATAGAGCAGAAAGAGAACGGGGTGGTCAAAAAGCTTCAGTACAGAAAGCAAGGTCGAAGGAGGGACGAGGGCCTCAAGGCGGTCCTGAGAGAAAGAGGGCGGGAAAAGAGAACATAAGGAAAGAATAGCAAAAAGGTTAGATTACAGGAATGGTAGAAGATGGGAAGGATGTAACAATGGTCTAGCGCACTAGTTCCTTCCGACACATTGGTTCGCAAAGGAAATTCATCTCTTTCGTGGGCAAGTAAGACAGAAAATAATATTGTAATAAGAAACCTATAGTTAAAGTGGATAGTGAAAACAAGAAATGAGCGAATGCAACTCGTACAGGTTTGTACTTGCACTGACAAACAAATTTATAGCAGAATTGTACTGCATTTCTGCAATTTCTGCAAAATTTGTACTCCCAGTAGTTTAAAGTGGAGACACCGCTTGCACTGTTTGAATCGCCCTCGAATTGCCCATGCCATACGTTTACAGGCCTGTGCCCTCACTTGTGGCTTTTATTGGGAAACGTAAGTATTTATTGGGAAATCCGTAAGTAAGTGATATTCTTCAGGAACGTAGTATGCCAACAAGGCTTGCAAATTGTAAGTGATACGCGATGGCTTTAGGGAAGCGAGCTGGGCCAGCGGAAAGGAAAAGCAAAAGAGACGGCTCGAGGGCAAGTAAATGAAGTAGGAGAGGGCGGGCCGAGGATGGGAAAAGACGCGCGCCGCCTCCGCCCACGCCAGACGCCGCGCAGGTCACCCGCGCGCCCCCTCCGGGATATGGAACACGGGAAACCTCTCTGTCATCCACCGCAAGAGAAAGACGCCTGTCGGAGAGGCTGCAAGTACGAAGAAAAGAAGGCAACTTTAAGTCCCTGTCGAAACAACACGCACACACATTTCATTCTCAGAACTTGGCGGTCTTTGTCAGATGCACCCTCTGTCAGTTATGAACGTCCTCTTTTCTGTAGGGTTATAAGAAATTCTACACATGTATGGAATAAATCAAGAAACCAGGGAGATTTTTTTCTTCAATATGGTCTGTTGGACAACAAAGAGCGGTACATGGAAATTTTAAACGAATCACACAGTGAAAAAGAATTTTATTCGCTCCATTTCGTCTCGCTTTAACTCAAATAGAGGACTAGTAAATATTGCCGACGGCCCGATGTAGCTTCAGTGTAGTAACAGTGTGGGTGTAAACTAACTAGGTATTAAAAATCTGCTAAAACACGAGTACAAAACTTTTGTTTCATTAGAAAGAAAAATAATATTTTAAATCTCAAGATTGGCACCAGTGTTGTCAACAAGCTTCCTCAATCTTTCACTGGTACAATTGATACTTTTCAAAAGGAAATTAATTGGGATTTTGGGCATTTCCTCCAATGTGCGAAGTTTTGTCTAGTTCACCTCCACCTCAGTGTAGCCCCATAAGAAAAAAATCATATGAACTGACGTTTGGATTTCTTGTTGGCCATTAATGAAGCAGCCAAAAACCCTCAAAAAGGTTCTCCAAAAAGTGGCCGGCACGCTGCACAAAGACAACAAATAAAATACACTCGTATAACACTGCAATAACTTGAATATTTTAACAAAAAGTTTTCATGAATATGGAAAAAAATCATAGCGTAGTAAATATACAGTTCAACAGTTCTTTACATATGACGATATTCCAACACGCAACATGTGAAGGGTAAACATGTAAATACGAGAGGCGTCTTCCTTGAAGCCTTGCAATCGCATGACATCAGTTGTGTCGTAAGCAGTGACGTACAGAGTTGAGAGTTTAATAGTCAAAACACGAAAGGAAGTATTGACTATTGTCCAATATACCCAGTCAATACACGAAGTATCGGAATAGGGGGAGGGGAGATTTCACGGTCAAATTTTTGCTATTTCTCTTCAAAATAAAATGTTTTTTGTTATTTTCCCGCGTTGTTGACTATCTAACAAACACCTCTGCAGAGACTGTGTAGTTTTCTTTCAATTTATACCTGCATTGGAAATTAGTAACATAGATACTATTTTTTAAAGAAATTTTAAGTGCATTTTAGCTTCACTTCACACAACTTGATTACTTTAAAATTTCATTTAATGCATCCAGGCGGAGAAGTGGGAGAAAAGGTAACTGCCTCTTCAACAGATGTGACGGTCGTTACTAATTTGCAAACTTTATTCCATTCATATTCAGTCTTAATAAAAACATCGTTTTGATATTACAATTCCATCGCTTACAATATTTACATATTATACACGTAGGTTGTCGCCAATCGTTGTGAAGAAGACGTTGCCGTTTTCGCCAGACTGGGTTCCTCGATGGCGACAAGTGCTAGCACAAAGGCCCTAAATCACTCACACGCGGTTCCCCTCGGAGACTTCCGAAAACATGGTAATTTATTCCTACGCCGGGATAGAATTTTTCTTCGATAATGTATTCGCTATAAAACCCCATTATATGCATATCTGGGGTGAGGGGAAGAGAAATCAACAAGAGGGTCTCGAGAGACATTGCGGGGCAATGCAATCACTGAGCACCCTCGCCCTTCACAGGCAGCCTCCCATTTCGCCAAACACAAAACACGGAGCTCGGATTAATATTCAATTACGGATTCTTCCTGCAGCTACCAGTAACTTGGCAGCTGGGAATTGCTGGAAAACGCGTTTTATAACTTTCGCAACAGTCTGAGGCGACGACTCGGATTTGCTCGCTCATAACATTATTTCCCGACTCCATCTGGAGACTTTTGAATCTCGGCGGTCCGGGCAATCTGGAGACGTTAATCGGTTTTCGCCTTCGCGGAAACTTCTCCCAGAAGTGCGGGACAGTTCGCAAACGCATTCGGAGCGAATAATTCGGCTGGATGGCGGCGGCGCCGAATTATATCTCGAGTTTCTCCGTCGCAGCAGAAACTCTACAGCAACGCGACGCTGCGCGAAGCCTAGTCCAGTTGAAATACCCGCGCTCCAACTCACTCGAACACCAGATGTGGATGAAATGGAATACTTGTACAGTCGTATTGCATATATTATCCATACAAGAGACCTGAATGTTCTCGAACATAAGAGTTCTGAAACCATTATATATCTATATATATAATAATATAATATATATTATATATATAGGTATCACATCAATAGTTATTTACGCACCAAGGGCGTTATAAGGGTTCTAATGATCGAGCGGAGCAAGCGAGCAAAATGCCCGAGGGCCTTTTGTCGCCCGAAATCATTGAAAGCAGTTAACGCCCGTGGCATATACATAATTGTATTTTTACCTACTTTTATTGATTTATATTTACTTATTTACTAAACAACTAGATGTTAACTTGACTCGAATTATCTTTCCACACTTCCCTCTTATAATTCTCTTTCATAATTCCCTCTCATAGTTTGCTTCATAAGAGAACATATAGTATTATTCAACTGTTTTCCTATCAACCACGATCCTCTCGACCCAGGTGAGTTATGCAGGGTATATCGAGCTCCATATCGAAGCCAGTAAGAAGCTATAACTTTTAATTAAACAAATAAAATATTTATGATCGAGGGTAGCCCTCCTTATGACAAATCCAATTTTACGCACTATTTTTAAGAAACCAAATTGATTACTACGAATAGTTTTTGGAACTAGAAGTATCTCGTTGAACGGGATTTATTTATTAATGAAAGGGAATGAAATTTTTCTGTGGAGTAAAATGGAAGTTATTTTATTTAAACGTCAGAGACATGTCAGCGTCGGTCCGTCCCCATCCAACTCGTTCTACCAGTCCGCGGCATGTTTCGTAACAGTTTAATGACTCTTTACATAGGTACCGTAAATAACCACGAACTTAATAAAAACAGTTATTTCCAAATCAGAGATCCACCAGTTTTATTACTATAGATATTTAATTAATAGAAATTAATTAATTCCCCACGTCCACTTTATTTCAACGGTATATGCCTGATGGGACATGTTACAGCTGTTCAGTGGTCGATGACTGGCTAATTCAAAAAAAATAAACTTTTGTGAATCTGTACAGAGTATGCGAATCAGTAGTCAATCAGACTGTTACCTAGAAACAGGTTATGAAATAACAAACCTGGAATGACGCTGGTGAATAAATCAAGAGAATAGAACGAACCTCAGCAAACTTCTCTGCAATGACCATCATTTGTACCACATTTTCCACAATTAACAAATGTCGTTTGCATCATAAAGCTCAAAATTGGAAGGAAAAAACGCAACAAACACAACTAAACCAAGTCACTTCTTTATGTTTCCCGCCTCCATATTCAATTCCATTGGCATTGCGAATACAAGATAAAGGACTGGAGATGGGGTTGTACAGTTAGAGATAAGTCGGTTGCAATAAAACTGATACAGTATGTGAGAGAGTCAGAGAGAGACAGAGAACGAGAGAGAATGAGAAAGAGACAGAGAGAGAGAGGGGGGCAAGAAAGTGAGGCAGATGGAGGCGCAAGGTGTGCAGGGGCGGGCGCGAGCAAGCGGGGCGCGGGGCGCGGGGCAGATATCGACGTTATGATGGAAATGCTGCCGGAGGCAGCGGAGACGGATGGGCGCTGCCCCGCGCCCTCATTCACTCCTCGCCCCAGGCAGCGCCGAGATGGCTCTGTTGCCGAACGCCTGCAACGCGCTTTCGACACGAACTCACGGCACCTGGGACAGCGCGGAACCGACATGACGAACAACCACGCACACCCACTCAGCCACTCACTCCGGAAACTACAGCGAATTCAAACTCTCTTCTCATAGTAGTAAAGGAGGAATGTGTACCTACGAACGAAAACAGAGACTCTTATGAACTTACGAATGAAAACCGACTCTCTAATTATGTAGAATATTGTAAAAACATTTTGAGTACGGAAATGGCGGTGTTTCTCTGCAAATAAGACTGTATGGAAGTATTTGGAGAAAAATATTAAGTGGTGTGAAACTTCAAAATGGTCACGAGTGCAACTTGGCATCTCTCGGAACAAACAAATCACCATAGCATCAAAATATTATATTATACTAGTCAGCCAACCATCAGGGCAAATTAGTAGAGAAGGGAGCACAGAAGAAATACTCTAGTGGTAAATGGTTCCATGCACGCAATTTTGCTAACGTTCTCCAACAAAATCAACTATTTCCAATACTTTCACTGTTTATGTAGTAACAAGCATCTAATCCTACAATATCTCATTTCGAAGTATTTCTCTTAACTTATTATTTAAAAAAATTAAGAATAAAAAGAACGCGAACACAGTATTGTTAATGATATATCCATAGGAATTTCTGCACCCAAGGGAGTAACCTTTCTCTCCGTTCCGCCAACACGGCTATCTCACGGGCTTTGTTCCAAATGCAACCGTAAAGAGGAAGGAGATTCATATTCCGTTTTATTCCTAAAGCTTCTAAATTATATACGAAGAGAAAACGTAAAAAAAAAAGAATTTCTTTTGTTTCCAGAAACAAAGATGAGACGTACGCAATACCGTAATATCCCTATAAGGCACTTCTTCTAAGAAGTGAGATATGGTTGGTTTAAAAATAATAAAATTAAATGGAATAAATGCACCGGAAATAAATGGAATCATGTGGAGAATCTATATTGTGCTACTGCTCAATAGGAATAATAACTGACTTCTATGTCTCTATTACTTTCTACGAAAAACAAACAAACATGATTTTGCACTCACTGAAGTTACTTTATCCATTTCATTTTTTTCATTCCATATTTTATTCATAAAAGTAATATAATTTGAACTGTGAATTCACCTCCAATGTCATTGCTAAAGTATTACAATGAACCACAATCGCAGGAGGCACTTAGTTTAGTGAAATGAATATCAACTGTTCTATATTCCCCTCCTCAATAGCATCTATTTCTTTATTTCGTTCTTCAGTTCACAATGATTTAATTAAAGAAGCAGTTCTGGACGTGCCGAAATGTATTAATTCCCTTGTTGTCCATCAACACGTTACAGAAATGTGAAATATTCAGTACAGTTGTCAACATGATTGTGTAAAATATTAAAGGATTGAAATAATTGAGGTATCAAGAGACGAAGGGAAATAAGGGCGACCACTCGTTTCCGGAAACAAATTTCCCTGAATTTACCAAATTTTCCAGTGCATATAAAAAAGTTTCCACGGATAAGATTGGTAAAGTATTTCATGCCATTTAAAGAAAATATTGAAGACATTCTGAAATTAATTTGCCAGTTCTCTGATTTTGGTGTGATAAAGTACATTTTAAAACAAACGCAACAAATAGTAATTCAGCAAAAAATTGAAAATTAAATATATTTTAGGGAAAATATCTAGTTTTACACACATTTTTCCATGACAACGATTTTTTCACAAATTCCCTGATTTTCTCAAACAGCAAAATAGATACAGCAATGAATGGAATGGTTTAAGCAGCAAATTAAGAAGCATTATAGAGTTGCACGATGTCAATCCAGCTATCATCTTTCCTAGAGCTGATTAAATAATTCTAATGAGATGCAAAATAGGTCAAACCTACTTCAACATTCCATCAACGTTTCATCTCGAACAATGCTGCAGCCATGTACGAACGATGCAACATGATCTCTGTTGAGCACATTTTCAAATGCTCTGAATACGAGACCAAAAAATTAAAATACAATCTGAACTCACCAGCGGTAGTGCTAAAAGATAGGGAATTGTGTAACCAAATTATTAAATTCCTGAAAGAAATTAACATGTGCAGGAACATACAATGTTTTCCTGAAATTATGTTTAAAAGTAAAATTCTGTTCTAACTCACCACGCTTACGCCATAGAGACTTGTGATAAGACACTCACCTGTAAAAAAGGAAAACAAAATTACTACATCATCTTACAAATACTTCTACGAAGCAGAAATGGACATGAAGAGCTCTGACGTAAAAGATGATCATTTTCAAAATAGTATTTCTAGTGTTATTGTGATTTTTGATTCCAGCTCTCTACTGTTCAAACTATGCAATACTCATAGTTTAATTTTTGACTTATTTTGTCCGTCGATTGTAGTAATTTTATGTAACGCAATAACACTCTTTCAAACCAGAATGTTAAGTAAATATTGTTCAATTATTGTTCCCAGATTTCCGAGTAGGTAGGTAATTCTGTTTTACAGCAGAATTATCACATTGTTAGAACAAATAGAACAGTACTATGCAAATACGATAAATTCCATTTCATTTTCACAACTTGGGAAATCACAACAAATATGGTTTATATCTATTTCAAAGTACTTTAAAAAATATTTTTATTTAGGACGAATAAGAATTTGTAAGATTGAAGAGAATGTGTAAATGATGATTTATAACAGTTTAACTACATCAAAAATCGCATGTAAATTTATTCACAATTGTGATGAGAAGAGAAAATGACAACACATGGACGAAAACCGGATTAATATTATGAGTATAGTAACAAACACAGCGACACTGTTGATGGTAATGTGGCGTGAGGTGTCAATGGCAGATTTACTTTATTACTTTATTACTAAGCTTACAAAGTAAAAGTCATGATCAAACATCTAATACTTCTTCCTAAATCTTATTTCATATCGATAGAACAAGAAGAGTGTAATAATCTGTCCTCTGCCGTGGACGAGGTAGCTGACGCTTTTATTCTTTCTCAATTCCTGGGTAGGTCAATACAATGTTGTTATGCTTCCGACTGGTAGGTGGATGGTTGAATCATCATGCAATAATTAATTATAACGGATTGATGTTCAGGTGCGATACCTGGTCATATGAGACGCCAACCTCGTCAGACCCACATGGGTGACAGCACCCATACCTGCATGGGACGCGACTTCTCAAGCATTCGGCTCCTCATGCGGATCCTGGTCCAATGTCATACACCACCACGTAATTTCGGTAAAAGGAGGAGTGAAACCTTAAAAATTAGTATTCGAACAATTTTTTCGTGAACTTTCTCCTCACCACCTCCACAAATTTCACGTGAAACCTCTCACCCAGTATTATTCTTAACTTGGGTTTGTCCATGTTAGAATTCATATTTAATATTAGACTTCCCAAGAGAAACCTCTGGCAAAACAATTTTCTTATCAGCCGCAAGTTTAAACATCGCCCCCGGAGCCCGAGCATTCCTTTAAAGGTGCAGCCCCGCGAAGGGCGCCGGCAGGAGGGCGCGGCAAGGGCGGGCCCTTCGATCGAGGCACCAGCAAGTTCAAGCGCGAGGGGGGGGGGTCAAGGGCAGGGCGTCTCGTGCCGCCTCCGCCGCCACACGCGAGGCGCAGCTCGCGCCAACGCCCCCCCCCCGCAGACACGAGAATGGGGCGTTTGGAATGAACAGAAAAGGAAGCAGTATTTTAGAACTTGGGTGAAACGTTTACATACATCGCAAGGAAGTAGTCACCATGTACATTTCTTACACTTCAAGACAGCGATTGATGTAATTTAGGTTCTTTTTAGAAGGTTCTACCCCTAATAAAATTACTGGCAGAGATTAAAGAAATGTGAAGAGATTGAAGATTAAATTAAAATGGACAAATAAAATAAACAATAAAAAGAGAAAAAAATAAAATTCAGGTTTTTAATATTTCGGTATTAAAAAGAGTATTTCTCCAAAATATTCGTTCACACTCCTACATTCCCAACTATATCACGAACAAAAACTTCACTCCTCCCCTTTCCCCTCCATAAAACAAATAGTTTTTTCTTCCGAAAGTACACGTTTTGTGAATTGTTTCTGCTGCTTATATCCCACGTGAATTTGCGACTATTGAGGGGCCACGTAGAGCCAGAAATCACCTTCAGGCATCCACGCCTACTTTGTTACCTGGTATCCTCATCGCGTAAATTCTTTATGTGACGCTGCATCGGCGACAACACGATGCTACACCTGCCAAGATGCATCGTGCTTCCACAAGACCGTTTGCCCGCCCGTCCAATGCTCCCTAGCTCACACGCACCATCTCGCTCACGCACCCGCACACGAACTCGTCACTTGTCACGCGCTCGCTCACTCTCTCGCTCGTGTACCTGTGTCCGCGAGTCGGTCCGCTCACCCGTCAACCCCCTTCGCTCGTCCTCCCGTCAACGCCACTCGCCCGCCCTGTAACTTTCCATCTTACGCACATACTCGCCCAAAGACTTCCCCTTTCACACTCCCAACTTTTCACTCGCTCGTCCGCCAACCCACTCGCTGGCCACCTCACTCGTTCGCTCGCTGGCCAGTTCACCCATTCTCTCGCTCACCAGTGCACCTTCCCTTTCCGTTTCCCCTTCACGGTTCGCTCACCAGCCAGCCCACCGTTCGCTCCTTCGCTCGCCCTCCCATTTCCTTGTTCGCCCGTCAGCCCACGTGCCGACCGCCTGGCTGACAGCCCCGCTCCTCCACCTGCACACCCACTCGCTCGCCCGCTCGCTCACCCGCTCGCTCGTTGCCCAGCGCACCCGTTCTCTCGCTCGCCAGCCCACCCACTTGCCCGCCAGCCCACCCGTTCGCTGGCTGGCTTGCACGCCCGCTCGCCGGCAGCCACGAGGCGGCGCGGCGGCGGCAGGCGCTACCATTAACAGCAAAAGGCTTTCAGCGGCCAGCGACGCGCCCCGCGCCCTTAGCAAGACGCCTCCAAATAAGAACAAAGCACCCGCGCGAGTCCACCCAAATGAAGGGTGCGATTTCCTGAATTAAAGCAGGGCGGGAGACCGGGCGAAATGAACGATAGCGGAGACAATTTATGCAGGCCGCCCTTTCCCGCGAGCCAATACGCAGCAGACGCGCAAGTTGGACGATTGCGACTGGTAGGCGGAAAAGGACAGAGGGGCGAAGCGAAAGGGAGGAGGGAAAGGGTCTCGAAAGAGACTTTAGCCCGTTAAATGTATTGTCCCTAGCATAATTAGAGACACAAAGTTTGTATAAACGTGCTCGAAAAAATACATCAGAAAAATACTTCAGATTCACAATATTTCAGATGGAAACTCAATGAAGTCAGCAATAATATAAACTCGTCAGTTGCGCAAATGAGAGCCTCGTCAATTACGAAGTTTTCTTCGCCACAAATAAAGCACCAAGTACATTAATAATTGATATTTCTTTAAATTGCGTAAGCGCATAATTTACAATATGTTGTTGTACAAGACTAAGTAAATGATTTGAAATGACAACAATAACATTATCATAGATAGTTGTTACCTAGTTAGTTTAATTAGTGATAAAGCTACTACTTTGGCAGTTCAAACAAGAATTCGTAATTCATTATGTAAATGTTAATTTTTCTCAAGTAGTTTATTGGTAGATATTTTGAATGTTCGTGTCTTCACTTACCCCTGGCTACTTTTTTTCGCTGACTATCGCAATAGATGAGATGTTTAGTTCTTTATAAGTTGATCTGTTACTAACGAACCACGGTGTTCTGAATAACTCATAAGGTTTCAATTTCAAATCCTGTAAGTATCTATATTTTTGATCAATGATGGAGCCACATATATCGCAGGTCCAAGTAGGTTTTATGACAGTTTTGTATAATAGCACTTTGCTGCTGCGACCTCCGGTTGAGAAGTCTTGACAGGTAATTAAAAAGGGAAAAGAAGTACAACAGACTTCTTCAGTAATACTTCTTTTCCTTTTTAATTATATGGGTTTTCAGTGTCAAATGGTGGTCCAAGTCTAGGCCAAGATATTTGACAGTTGTAGCCTCTGGGAATTGTGTGTTACTTCTACATATTTAATAACTGAATATTGTATTTCAGGACTTATTTTTAAGCACCACATTTGTTTGGTCCCTTAATTGAGGATATACACGAAATAATAATTTTATACGAAAGTAAGACTTGGGTTATCAGAAGATGAGATAGGCCAACACAGAACCTTCTGAAATATTTCTGAGCATAAGTGGGGGCTACACACCATAGAAATTCCACTAAAGAAAAAGAGAAAAGTATAGAAATTCTAAAAGGATAGAGTAATAATAGGTTTTATAATTTGTAATTCAGAGATTCTGGAAATAGCGAACATCCCTTTCTGACGTAGCTCTCTCTGTCTAAATATCAAAAATGGAATGGAACTGCACCGTTTCAACTATTTCGTTTACTCTAAGATTTTGAAACGTGAGAAGAAGATATCAAGCGATGAACACTGAAATGAAAGGCAGTCTGGGTTTTATCCCTGTCCTAAAACGAAAGCCGCGGACACCAGGAGTCCCAATCTCACCACAAATGACTGGAATTAAGACTTCTCCAGGCGCGTGGCCTGCTGTTGGCCGACGCTCGGTTCCCGCCCTTCTGGCCTATTCTTGTCCACGCTATTAACGCGGCACTACAGCGAACAGCGTAATAGGTCGGGATGAAATGTAACAAACGGGCGCGGCGGGCTTGTGATTGCGCCACCCCAACCTCAATCACCACCACCACCCGCCGCCCTCTCTCCGGTCCTCCACGACGCCTCCGCGCAACGCACCCACTGCACGCACGGCGCCCTTCGCTCGGGGGCTCCTCCCCCCCCGCCCCCACGCACTTCAAGAGTTACCGGCGCAATCAAATCAGATGCCAATGCGTTCTGTTCGTCAGCGGGCGCCACACCTACTCGTATCTTCAGAATGTCAATTTAAAAGGAGAGGAAATATGGATTCGGTCTCATCTGGAGGAAAAGCGAAACACTTTATGCACTTGCAACTGCGCAATAAAAGAAGTATCTCTACTGCTTACGTTCTTGACCTTCATTGTATGGGTATCCAGATTATGTGGCAAATGATACATATTCCCTCATATTGGGAAATGTTTAATCCGAGGAATGAATGCTATTTCGCACACGAATAGAAGAGGCTTAAAGTTAACCAATGCTTAAAAAGTTTAGATGTAGACCTACAAGAATTATTTGAAATAATTTATTAAAATTCAATCCGATTTTTTGCCTTTAAATCCAGTTAACGTTTCGAAATTCACATCTTAGGCCCATCATTAAAACACGTCTTACAGATTTCCCATGAGCTTCCTTGAAAAACCGATGTTACTTTCGTAAATAATTACACAAACCACAATGCAATAAATGTACTTAGTATCTATAATCAAACAGAATAGGGCGGAATATACCTAATCCGCAAATTACAACTATTCAAATAAATAAACTATGATTTGCGAGCAAGATTATGACACAAAGTAAATCTGAAACCTGCGGAAGCATTCAACTGACGAGCTGGACCATCGGGAAAGTCGTGTTACACGACCATCAGGGCAGCCCTCGCGAAGACCGGAGCGGCGGAGGCAAACGTCAAACTCCTCCGCTTCTCGCGCCCCTCCCGCGCCGCGCCCGCGCCGGCTGTCGCCGCCTGATCGGGCTGTCGCCTGATGCGATTTATGTCGTCGCCTCGGCGAGCGGCACAGACGCACGGGAGAGGGAGGTTGCAGGGACACAAACAGTTGCGAGGGAGCAGAAGGGCCACGGGTGGCAGCGAGTTTGGTGACGGAGGGGCACGGGCAGCGATAATAGACGAAGCTAGAGGGTTGCACCATACCAATGTGATGGCGTGGATAATGATGATGATGATGCTGGTGGTGGTGGTGGAGGTAGTGGAAATTACAATGACGATGGTGGCAGTGGCAGCAAGAGTTTTGTGGTTAGCGACATGATAATTGTGGAAGAGGTGTTAGTTGCGGTTGAAACAGGAATTGTCAGAGCCAGCGGTGTATGTGATTACTCGTGATGGTGGCAGTTGTAGTATTAGGGGCGGTCGCCGCGGAAGCAGAGGTTCGGATGGAGCGGGTTACGGGAGGGCATGTGACATCTGGATGTGGGGGAGGGGGGTTGAGGGCTACGAGATGGCTAGACATAGTAGACAGACCTTGGTCCTGCGTGGCGGCGGGAGCGGGGTGGAAGCGGGGACGGGAATGGTAGCGAGTGTCAGCAGAGCGAAGCTTGCCGTCGTTTTTCATCGCAAGGACGCGAGTTACGAGCGCGAGAGCGCGACATGCGCCTGGGTCACGACAGCGGCGGCGGCGGCGGCGGAGTGGTCACGTTATTAGCTCGTTGTCGCTCGTTCGTCACTCGCTGACGCGAACTTGTCGCGACGCGACGTCGAACAGTGCGGACCTGCGCCCTCGCCGGGTGGAATCCGACTGCGGGGATGAGACGCCGCAAAATACGACTGGAGGCAAACGAAAGAGAGAACGAGGGTCGAAGGCAAATGGCCGTAGGCGCTCGCACCATAAAATAAGGCGGGAAGGACTTATTTCTAGGCCACCCCCTTGTCCTCCCCCTTTACATCAATCGTTGTTATCTACTTTTTAACGTACTTCACTTGAAATGAAATAAAAATAACTCGAGGAGCATTAAATTATAAATTTAATGATACAATAATTAATACATACCGTTCATTTCATGTCCAAGCATTTATAGGGTACCCTGATGGTTTGGAGAGTCTCTTCCAAAATGTCGCTTATCCATTCTCCAAATTGAGAGGGAGGGGAAAAAAGGGAAAAAATAAAAATCGACTACATTTATGTAAATATATGTTGTAACGTGTTTTGCTTGAGGTCCCCTTTCGAAATTTCCACAGCGGCCACGGACCCCCTGTGTGACGCCTATGAAAATGGCGGAAGAATAGAGTGAAGGACGGAACAGAATGAGCGACTGGAAAATCGACATGAATCAATATTGATGACTTGCACGTCTACAACTCTTGTGGAATGTTGACAGCACAAACTATTAATTGAAATTCAATTCATTCAGTGCGAGAATAAAATATTTTATTTTTATTCGATAATCGACAGTATACACCGCTCCTCTGAATTTAATTTTTGAATTGCACCTTAAAAATGGCATCGTTTTCGTTCGTATGGCACTGAATTAGCACCCACGCTTTTCCATTTTCAAAAATGTATTTTTAGCGCTGGTGTTTCTTAATAGGCGAACATCCGATATATGGATTAATAGATGGGTTCCACTATTAGCAAATTTTACTCCTGTATTTGGGTTCTTACAAAACTGATAGATTGATCAACGGCGATCTCTTGTGAATTAACACGATAATGAGGCCTCATCTCTACTCGGATTCGAGGTTATTTCACTCACTTCAATTATGGTTACTGGATTATGAAGACATAAAAAATCTGTGAAGAGACACGGATGGGAAATGGAGCTGCCGAAAAGGGACAAACACGGCAGCAACGTAAGTGTCAATGGATCTTCGATAATTGAGTGGAATAACAAAGGAAGGCTTCTAAACTTGGGAATACTATCCCATGTCCACTGCTCCGCTGTCCAACGTTATTCAAAACAAGTTATTGTACATTCATCGACAGTTATAGTTGACTTTCCCTATTATCGTTTTTAATACTCCAACTACTTGAGTTGTGCGACTGCAGCTAAATCGCCGTAGACCGGGAGGATTTATGTACCTCTCAGAACTCTTAACCCTATAAACGAACCGAACAAAGCGACTCTCGTGAGCAGACTTCTAGAAAGAGAAGCTCTGACAAGTATTTTTCTTGTTACCTTCAGATCAATATGACGGAGGAGAACCTCAACATTAAGGAACATACCTCGCACGATTCTTTTTTTTTATCCCGTTTCCACTACACCAAGTTTTAGGCGTATAACCCATCATTCGCAGGTATAAAGGTGTCTCCGCAAGTACGTGTGAGGAAACGCATGCCTATCTAAGCAGAATACGTGCAATCCCAGATTTAGGAAGTTTGCTGCCTTGTTTTTTGCTCTACCCTGAACTTAAATCCATTCTAATCAAAGAAAACCACCGACATAATTTCTAACGAAAGTCCATAAAAACAACGTTCGAATACAAAACAAATGAATAAATTGGAATTAAAATTCACAGAATAAAATTGTAATGCATAATACCAATGCCAACTTATTTCTTAAAGCAGTTTCGATACCGATAAAACTTGGCGCCGGAGGTGAACGCGTGTTCTAAAAATGAATTCTTCCCCGAAGCAATATTCCGCCTCAAGTTTCAACCCGAGCGCCCCCTTCTGATCTCGGCGGCTCCGGAGGGGCGAGGCGCGTGCCGGCGGCGCGGGGAGGGGGCGGGCGCACGCCAGCTCATCCATCAC
>BOPP01000159.1:1256464-1269553 GCA_017312745.1 Gryllus bimaculatus | reverse complement strand
CATAAAGTTGCGCTCCAAGTTACTAATCCCACCGTCGGAATGTCCGATAATCGTAGTTTCAACATTCCGACCCCCGGAAGACCACGGCCGCTTTAGCCCGGTGGCTCCTTCTGGACTCCAAAACGGCTGCGAGCAATGAAGATGTTTCGGAAGGTTCTTTTTCCTTCAGTCCCCTCCCAAAAAAATGAAAAAACAACAGTCTATATAAACGCTGGCTGGGGTGAAGATCGCGCACACCGGCACGAATTATGCTCTGACTAATATCCTAAGGGGGTCCTTCCGACACGGCGAGAGTGCACGAGGAACGCGGAAGGGCGGCGGAAAGAGAGGAGCCGTCGACAACTTCCCCGCGAGCGCAGCAGCCTGCCTCTGGCGGCGTTTCCCGTCCTCGCGAAGGGAGACGGCAAAAATCGCGCGCGGGCGGCGAGGGTTAGAGCGAAGATGTGGGAGGTCGCGAAGAATGGGACCACAAAGGAACGCGGAGAAACCGGGAGAAACAGAGCGGCGGAACGGAAAGGGGACATCCATGTTCGCGAGCTTAAGCATTTGGGAGCGGAGGGGAGTTCACGAGTTTACGCATATTTCTTACAAGTTGCGTTCCCGTGAACAGACTGCCTAAGTTAGTTATTCGGACAAAGTACTATTTATTAAGGCTAACACCCATACAACTTTGTTAACTGCGGTTTCTGTGGGGGTAACAAATGTCGAAAGTCGGGAAGTGCCGAGACCGATTAATCTAGGATAGATCACTCCATTCAAAATCTAACTAAATACTGATAATTCGAAACGTGATGGGAAATGGTGACGAATTTTCAGACAATTTTTAAGATCAACGAACACAAAACATTATAAGTACCATCGATCATAAAGCTTGTCAAAAGTATCCTCTTTTTGTATGAAAGCCTTGGAAAGGATTTCCCTTGTGTGAGCGGCAAGTGAATTCTCAATATAAAATTCGAGGGTCAAATAATCCCCTAAGGTTCACAAAGTGGCGCACATGGGACACAAGTTGGAAGGAAGTGTTGCAAAACCTTTACTATACTCAGAACAATCTAGGAAACTTCTTCGCTGCAGAGAATTCTACCTTATTCCACCGAGAGTTAAGCTCATGACGTGCTTTCTATTCCCGTGACTTGCACAAAAGAAGTTGTTTTTTTCAAACTTCGTGTGCACAGGTTTATATCTACGCATTCGTTTGTTGCGTGATTATAATTTATTCGTAAGAGATCTCACGGCAAAGCTACGTTTTGATTTATTAAATATACTGAGAATAAAGATGGTCAAGCAACAAATAATCAGAATCCATGTACACGTACGTATGACAGGAATGTTACATATGTACATCAAAATCTAAATTATTTATTTTTACCTTAATTTGCTCTATTGTACTAAGTAAATAAAAGTTGATTTCAGACACCCTTTCGAGGTTCTTCT
Source organism: Gryllus bimaculatus (assembly GCA_017312745.1). NCBI lineage: Eukaryota > Metazoa > Arthropoda > Insecta > Orthoptera > Gryllidae > Gryllus > Gryllus bimaculatus. The sequence goes on along the minus strand of BOPP01000159.1, from coordinate 1,268,119 downwards.
ACTCTTACTACTGTCCATTCAACACCGCCTTACAATAATATATTTTTTCATTCCGCATTCCTTGACAGACTGCATCCATTGAAAATGAGAGAGTGGAAGCTGATCCCGGACAGGTTAAGTATTCTGGACGTTAGTTCCTTGCGTGTAGGGCATTGTATATCCCTGGAGATAGCGGTGTTTCTCCTCGGAACGTGGGGTCCAGCTCACACGACGACTTGTGGGTCCCCATTCTAGGTATCTCCCCATCAGGACCACTTCGAGTAAAACTCCAAGTTCGCAACTGTCTCCCCCGTGTGTGGAAGTGCGCCATACATACGAATGTGCGCGTTTTGTGGAAGATGCGAGGAGGAAGAAAAGGATGAAGACGGAAAGATCGCGCTTGGCCAGTGGCCCGTTTGCCAGATTTCTGCTGCGGCATTCGCCTGGTGTAGACGCTCACACGAAGAATAATATCGATGAGAGCAGTCGCTAGAATTCTCCTCCAGGTAACGATTGAATTCGACCCAGGTACGTCACTAGTGTCGATGCTGCAGCGGCCAAGACGTTGCGCTGAGCCAACGCAGCCATTTAAGGGGAGGGGCTGACCGGGAGTGTGCACTGCCGTGCGTCGCGCACGGCAGCCGAGGGTCCCCGCACCGACGGGACGCGAATCTCCCACCGCGCCACATATCGAAAACACCCGGACTTTATTAGCTCGCCGGCCCCGAGGGCTACGAACCATATCTCCCGTCCCTTCACTGCAATCTGCACCAGTAGCCCGAAAAGGTTTAAACTGGGCGATAAAAACAGCAATAAGGATGATTTGAATGAAGCTATAAACAGTGTAGCAGTTTTTTTAGTGGGAAATAAATTCCATGTGAATGTAATTTGTAAAACGTTCAGTGACAGGTCCAAAGAGCATTTGTGTGCAAATATTCGTCAAAATAAACACACGTGGCCACGGCGTGTATTAAAAACACGCGCTCCTCTCACGTGAGTACATGTGAATAGCTGCGCATCCCGGAGGTTAGTTTCAAATTCAGATTTCGATCTCGCGCGCTTCCACGAAGCCATAAAGCGGCGTCGTCTCCCAGCACCGATACTGATATGACGAGATAGTTCTTTGGCGCCGACTTCAAAATTCACCTCACAGCTCCTCGTTCCCGGAACGAGCGATTCCAAAGCTCCCTTCCTCCACTCACGTTTTCCTCCAGGCCCATTTCCATCCTTGCGAAGTACGTTTATCCTTTCGTTGGATTGTAAGCTAGTATTGTATACAGTTGCGTCTCATCCAATTAAGAGTCAGTAATTGTGGATTTACACTTTGTTTACATGCCATATTTTTCCTACCTGACGAAAAAATGTCCGCGTTCGGTGGATTTTGATTTGACCTCGCCGTGTAAAGACGTGGCTAGCGGAAGATTCTTCCCTCTGTTGAAACAGTGTTAATAAAATCGTAAAACTTCACACGTGTAGTACAATTATGTATACAAATATAAAAGTTTAAAATTGAAGACGGAAATGACGTTAATAAAACATCGGAGAAAGCACCCGATTATCCTCGTACGTATACTTTTATGTCGCCAAGAGCACCATTAGGGCGTGCTTTGATAACATCTACAATAATAAATAAACTTTCATTAAGAGTACCTAACATGGCAGAAAAAAAAACGTTAAACGACTTCGTAATGACACCAAATATAGGGGTTGAGAAATGAAAACGATTTTTTAAAACAAACAATGTACAGTGAAACTTTGACACAATATGTGAATGTCAGTGCCTTCCAGAGATCTCATCATACTTAACTAGAGAACCCATATTCTCTTTCCTCTGAAAGTTTCGAGGGCACAAAATAAACGTCTCTACTAGCAAATATAAAATAAAAATCACGTTTTATTGCTGTTTATAAGGGCCCCGCCGACGCTTCAACTCGCACGCTCGTCTATCTCTGCTTCTTCCCGGCCCACCTCGCCCCTGCTGGCGGCGCCGAGCCGCCGGGCGCGCCGCCCACGATATTAAATAATTCCTTTTGAGGCCGCCTCCCACTCGCCGCCGAAAGCGAGGGGCGACGGAGGCACCGGGGAAGGAAGGTGGGAGGGTGACCGCACTCGGTGGGCGGAGAGGCGAGCCGTGACGGGACAGGGCAGGGCGGGGCGAGGCGGGATTGGGTTGGGACGGAGCGGACGATGACGAGGCGGGTCGAGGCGGGACGGCAGGGTTGGGGCGGGGGGCGGGAGCGGTGCTGGACGGGACGGACGGGCGATGGTAAGAGAGTGGGGGGCGGGGCCGTCGAGTGGAGGTTTTCGGGGTGGGAGAGCTAGGAGAGGCGCGGGAAGGTGAAAGGCGCAACAGAAGGGTTGGGCTCGGCGATGAGGAGGCAGGAGAGTAGCAACGAAGCCACCACGCGAGAGAGAAAGAGAACGAAGGAAGCAAGACTGACTTTAATAAACGCATCCTTTCGCGCTCGGGTCTCTTTCACTGCGACATGCATCCGGCTTGCTTCACAGAAAGCCGCTGGTAATTAGCCTCACAGCAATGGAACTTCCTCCGCACGAAAAAAAAATTATAACCGCTCATGAATCATGGAAATTTGAGGACATTGCCTGTAGGGGATTGGAATCCCCTGCAGTGCAAATCTGTCCCTTCACTGAAAATGTATGAAATAAGTTAATGTAGAAACGACTAAACTTTCCCAATATACACAGACTTTTAAAACGCAAGCAAATTATGAATCAGCTATGGTGTCCCGACGCCCTGTGAACAAGCCACGACCCGAGACAAAAAATCTTCCTCGTGAGCTTGAGAACAACCATTACTTTCTGAAAGAAGACTGGGGAATAAAAGATCGGAATGATAATTAGCCATAAAAATGGGACTCCACATGTTAAAAGAAATAAAAATGTCGCTCGCATACCCAAGCCTACTGCTGTTACGCAACCCGATATTATCAATGATGAGAAGACAAAGAGGTGTAATGGGCAATGCCAGCGCCTACTAAGTCGAGACATTACCAGAGCCCAGTTTCAAGGAGCTGAAAGTTTAAAAATCAAATGTCTACCCTCGATTTGACCGAGTACCAAATGAAAAATGGGAAAGAATATGTCTCAAACATAATAACGCGTCTTGCAGGACCACTATATACAGAGAAAAATATGACAGTTTTGTGGAGATAAGATAGTATATGGAAATCATGAATGAAAAATAGTTCGCATATTGCAAATGAAGAAAAACATATCGCATTACTTGCACAGTTACCCCCACAGCGCTTTTTATTGTAGGGAAACTGGCGTTCTGAAGTACTTAGTCTGTCAACAATCATTAAAAAAATCACTGACGAACACCCATTAATCTGGAATGAAAGAAAATGGATGTAATTCCCAATAGCCCCCAAAAACCTAAAACTTTCCCCGTTTCCGAAGGAGCAAAAGAGGGTTTGGAAGTAAGTCCAAAAGAAATCTTCCTAAATGTAAAGACTTGGACTGCCATTTGCATTTACGAGAAACTGAAGCGAGAGATTCTACGATGCATATTCTTAATGATCAGCAATGAGCACCGCTGAACGCTGAAAATGCACTTACGAAAAATGATGGAAAGCACAGAAGGAGCTTTGCACGGGAGGAACATTGCCAACGCATCAAAAAGCATGAACAACTCGAAATGTCATGTGTCTAAGAAAAGATGATTCTCCACTTTCTCGCATGAGAAAATCGCGTAAAATGCAGTTGGAGCTGTTCTTCCGTTGCGGCTACTGCGAAGGCGGGCGGGGCGCAGGCGCCTTTATGCAGCCGAGGGGAGGGGGGGGCTGGCGCCGGGCAGCCTCTGGAGCGGCGCCAGGCCTGTGAACGCGGTGGCGCGAAAGCGGCGGGCAGCGCGATGGGCAGGGACGGGGCGGGCGGCGGGCGGCGGAGAGCGGGCGGGGCGGGGGCAGCGGGAGACAGGCGAGGCGCCGGGACTTGCGCCGCCCCGCCGCCAGCCCGCCGGGGCGCCCGCCGGCGAGTTCAACGGCACCGAGATCGAGCCCGTTCGCCGCCTTAGAGGCGGTCTCCTCCTGCCGCAGTCGCAGGGCCCCAGCGAGCCGCAAGGTTTCCCACCCCCCACCGCGCCGCCCGCGCCGCTTCCGCGTCCGGCCAGCGGCCCGCCGAGTCGCAACACTTTCACGTGGCCCTTGGTACCTTCGATCTGTCTCTGGGCATTGCCTTTGAACTTCCCACGCACCGAACGAAAACAGGCGCCAATCATATGTTCCTAGGCCAGAGGTGCACAGCCTGTATGAAGGTTTATTTAAACATTTCGAGGAGTTTCTCCGAGAGGAGAGGCGCAACGATCCAACCACTGTACTATCACGAACGCCAAATGATCACAATTTTACAAACGTCCGTACTCTCTCACGGCATTTCAAACATTCTTCACAGCAATATTTTACCTGCTCTGAAAATACGCCGGAATCAGATTGCTGCTTGTTTCTCAACGGGCGAGGAATCTGCGAAACCTGCAGTACCCAGACGCCAGCGGGCTCTTATTAATTAGACCCTTTAATTAACTGCGTTTCTATTTACAAACGCAGAATCATACGTTTCTCGAGTTGACTTGTAGAATTGTGGAAGCGAAAAGATCGCCAGCATTCGAAGAATGTTTAAACTATATTTTCAAAACATGCGAGTAAACTAGGTTACTCCATTTTTATTGATTGGAAAGTGATAATTTTGCAAGTTACGCGATACGGAAAAGTTTAGACTTTTTTGGGCGTACGGCGGACGGAAAAGTAGTCAAGGCTGTTAGAAACAAATGGAATTACTAAAAAGAAAAAGAACACAAACGATAACTTCAATCATCATATCTGTCGCCTCGCATATGGGGAGAATATCGCAAGATCATGTACTTGAAAGTGTCCAGTGAATTCGTGCCTAAAAGTATAATACATGGCAACTCGTTTCAAAAATGTCTTTGGCGTACCCACTTTCAAACAGAACTTCATGCGTACGCGGAAGGTTCTTTTCTTGTACTAGATAAAATATGGTATTTCGGACCACAGCACCAGAAGGCTGCAAACTGTATTGTTCGTTAAACACCCACAATCACTTTCGGCCAGTTTCATTGAGATATAATGTTGAAATTTTAATGTTTTCATTGTCCTTTAACTCCAAAGGGAAGGATGTCCCATCTATAACTTATTAATTAAAAATAGTTGCCTTTGTTCTTAGACGGTACTTTCACCCGAAGCTCATTACCCTCCCCACTCCCAATGGGACTGTCTGTTACTATATTAACTCGGACGTTCCTCGGCCACTTGCACTGCGCGTCATTAGCACGCGAGGCTCCGCGGTGACGACAAAACTCCACGAAACTCGAGGGACAGATATCGATCACAGGACGAATTCGTAACCCCGCGTCGGTGCGAAGAGAGGCGTTGAGTTAAGCCTATGACCCTTTTTACAGTCATTTCAGATAGCGAAATAGTTAGTAATTATTTCTTCCAAGAAAAGCACCAGGAATTTACTCGTTTCAATAGCCACGTTTCAGCAGATTTGTTTTAAACTTTCTCATTAGATTTTTTCAGCTTCTCGTCTAGGAGATTTGCCTTTCCTTTCAATGGGGTCAATTGATTTTACCTTGACCTCATTTTGATATGATGGGGTGTTCGACAGTTGAGCATGATAATGCGTGTTTTGATTCTGGATTTCAAAATAATCAGGTGTTTGATGTCAGAAAAAAAAATCGATATTGATCCAAAAATGTTTAAGCCAATAAGCTCATGCTTTTGAAGCTGAAGGGACTTTTTGGACTAGTAAATATTATCTCTTAAAATTAAAGAACACAGGAACCCGATAACTGCACATGCGAATCTACAGTGAGTATGTGTACAAAATGAATTACGAAGTAAATAAGATAAAACAGATTGGTCAGAACTTCAGTTTGGTGATGCCACATACATATTCACATATCTACCAAACTGTTTGTTTTTGCATAACAAAAGCTTTTCATACAACCACTATTCTCTGGTAAACCCTATGCAGGATCAAGCATTTCTCTTTCTTGTAAACACATTGAACTCTGAACGCGGTAATTCCAATTACTGTTAAAATGCCTGCTACCGAAAGTGACACGGCGGCCGATGCTCCTCGCAGCGAAACGCACGGAACGCACTCGCTGAATGCCGCCATCCATATGCCGCGGGAAGCGCTGAATGGCCTTCGCTTTACGGCCCAATTCTCGAGTGGAGCGAGCCGGCGTATTCTTGCGCATTGTCACTGTTGTTAAGTGCTCCGTATGTTGATGTGCAATGCGAGCCAGCGCCGCTCGCGCAAAGCCGTATTCCAGGCACGGGAAGAGGGGCACAGAAACGGCACAGCCGAAGCGACAAATGCAAGAAATTGAGGGCTTGAATAGGACGATTGACCTCTCCGGCCAATGAAATAAAAAATACTTATTTTATATCCGCTCTTGTCTGCTTCTCGCGCTGCTGCTTGTAAAATGCCACTCAATTTCTTATCAATGTTAACCAATAAATTAATAAGAAATATTCAAAACGGTCTTACAAAATCATCCACCAATTAACAATTATACATTTTTATTATCTCGTTATAAAATACATATTTGTGTTTCAGTTGCTTGCTTACAAAATGGAGAAAAATGTCAAGATTCAGGGAGATAGATGTGTCGAAATTCTTCGACTCGGAATGTTTGTAAGTGTTCTTTCACGCTGACGTAATAATTATTCATGTGGAGCAAACTAAGATGAAAACATTTTCTTTACTTCATAAATTTGTTTGAATAATTTCATTTATTGTATCTATAAATTGTTTGGGAAAACATGGTATCTTCTATAGCGTAGAAAAAAATTAGTTTAATGTGGCTTCATATTCTTTTGTATCGACACTATCAGGATGCTGTATCAGGGGGTGGAATATTCGATCCAAATGGGGTCATTTGCTATTTTCTTCTAGATTGAGAGTGTTGAAATGAATTTTTCTTCACTAAACAACAGTCGATATGGACAATTTAATTTTGTGTAGTACAATCAGTATTCCCCCAAGAAGTGAATGTAAAATGTCAAAAGTGCTATTATGATAATATCAATGTTCTGGGAGAGTTCAAAGTCTTTTTTGCAGATACATTACACTACATTGCAAGGGTAAACTTTTTCCGTGCATTTTTATATGGGTGGTGAAATAATTGGTTTTGCAAGCGTTGGGATAGAGTTGCGTTTCACTCCACACACCCTCACGAGCAGAGGACAGCTTGAAATAGCATATTCTCAGGAGATCAATAACTGTTTGGGCTGACACTTCTCCCCGTCTCCGACATGAATGACGACATCCTCGTTCTTCCCACCGCGTGGAGAATCACAATGGAAGCACCAGCGTTTGAGACCAAAGGCATTGACGCCGTCCCCGCAGGAGGTGATGCCGGAGCGGCCTATCTTAAACGGTTGCGACTTCATCGGGACGCATCCTCGCTTCCCAGCTGCGCGCGCCTAGCCCGCCGCTACCTTTAACGACTGTGTATAACGCGCGGCCGGCAGAGAAGAAGACACCACGTTTACGCCCGCGCCCTGCGTCTCCTGCGGCGAGGGAGGCGGCGGTGGCGCTGATTGTGGCGTCGAAAATGGCATTCTTCGAAGTCTTGAACGGGAGCCTCGGAAATGCTATTCACCCACTTGTCCTTTGTCGTCACTGAGGAACAGTTGTGATTCATATGATCGGACCTCAAGTCCGTACAGCATTACTTCACAAATACTTAGCAGTGTTTGAAGTTACAAGAAGAATCGATATAACAAATTTCATCTACCGCAGCGATTCAATATTGTATTAATTGCGCGTCGTTCTGAATATATATAATAATATATATAATATATTATATATATATATATATATATACTCTATTAATTCTTTTTTTTAACCATTGTAAATTCAACTTGTTTTACAGGCTTAGTAATAATCTAATTTTTTAACATTTTTTAGTAGCCGATCTCTTTATATTTCTTAAGCAGGAGCTACAGAACAAACACAACTCGTGGCCTCTATCCTTTCAATATCAACATACAGTTTAACTTTTTAGAAATAATTGTGAGTAATTTTTAAAACGGTGAAGCTAGTACTGAAGATGCGCAGAAACTCGTACCAAACAACCCATGTTAAAAAGAAGCTGATTTGCTGATTCCCATTAAATCTTTTCTTTTCCCGATCTTTCATCTTCGCCAAACTGCGGGAGTCCACCTCGCTGGCTGGTGCAACGGACCGAGCTGGCCGGTCCCACGCTCGTCCCACCGTTGGTTCCAACGCGCCACCCCCCTCGTCGCCCCCGCCTCGCTAGCGTGCAGGACGCGGAAACACTGCCGCACGAAGACGGAGGATAGCCGAAGGACGAGCATTTCTCCCTTAATCAATTACGCTCTGCGAAACATCGCTGTTGCCTCCAGGCAGCGTCGACCGCAGCAGAGAATGAGAAAACCAGGAGAGGAGAAATTCCTGGAAACAAGTTGCAGCATTTACTACCGCCAGTGCAGACAGACGGGCATTTCGGACTGAAAGTACAAAATCGGAGGCGAAGTAACCGGTAATTAATCTAGAGACAAACATGCGTCACAAAATACGAAATAACAGTTGCAATAATAAGTGTAGAATAAAAATTGCAATATTCCAACTAAAATGTTGTATTTACTCCACATCTACAAATGTTATTGAAGCAATAATTAAACACTTCAATAATAATTCAAAATGTTGAATATCATATAATAAATTTTATAGAAAGTTTGATATTGAAATTGTCAACGCCACTTTTTTGATAATACAATAATATGTATCTTAACCTTCCGAAATTGCGTTTTTACCTTAGGTTTTCAGACGCACAGCAAAGTTAAGCAAAAAACCATTTCGCGTTTACACTTATATAATCGCACACTTTAACAACTAAATTCAAGAGAAATGTGACGATCTTTGAAGGTAACAGGTTTATCCAAAGATGTGTGTCCTTCTAACATACCGCCTCCTTTGATCCATTACGCCGCTTCCCTATCCGCTCTGAGCGCGGCGCGGGCCTTACCGTCACCGAGGGACCGAGCGGACACGGCACGGCACGTCACGACACACCCACTTCACTGCACCGCAATACTCCGATGCGCAAGGCCAGGGGGGTAGGGCGCGCACGCCAGGCCACCACGGGCCTCCAGGAAATCAACGACTGCGCGCCCCGCCCGGGAAAAATTAATTTCGCAAAACCCACCTTGCTCCAAAATAAGGGAAAATAAAATAAATATAATAAAAATAATTGCCGATGTATTTTGTTTCATGAGTAAGCGGTGATGGCTAGTTGAATCTGTTTCTTGGTTTAACTATGGGTTCAACACTTCTTGTAACCAAACGCACTTTTTTCAACCACAAAGCATTTAATTTGTCCAAAAACCTTGTTTAATCGAGGTAAAATTTCTTCTAATAAAAAAATTGTATTAATACGAAACAAAGTTGTTTTAAACAAAAAGACTGGTTATCTTGAATTTTATTTTTAAAAGCATGTGATTAATACTCTTTTCAAGCTTGTTAGCTGCGGATCTAAATGTACTAAAACGCAAAACACGGTCTCTTCCAGCACGACTTCTTCTTTTTCGCAATATAGGCGGGGTTGAAGTTTCTTATAACGCCCAAAATCTTCCGAAATTTACCAGGAAAAACAGCTCAAATTAGGAAAAATCCGTAAAAGAAACAACACACCTGAATAAACAAAACGTACACGCACTCAGCGAAGTGGGGGCGTCAAACACTCCGTAGTCGGAAGAGAAAAATTCACGACAGCCTACGCGGTCTCTGCGATTTGGCCGCAGCTGCCAAGCCGCGACCCGCCGCGGCGCCTTCGCGCCAGGGACCATTCATCAAGCGGCGGCGCGACGCCTCGCACTCCCCCGCCTCGCCGCGGCCAGGCCAAAGAGGGCCCGCGCAGCGCACGCATGGCGCGCAGCCGCGAAAACAAAACTGTTGGCTTTCTATGGTTGCTTGCTTGAAATTATGAAACTATACTGATGGAATACAAGTCAAGAACTAAAGTATAAGGTTAAATTTTATTAAGCACCCCCGCAATTTAAGACTAAATGTTATAAAATTCATTAAATTGATGCGTATCGCTCTAAACGAGTAATTATTCCTACGCGAATCAACTACTTAGATCATCAGTCCAGAAAGTGCAGTGCATGTTACCTTCCCGGAGGCAGCGAGGCTGCAACGTTGAGATCAGGCGCCGGCCCACATCCCGCTTTTCTTTCCTCTTCGCGGTATCTTGCTTGGCGGCGATTCGGTCCAGCAGAATCCCGAATCGCAGCAAACCGGTTGTACTCTATACAACCGAATAGCCATAGTTTCCTCGTTGTTTGAATACAAATAAATATTTTGAAGAGGGTAAAATGTGTGTGAGAGTTCGGACATTCACGTCCTCCCTTAAATAGCACGCACCGCCGCCACTGCCTTTTGACATGAGTGACAGTCATAGGTGGTGGGTATAAGTGTAGGAAGAGAGGACGAAGGACAAGAAAGAAACAACCACTCAATTCGTGACCTGTTTTTTACACACCGCTCCGCGCACTCGCCTGGTTTATATCGGGGGAAACTAAAGGACAACTACCGGAACAGAGCAGGTCGAACGCCATATTTCTTCTGCGATATAGGCTGAATTCGGGCCCAGCTACGTGCAAATCGTTACAGTGCATCACCGCCGGTCACACTTATAAGATCTCCCGGTCAGCATGGAGCAAGGTATGTGGCGCTGCGATTATCGCAGCAGGTAGGCAGATAAGGATGTAGTTATAAATTGAGTGTAAGACGATTAGGATTCATTATAACGATATAGGGAGAAAGGAAATGATTCGAATTCAAATTATATGTGTCCATCCCGGAGGCGTCCAGAAAGTCAGACTTAACAACCTCTCAAACAGTTTTGGAGCGTGGATATACAGTATCTGTTGATGCAGTATGAAGCTCTCGGGAATTGCATTTTAACTGGCACCAAAGGCGAAGGAACCAAGCTTTTTAATACAGAGATATGTTGGTAAAAAACCGCATGATATTGAAAGGAGAATTAGTAGGAAAGAGGCTGATCACATAGGACGTTGCCTGGCACTGCATTTCAAACGGGAAACAATAGAATCCAATTCGAAGTCAAATGTACACGTCTAGGCTCTCTTTGCTCACTGGAATATCCATGAATACCTTTATTATTCCACGATATAACTACGATTTACTGGCTCAATTGTCAATTGCAGACCTGTATTCATCCCCATGTTAGACAGATACATTACCCCGCATGCGCATTGATCAAAAAACAGATATTTCATTCGTGGACGCAATTTCAAAGTGAGGATCACATTAGGTACCACAATTCATAATGTGGCCGCGATTGACACACACGGTTACCGTCACATCACAGCGGTGTTGTCCGAAACCGCCATTGGTTTCCATATTGCTGAGTTTCAATTGGTAGAATGACCTGCTTCATTAGCATATTACAGGCACAGATGAGTGCAACCCCGTAGAGCATTATGTATGTAAACACAATTTGTGATAATGAAAGTTTACATGCAAGTAGTTCCCACAGCCATACTCATGATCCCATGAAATGTGAATATTTCTAAATACCCAAGACTTTATTCCACCATGATCCCGAAATAAAATAATAAAGCTTTCCATTCCTCT
>BOPP01000159.1:1227111-1242896 GCA_017312745.1 Gryllus bimaculatus | reverse complement strand
CAGCGGCCGCCTCGTCTCGGTAGAAACTGGATACCAAACTAATTGCCCGAAAAGACTGTCAGGAAAAGATCGTACAACTCTGGTTCTTCACGCACTAATGATATTATTGATCAATGACACCACTTGCCCCAAATCGGCTCCCAAATCAAAGATAATTATTGACATTTTTGTTAAATAAATATTCGTTAAATAATGAAATAATGCATATTTTGTTTTTGCCCTGTAAAGGTTGAATATTAGCATGAACCAAGGCGTTTTGATCAACCAGTAAAAAGCCAAGTGGCAGCCGACCACTCGCCACAGGATGGCCCTCGCTTCGCCTTCGTGACGTGCAGCGTGCTCCTGGAGGCCACCTTGGCCCGCCGTAGAGGTGGGCAGGCGGGCGGGCGGGGTCAGAGGGCCACATTCCACGCGGGGCGTCGGGGCGCGGGCCGTGGGCGGCCGATGCGCTGCGCCTCCTCGAGCCCTGAGTCACCGTCGGCCCCGCCCGCCGAATGCCGCCCGACCACTTGCACTCGCACACGGCCATGGAAGGAATGACAAGAAAAACCCTTTTGCCTGCACTAGGAAGAGATGTTGCTCATCTCCCCTGTAGGATGAGTTGCCTACCAACAAGAGGTGCGATGGTCTAAAAGTTAAATTTCGTTACATGACATTTCCCACGAAATGTTCATTGGCAAAAAGTAATCATCTTCGACACCTTTCTTGCCCTACAGGTTCATGATACTGAACCACTCTGTGCATGTGTCTCTGCATATCAACAAACACCACCACACTAATTCAGCACCTACCTAATTCTTCAGTCTCCGAAGCAGGAGGAGGACCCCTGAGCAGTGGCGTCTCCTGCTAAATGAACAGCAGGATGCAATCAGAGTTTTACGGTCAAACACGGTACGCCAATTAAGGTATCTAAATGACATTGTTTTATACGTTCATGTACTTAATATTACGATACACATATCTACTATTCCGTCTTTGTGCATTGCTAATTTGGTGTTGCTTGCTGTCAGTAATAAACAAACTAATACAAAAAAGTGCATTGAAACATGAACAATACACTTTACTGTTTAATTAGAGGTCGAATTGCTGTCATCTTCTAGCGTACTCGAGAACTCAACAGAGTTTTTAAAACCTCTCAAAGGGCAAAAGGTTTTAAAAGGGCCAAAGGCGACATGACTCGCATCCACTGAGCCTCCGCCTCCGCCCGGGGGCTTCGGTAGCGCGCCGGTGCGTGGCGACTGCGAGGCGAGGGCGCCGCCGCGTGAGAAAGGGGCGGTGGCCTATCCTCCAAGCCGACGACGCCCAGCGCGTACACTCGCTTCCCACGCACTCACGCCCCTCACGCACCCACCCTTTGCCCTATAGGAAACAGAAGGTAATAACTACGTCATTTCTTAAGAAGCGGACTTTCCTCGTCATTGCAAGTACAGCTACGCCGGTCCAGAACAACATCCACTGGGCCTGGTGTCTGTCCAACGCATTGCAGTTGCCAATTCTGCCTTGGCGTAAGATAACTAAAAATACACGTTGTATCGAAAAGTTTATTATTTAAATCAACTTTTTTTAAGGTCGCACCAACGTCTAGGTCATTAGCGACCACTATTGCGTGTAACGGTATGCTAACTATGAGGATGACAAGATATGATGATAGGAGATGAAATGACGAACACAGTACAAACATGCTCCAGGCGGGGCTCGAAACCGCGATACTTCGGCTACGGCACATTCGCTACGGCAAGTTCGCTACGGCACTACTGCCTTAACAATCTTCAGCATCTGGACCGGCTTTTTTCTCTTTGCGTACCAACTTTATCACAAATTATAAATCGTTTCCTAACTTTACTTAATCATATTACAACGTGGATAAAATAATTACTACGATATCACCTTCAATAATAATAATAATAATAATAATAATAATAATAATAATAATAAATAATTCCCGGCGAAATGGCTCAGTGTGTAGCGTGCTGACTTCGCAGTCCGGAGTCTCGGGTTTGACCTCCAGATGGTCAACGGGGTTTTCGAGGTTTCCATTGGTCATACAGGCGAATGATGGGATGGTTCGAAAAGCTCACGATCTCATAACATTACCATCCTATCACACCATTATTTATATTCAAGGGGCAACAACCTTGTCTTATCAAGTGATATAGCCGTAAATAGCTGATCCCCATAACTACACACGTTCATCTCTCCGGGGCCTCCGGAGATAACGTATAGAGTACTCATAAATGGCCGAATCGCTAATAATAACAATAAAAATAATAAAATAATAATAATAATAACACTACATTGAAATATCGAAATGCTCAGTGAAAAGGCTGACAATGAATGAACACCACTCAATAGTACATGAAAAGGCAGGCTGCTCAAATACAGAATGCTTTTTGGTCTTTGACTTTTCCACCGAAAGAAATCCGAGAGTGAATACCGTCACCAATTACAACTGCTTTACCACCAGAGCAGTGGAATTTCAATTTTGGCCGCGTTCCGAGAAAGGAGCACCTGACGCTACAGATCCCAGCGCTGCGACGTGCGTTAATATCAAAAGGCATATCAAAAGGCGTTCCTAGAAGCCGAGACCGCGGCGCGTTCCGACGGCGCGGGCGCACTTCACGCCATATGAAGGCGGCGCTTTATTGGAGCGGCGCGGCGCGGCGCGGGGGCGGCAGCTGCAGGTAATGAAGGAATTCCGAAGCAGCCGGCCGAGCGCCGATCCGCGACCTGCGGGCGGAAGGTCAGCATCGGCATGGGGCGGGCGCCGCCTCATCAGCATACTGCCCGCGCCAAAGCCTCGCCTCGCCTCGCCTCGGCCGTCCTTGGGCGGCGGGCGCCTGCACGGCCACTCCGCTGCGACCCCAGGGCGCGGGGCCGGTCAGCGACTCGCCTGCAGATGCTGCTGCTGCTGCTCCTATTGCCTCTGACACAGAACACTTTCCTCGGCCAAAGCTACTTTTTTATTTTAAATTTTAGTTGCTTATTTAAGCAACGAAAATTCTTTTTGTAAACATTTAATTCGCACAAAGGCAAACATGTTATCTAGAGAAGGGGGAATTATCATTTATATTGATTTTCACTTCATGTAAAGAAAGTGTTGAAATGCTGCAAGAAAATCAATCTCTAGGTTTTGTCAGAAATACACTTTTTTGGGACTCGTTATTCCGAAAAAAAAAATGAATTTCGGAAACATGTGCCTGTCCTGCCGTATGCCACTCCAGAATTGAACAATAACAATACTATAACTCCTCAACCGTAGGCAGGACTTTTTTTCAAAATGCGATAATTGCCGATGAACTCGATGAAAAAACTCTTTTATATCGAGCCCATGAGACATTTTCAAAATTATCTCAAAGCGGCTCCAAATGTTATCTAAATGTATTATTTAAATAGAGCAAAGCGCGGGCGTGAATCCGATTTTTATTAACACGTTTGAATTTGCGAAAATATTGTTGTCATGGCAACCAATGCTGTTGAATATTATTACGATATATAGATTCAGTTCTGTAAAGTTGCTAAGCACACTATAGTCCAACTTCAACAAACATTTTTCACTACAAAACAGATTTGATGTACTATGTGTTAAGAGTTTTACGCGAAAGTTCCCCAACACAGCTCATATATTAGAGTTACAAAATTTGCAGTGAAGGATATCATTTTACGTGCGGCACACTTAAAAATAATAGGAGAAAGCATGTACTATGTTGGGGCACCACTAGTTTCACCAACACTGATTTGGTCGCGAACGCTCAGGATCGGAAGTTGGGATGGTTCTATATTCCCGCAATTGGAATTGTGCTGAGAGACAGTGTGCCACAAAGCTGCGGCTGCCCTGCAGTAAACTTACGTCGTCTGCTTAGGAACGGCGTTACATTCATTTACTCTCAATTTTGGTACGGCGCAGGTCGGAGACCTTCCCCTCCTCTGCATACTGGAAGCAGCAGCCGTTCGCCCTGGCGTGCCTTCCCCGCCTGTTGCGATCGACAGGGCCAACATCACTACCACGACCACAAACACAGCAGGAGATACCTCCGTTGGAGCTCTCGCTTGCAGATGTGAGTGAAGGGGAGAGGAGGGCTCAAGGGTGAGACCGAAACGATCGGGAGCGATCTATGGATCGTTTTTAAGCTTCTGCCCCGGTATTCGCCTGGAATAGACAGCAGAAACGACGGAAAACTACTGATCAGAGCAGCCAGCCGCTGCCATTCTCCCGCAGAAGGCAGTGGTTGCATTTGAGCGAGAGATCTAGCTAACGTGGAAATTCCTCCACCATGAGGACTCGAAGACTGCACTCTTCCTGTGTGACACCGCGATTGCAATAGTTGTTGCCTGTAGCCTTATCAGACGGAGCGGAATGAAGAGGATAAATACTATTTAACTCGTGTATTTTGAGACAAAACACCAACATTTTAGCGTCAATGTTCTGTGTTTTCGTTATATGCCCGGTTATCAGTGCAACAATTGCTTTACCTTTTATTCAGAGGCCACAACCCAAGATCATATAACGCCGACGCAAGTGTTTGGGTCTCCGTGATGTGTCGTCTCTTCTCTCGTCGTCCTTTTCTCCGAAAATAAGTGAAGAATTTTCTAACATGTACAATAAATCCTCCAATACAGACAGTGGGGTCACTTGCATATGATGTACGAGAAAAATTGGAGAGTGAATAATACAGTCAACGTCAAGGAGCAAAAATATCATTTAATTTGTTTTCATTTATTTTTTCAGTACACAAGCTTGCATTAAGCCGATGTAGCCGACCAATAGCTTCATTGGCTCTGCACGTTTGTGGGCGCCCGCTTTGTCTGAGAGCTTCCCACCGCCGGCCGCTTGCTCCCTCCCTCGGATGCGACCTGGTCCAGGGTCGCATGCAGGTCGCCGGCGCCGCCCCTGCCGCCCTCCGCACGCTCGACTACTGGTCAGCCGCCCACGCGCCGCGGCCTTCAATGACGCCCACGACGCCGCCCCGCCGCTAAGGGAACTACTCACCGCCGAGCGCCACTTCGCTCGCCCCTCTCGTGGACGAGAACGCCTCCTAGGAGTGGAGTGGAGGGGCACCGCAAGTGGGTTGGCTGGTACATTATTTTCCGACACTCTCAGCTGATGGACGGCCAAGAGCCTACACAACTGATAGAGCAGCCATATTAATCCTGCTAATAGCAATCAGGAAGGAAAATACTCTTGGCGGCGCAAATAATGAGAGGGAAATTTGATGGATGATACAATATTACAGAGATGGAGCAGAATCATATTTTAAAATCAAGCAGTGCATCATGTATTAATGGAAAGCCAGTCGAATCTTGGTAGAATTTGAATTCTTACACCAATCAGCGTACAATTCGATATGTAATACGCATGTAAGAAAACATGTGATTGTTGACAAAATTACTCGAAAGAAAATAATATTAAAAAAAAATGAAAAATGCTCACACTAAGACATGTAATAAGTTAACTCCATCGCTGATTTTCATGGTTCACAGAATACCAAATAACCGACACTACCCTGACTATTTTGGTAACAAAGGTGTAATTGAAGTAGGTGAAAACTCCAAGGCTGGGTATTTTCAAAAACTTGGCACCAAACTTTAGAAATAGTACATTCAACGTTCTTAATTACTAGTACCAACGTATGCAAAATTAATGACTTTACAAAGACGAATTTCACATTACATTACTAAAGTATGATTCGCAGAAAAGTGTATGATATGATTCTGACAAGCAATAGCATCTGATGGACGTACTATTACATCATATCGGAATATTGCATAATTATAATTTAATGGAATGAACACAAAAAACCTGAAGTACACACAGAATCGACATGAAAAACTAAAGGGAACACGAAAAAAGAAAAAGGATTTAGAATTCGAAAGTTTAGAATGTCGAAAAAATGTTATTTTCCATCACGAATCTTTAGCAAGATTCGTAGAATAGTTCAAAAGATTCTAATATCTTAATTTTCAAGTTATATAAATATCCACAATTAATTTTCAGTTTGTCGGTGCATAGCCAATCAGCAAGTTATGTAATAATCCTTGTGTAGCAATCGCGTAATCTGCGTCGGTCCGCCCGTCACTCATGGTTAGACTCTTTCTGGAAACAAATGAGATGAATCTATCCACAAGAGTGTAAGAAATTGCTTTAAACACATGTTTTTGCTCATTTTAGGCAACTAAAAATTGGGTTTGATGTCTTTTGGCGACCATCAGAAGTGATCAAAGGTAATTCGATTCCTCTCAACAAGACGAATGGATTGGCGTACTTTTTAGCCGTTTCCCTCTTGAATATCCTGGAAGAATTCAAGACAACCCACTACTTTTTAATACTTTCAATGCACCTACAAGCACATTGGTGAAACGCTGTGAAACACTATACCTCCTTTCTGACATTCACATAAATCATATTGTTGATAATTAAAACTAATTTTGTAATGAAACCAACATTTTAGCAAGTCTTTTAAAGGCCACTTTTTATATAACTTAGTGTATGAATAAATTGATGAGCCAGGAAACTGTAATATTTTAAAATGAGTTTTATTACCATCTTGGAAAGCAGAAATAAAATGTTTTCACATAAAAAATTCCCGCCCGAGGCTCGAGAATAAGCTCTAAACTTGTATATTTCAGAGCCCAGCTATATGAACAGTTAGTGGCGACTATGCCCTTCGAATAACTTAAAGAGTCCCACGCGCTCAAGATTTACGGATGCAAAGCCACGCGCGCGCGCCGGTGGGAACACTGAATCCCGAAAATGCAGCAGAGAAACAGAAAAACAATAGATGGTGCGGAGAGAGGCGTGGGGTGGAGAGGCGGGGCGGGGCGGGGTGCAGCGTCCAGCGGGCCGCGTCCCGCGCTCGCAGCCCTGGAGCCCAATCAGAGGGCTATTATTAGTTCATTTGTCACACTTGAGCGGCGAGAGGGCGTGATGGAGCGGAGAAGGGCGGGGCAAGGCGCGTCAGAGAGGTGTCGTGCGATGACGCTGCGTGGCTGAGCGCGCTCAGGGCGGAGTCGGAGGGCGACGGGCCGGGACGGGGCAGGTGGGAGCGAGGAGGGACGGAGCGGGCGGAGGAAGGCTGGATGGGTGAGGCGAGTTGGAGGCGGAAAGCGCCAAGCGCCGGACTGCCGCGCTGCACAGCGCGCGTCTCCTCGCACCCCAAGCCACGTGATTCTCCGCAAGCGCTGCCAAATCTCTTCCAATTAACTATTTCTGCTCTACCGACATACAAGAAGGGACAAACCATTTTAAAATAACTAGCTAAATAAACTCAATATTTGCAAAACGTATTATCACCACCTTATTGAACAGGAGAATCGCGTTGAAAAACACTTGCACGAACGTCTTCTAAAATTTTAATTGATAATAAAACAGGTAGATTACTAACGGTCATTACCATTACTATCGGTGGTTGCCGAGTAAGTTTCCGTTGTTAATCATATCGGTATCGGTGGCAGTTCATGCTATTCGAACCTAGGGCGCCAGGCTCTTGCACTGGCTCAAGGAACCAATAAATAAAGCCGTGAATCATCTTGGCTGTTCGGGTGACGCCGCGTCGAAGGCTGTGTTGCCGACGTTTCGACCATCTTATCGTGGTTATCCGCAGGCCAGCCCTGAGGAAGACCACGAAAAGATGGTCGAAACGTCGGCAACACAGCCTTGGACGCGGGGGCACCCGGACAGCCAAGATCATTCACAAGATTTCGGCCGCGGAAGCTTACGACTTCAACAAATTAAGCCGCCTGGACGACACGACAAATGGGTGCGTAAGTTAGGATCAGAGCCACGTAGAGCAAGCAGTCACCTAGAGGTGAGAGAAGAGGCGGAGACTGGAAGACACGAAGAAGTTCCGAGACGAGCCCCGCGTCTTGCCAGCGACCTTAGGGCGAGGTCCGAAGCACCATAGGGATATGGCTGTGCGCAATACATTTTTGTTACTCTTAACAGGTTTGGCCTCCTTGTTGCGCACCAATCCCGACGTAACACAATTATCATTTCCTAAACTTCATTTTCGACGAAGTTTCCTCAAAGTTCTGAGTCCACGTTTATGTTGCACGGGCTGACGGAACTTTTACCGATTACTTTTAAAAAGGGTTACACGCAGCGCCTGTTCCTAAGAGCTTTGTCACCGTTCGTTCTTTCTTTCCATCGTAACTGTTGGAGTGGATACAGCACTGTCGACAACTTTCGCACACCATCTTTTCAACACAGCGAGACTGCCGTGGTTCTTAGAATCGCCCGTTCTTCTGTTCTATTCTGCATTAGGAGCGTGTGCACAAAGTCACTAGAAATTCACAAAGGTTGATTCAACAAAATCTATGTCAATACCGGAAACTTCCAACATTTTATGCCAATCACGCTAAAATTCCTTGTTTCAGAGGAGTAAGATAAAATTGGTATCCCAAAAGCCATTATTCTGCATAATGCACAAAGAATAAGACGACATAAGTGATTACAAGAAGCTGTAATAAACATAAATAATTTTGTAATACAATCGAATATTTATTAATGAAAGTTTTAAATGAAAGAAGAAAAAAACTTAATAGGAGGCATATTCAGTCAAATATGTATGTGAATGCGCAATGTCTATTTCATGCCTTAGCGTACACCACATAAATAGAATTCGAAATGAAATAAAAATAAAATGTTTCTCGTGAACACTAAAACGTCCATTAGTTCGTGCCAGATTCGCGCCAGAAATTAATTGAATTGTCATAGAGTTTACAGCTCTTTGAGAACAAACGAGTTAGATAATTCTCACCCTGATTAAATGAACAAAATTCAAAAGGCAAACTTTCCACTGAGGAGGGGGGGGGGAATCCAATACGCGCTCGCCCCGCGCCCTCGCTGCTGCTGCACTGCGCCCATGGGAACCTCCGCAAGACCCTTCGCGTTCCGCGCAGCCACATCCGCTTGCGCGCTCTCCGGTGTCTCTTGTCTGTGTGCAACCAATCTGCATTTAAACATGCCATGCAATTTAATGTTGCGTGTTTTGTTGTGGATTTCTTGTTGAAAATGAATTCTAAAAACTGTAAGTAGTAAACTAGTAAACATTAATGTAATGCTTAAAAATGGGCTATCGCAATGATTCTTACACAATTATTGATAAGAATTAAGGATTATTACCTACCTGTTTGTAACAAAACTGTTTATTCTGTTTTATTATTTGTCTATTAACATAACTGAATCTAGTCGGGATTATAAATAATGTTAAACATAGTTATACTTTGATTAATTATCTTGGACTAACCTAATGCATATTGTAGTTTTAATTCCTTGTGTTTGGTAAGGATATATTTAATAAAAAAGCCACTGTAATATGTAAACATATTCAGCAATACCTAGGATTCTGCTACACAATTATATTAAATACATTATATACTTTACTTTTTTAATGAAATAGAGTGAGATAAACATTAATTTGTAACACACACTGAAAACATGCATGCAATGCACACTATTGAGTGAAAACCAGACCAATTACATTTTCTGGCAGTGCCCTACCCTTCATTTCAACAAGCTTATGTGAAATCCCAAGCAGAGGAATGTAGTTTGCGAGCAATGTTTGTTTCCTGATTTTTGCAGGAGAGGTGGAGCT
Organism: Gryllus bimaculatus; assembly: GCA_017312745.1. Lineage (NCBI taxonomy): Eukaryota > Metazoa > Arthropoda > Insecta > Orthoptera > Gryllidae > Gryllus > Gryllus bimaculatus. The sequence goes on along the minus strand of BOPP01000159.1, from coordinate 1,233,306 downwards.
CTAACACGAGAACACAGAAGAATAAACACTACCTCTGAGCAAGACCCTACGCGAACGGTTGTGAGTACAAACCTCGGTACGATCGGTGTCCTCGTGACCAAGGGGGGGGGGGTTGAGAAGATGTTTCGTATCAGAATAGGCTACAAAATTAACTGCATATGACGCAGGTGCGGCATAGGTATGTCCGTAGGGATATGATAGTACATGCAAGAAATATAGAAACTTTTAAAAACATTTTAACAGATGTATCTTGAAGTAACACCATCTGAAATGGTTTTACCTTCCTCTCGTAAGCAGAAAGTACCACAGATCAAGAACGTAACATGTAGGTTAAGATAAACTACTGTCAAGTAGACAGACAAATGTCTACCTAAGAGCTTGTCATATCCAGAACTTAACACCTAGGAACATCAGATACTATTTATTTAAAACAAAAAAAAAATACGAAAAATTTAAGAAATTCGTACTTATTATATAGAGGATTTAAAAATGACAATAAGAATAAATGTATATCCTAGTTTTTCATATCACTTACTACCAGCTTGATTACACGTCATTTTAACGGAAGCTTTAACGTCATTTCAAGGTCTGCTTGCAATAGCAGGTATAAAGGGAGATTTGTGCTTGAGGAACGGTAAATTGGCACTAATTCATACAGACGACCCTTACTTAATTAGTAATTCCATGAAAAATCAAGAATGTTAGTGTATTTTGAGAGACATTGATTAAAATTTCGCCGTTAATTTTCAAGCGCGCACTTCAAAAATGCCAGGCAGCTGCGTTGTGAACTCGAGTGCAGGCGCCGTCTATTCCGAACGACCTTCGTGGGATTCAGCGCGCAATAATTGCAATCAATCTGCAGCCAGTCTTCCGCGCGCGCGTTCCAGCTCCGATGGCCGGAAAGCGAGGAAGAAGAACGACGAGGCCAAAAATCAATACGCAATTTAACGCCCCCGTTCGCGGTGATTTGCACGCGGCCCCGGTTTACGCACCACGTCACGTTAGGAACGCGATGAACCATTAGCCGAACGAACGCGCACTTTTCTCATTTGCTGGGACTTGAACTGTTATTGGATTCATCCTCAAAAACATTCAATAACCAAATACAGCCGACACATCCATTTATAAAAATGTGAATATAAAAATATATAGTGATATGTAAAATATTAATGTGTATTTCAAACAATGCTTTTCATTAGGAGAATCGAAAAAAACTCTTTGATTTCATAGGCTTTACGTTTGTTTGAGTTAGTCAAAAAGGCAGGGCCAGATATTATACACACATGATGTGTATAATGTTACTTAAAAGTCAACCAAACCTCGTGAGCAAAAACCCAAACCCTTTCAGTTTACAGGATAAGCGTCGAAGTCATTAACGCCGAATATATTGACACGTGCTTGACGTAATACACTCCCTCTTTTATAAGATTGTCTTCCTCGTAATCTCATCCCGACTTGTGCTTGACATCCCAAAAATAGTTTCTCAAATTGTCAGTTCTCTGAGAGGACTCAAAACTCACTTGTTCAACGTCACAAAGCAAGCAGGCGGCCAAGATTTCCTGTTGTAATTGACGCGTGATCCCCCACTTTTTCTCGAATGAATAACACAGGATGCGCGGAGGAATTTCGTAGAGCCTCCCGTTACCCAAATGATGGTTCTTGCTGTGTGTTGCGTTGGCGTAACGGCACCGCGGAGGCGCCTGTGTGCGCGAGTCGCGGGAGGCAGACGGAGAGGCCGCCGCGGCGGAGTAACGGCGCGTGCCCGGCGCTCGCCCGGCCGGCCGGCGACCTCCGCCCCTCCTCCTTGCGGACATCAGCGGCGACGCACGCACGATGCACGATGCCACGGCGCCGACGCGGCGCGGCGGCCACGGTCCTCGACCGCGATCGGCGGCGGCGGGACGCCACAATAGACACGGGCGCGGCGCGAGGCGGCGGCGCGGCGCGGCAGAACGGTACGGGGAGAGCAGGCATCAGCGCGTGGGTGGACGTGCGAGTGCAAGCACTCGCAGCTGTGGAGACGCACGCGTGCGCAGAGGGGGACAGGGGGTGCCTCAAACCATACGTGATAAAGCATTTCATATTCTTATTTTCCTGTCAGGCTTTCCTTTTTAATCAACTAAGGATTTCATTTAGGAATTTTCCTCAATTTAGGTCAATTTAGAAAGAGCTCAGGTCCATAACGGTCACAATTATCTTGTACATAAATAAGGTATTAAAAATATTAAAATAAACCTACAATAGTTACCTACTATAATCTTTCAAAATAATTGACATTAATTTGCCAAACTCCAAAAAATCACATAAATTTTAATATATCTGAAGAGACTCAGAAGATGTCTTTGTAGTATATTTTATTTATTTACTAGTAAAATATGTCATATGTAATTATAAAAGCGTTCAATGGCATAGGGGACCCTCAAATACAGTTGTTCCCCTCTGGTGTTTTAGGTTGCGCATGTGTATGTGTGGATGCCGTGTGCATGAGAGTGGCAGAATCACTTTGCTAACGAAGTGGTGAGAGAAATCTGCTTGTTGGAGGGAGGCTGTGGTGATCATCGTAGGAAGGCTTTTTAAGAGCATAAAACCGAGAACACCCGATTTCGCGGGATGGCGTTGGCAAAGATTATGAACAAATCGACTTCAAACATTGGAGGAAAACAATACAAAATTTTGATATTTAAGATCATCCCCAAAATATGTGTATAGAATAATTAGTTCCATACGTATAGTAATTCCATTCGCGTTCATGAGTTTTGATTCTCTTCTCGCGGTAAGATTCACCATGCCCTCCTCAAATCTTTGTATCTTCAACTGTATGATACTACCAACGTCCTAGCAAACGGCACCGAGACGAACGCTCATACAAAGCCCAATGTTTTAGTAGTGGCTTAGGTGCCTAGCCGACTTACCAACTGCCGTAGCAACAGACTTTAACACTAAGGGCTAAAATGGTATGTGTTCAGCAGGGACGTAGCCGTCAGTTTATAGTGTGATAACGTCGCCAGAATGAAACATTGTAGACTGAATGAAGAATATAAATCTGAACAAATATTTATTATGAATATCCAAAAATGTCTTCCATGGTCTTTAGACAGATGCACAGCAAATACTCGGCGGAGGAGAAATATATTAGCAGAAAGACCCACCACCAGGCTTAGTCCGTGGCAAAAAAAAAATCGAGGCGAATGTGGCGTTTCCGGTGTCAGCGAGGCGTTGGAAGAGGCTATGGAAAATCGGTACGCCTGACGACTTTACCAATTTAGGTATGCGAGTACATGGGGGTTTCCAGACTCCCCGGTGGGTACCATTGTCACCCTCATCAGGTTCGCACGGTTATGATTAAATCTAAAAACCCCAAAGGCAATGCGCTTTAAGAACATCCAGCCTTTAACCTGGATGGGACCGCTTCGCAAGTTCCAAGCTTACCAGCCCCAGAGCCATACGCCGCTCACATGCGCGAGACAAGTCCCTTCTCACTCCACTCCTACTTACAGGCCTGCCGCGGCGGGAGAAGGCGAAGAGGAAACGTCGCCAATTCCATCAATCAGTAAAGGCACTTACAAACTGGTGCTACTTTCAAATTAACTGATTGATTGATATTTCACTATGTGAACAGTGGCTGGTTACTTTAAGTCATTGGTGTACCTCCCGCTTATAAAATAAATCATTTTAACAGTGATAAGCACATTTCTAAGGCCACGAGGGCTGTTGAGAAGGGCGTTCGCGAATTAATTAAAACCATTCACTTTATAAGGTAGGAGTAACAATGACCTAATGTCATCGGCCGCGCTACGCCCCGCCACGCCCCGCCACGCCCCGCCGCGCAACGCCACGCCACGCAACGCTACGCAACGCCACGCAACGCTACGCAACGCTACGCAACGCTACGCAACGCTACGCAACGCTACGCAACGCTACGCAACGCCACGCAACGCCACGCAACGCCACACAGCGCCACGTCGCGCCGCGCCGCCACCCCCCTCTCCAGCCCGTCCTATCCCGCCACGCCACGCCGTCAGTCAGATGGACTCTGCGACCGGTTGGCAGCGGTTTCTTTGAACCGGAGGCTGGACGCGCGGCGCTCGGCTTCCGGTGGCGGCGACAGCGACAGCGACAACGACAGCGCCGCTCGCCGGGACGCGGCCGCGAAAGCAGCGGCGCGAGATGCCCTTCCATCCGGTTACGAGTGGAAAGCTCGCATCGGAACTCCCATGGAAAGCCACAAGAAAGCCTCCTTTACCAAAAATGACGAGGGCGTTTTCATGAAGTAAATGGAGATATTATCAAACTTGGCAGGGTTTTGTTTTTATCAACATCTTACTTACACTGACGGTTTAGACATTAGTTTCGCATCTACATCTATAAAGAAGATAAAAAGAATACGATTGTGAAGTTGACTTGAAAATGACGGCGAAAACATCGAAAAAAAGAGAGGTTGGTACAGTTGATATACTATCATTCCTCGACAACACACAAAATATGCTATGTAACATTCATATTATGCAACCATACAGAACGAAAATAAAACTGACATAGATGAAATTAACAAAACTAAGGAAATACTAGTAGAAAACTTTAGTGAAAACGATTATTATGTAATTGTCACAATTGTTGTTTCAGTTTTATTTCAACATTACTACGTTACTTCAAATATTTAATAGTTAACTTCATAAACTCTTTCACGAAGTGCTCTTAATCATAACATTAATATTTTTGTCCTTGGAACTACAGGGTATAACATCTCAATTGGCGCGCTTAAGATTAGTCGCTTTCATTTTGAAGAGGCACAGAAGACAAAACAAATAATATCTACCTGACTAATCTCCGATGCGCGCAGAAACTGGAAGAAACCTAAGCCCCCTCTGGTCACGTGAGCGCTGTGTATGGCTTCAATACATATCCAGGATATCGGTAAAAATCCAAAGACAATGAAGCATTTTGAACTTGACTGAAAAATGAAAATATTTCATTGTGTTATTCTACCAATTCTCATATTGTGCGCTCTTACTATATTCTTGAACTCGGTGCATCACTGCTGGCGACACAGCTCACGTCGTTCTACGGAAAGGTTCCAAGAGGTTCACCTCCATTAAATATTTGCAATTCGCGGGTAGCGTTAAAAGACACCAACATTTAGATGTTATTGACATGTACAGAACTGTACTGTACATGCCAATAATGTAGCGGTATAGAATGTAGCGGTATACATGTACAAACTGTAGCGGTATAGAATACTTATTATTATGTACTTCCCAAAATTGTTATTGCAAAATTATTGAATTTGTTGCAATGTTATACGAGAGTGTTTTATTTGTCGTGCTTCAGCAGTGTGTTACTGGAAAACCATTTAGTAGGTTTTCTTCAGCAGAACTTCTGAGGAAGGCCACTGGAATGAAACATTCGTTCGATAATACGAGTCCAAAACAAATATGGATTTCTGAAATGTCTTCCATTGATCTTCTGAGGCTGCAATTGAAAACATACAGTGTCAAAGTGTATGCATGGATTAAACCGTTACATTTCGTCAAAAAATTAAACGTCTTCTTCTTTCAATTTGATTTTTTAAATTTTATAATTTGATAAAATGAATGAAACAAGAAGAACAAAAGAAGATTGTAGAATGAAAATAAACAGCACTTTCTGAGGAAAGCAAACTTTTCAGATTCTTTTTACCATTAACCAGTAACTTGGCATAAGTTATTTTAGCCTGAAGTTTAGTCTGAATGTGAGGAACACTGCACCACGAGGTATATTACACCATTTCCACCACAGCTACACTCGAACACGACATTTTATTAAAAAGTGTGAACGACTTTGAGTACTTGGACTCGGGCAGTGGTTTAGTCTTCCCCGAATTTCAATCAGTAGCTACACCCACCCAATGAATATGTAACATGGACGTGCTTTCCGCCTGCACTGATTTCACTTTCCCTTAGTACATTGTTTTAATCGGGGGCTTACATCGCCCTCGCACTAGTTGATAAAGACGGGGTTATTACAAACCAAGTGTTTGAGCAAGTCGTTTTCCTTTCTGATTCGCAAATTCCAAGTACCACACAAGTATCCGGGCGTTGGTGGCTCAGGTGCGGTGTTCCTTTCTTTTGGATGGGGCTCACCACTTCTAGGACGCGGGGACGGGAGCGGCGCGGGGGGGGGGGGGCAGGAGGGGCAGCGGGCCGCGGCGCGGACGAC
>BOPP01000159.1:1211305-1226281 GCA_017312745.1 Gryllus bimaculatus | reverse complement strand
CCACTTTGCTTACACTTTTCACAGCAACTGCACACGAAATGCACATATTGATCGTTGGCTCTGTGTATAATCTAACGGTAACGAATTCATAAATAAAAGTGTTAAAATTTCCCTGGATTCCATTTTATAATTTATATTCCTTGTTGGATTTCAATTTGTACGACAATTTCGGAACACAAGACAAAGTAAGAGAATTTCCCCTCGCACAAATTTTACTGAAGATAAGAAGCAAATCCTGTGAATTCTCTACCTCTAAGTTTTCATCATATTTAAAAAAAGTATTATATTAAAAATGTTAATGCTAAAGAAATAAGAACTAGTATTCAGTGTTCAATGAGGTTTGTTTCCAAGCAATTTACCTTTATTATCTTGAAACTCGCAATAGTTGGTAAGTCATTCTAAGCATCGCGCAGAAAATGTCCAAAAGCTGCGGCAAATGAAGTCATTTCGACCCAGTTTATTAAAATTCCACCGGAGTGTTCATAGCTGCGCAAGTTTCCTAATTTCTTTTTTGCAGTCTCTCTAAACAAGTCTGTTTTCTCTCCGGTGGAATGTGCCGTTATTAGAACTACGTTTTAAATGCAATGGAATTTTTTCACCCTAGTTTCGGGTTATAGGATGTAGTTCTTGGGAAAGTTTAGAAGCAATTCACTTATTAAATTTCATCTACAGCGACTTTAGAAATTTAGGAAGCTTGTCCTACAACAGCCACATAAAGGTATGGCAGTAATGCCGCGCGTTAAAGGAAATTTGTAGCAATATTTTTACACGTTCTTGCAGAACGTAATGGGATAGATAAATATGCTTATGTGTTGCATCACAAAAAAAGCAATGAATTTTAATAAAATGGCATTGCGAACTGGACGTAAAAAATGCAGGAAGAAAGCTTAGGAATCTTAAAAACGATAAAAACCTTCCACAAAATAACAAACGTAAAATGAAAACGATAATGGCGATATTTTGTTTAGTACTACCGCGCTGCGCGAAAGCTTCCTTTAGCCTCGGAGCTACATTCTCCAAACAGTTGTGGTAATTCATGAGAAGGTACGGGAAGAATTATAAGATTTGCATCTTTTAAAGTTACGCGAGCGCGCGAGAGAGAGCGAGAGCGACCGACAGAGCGCGCGAACTGACTCCGACCCTGGAAGCCTATGCATTCATTTCATTAATTTATTATTGAATTGCGTGGAGTGTACAATTCTGAAATGGAGTGTTCCGCTGAAAGCATTAGGACGCGACCATTGCGCCTCGGCCGCGGGCGCGCGCAGCGGGGCCAATTGCCGGCGCAGGTGGAAAAAGCCCGGCCAGCGTCGCGGGTCACGTTCGCCCGTTTAGAGGCCTTTTTTCGGAGACGTGGTCGCCTTTCCAAACTAATTGTCCCGCTGATGAAACGGCTCGAAAAAACCGCTTCCGAGCGACCATGTTGGTGGTTACTTGATTGCGAGCGGCTTCTGCACGTGGCCGTCGGCCTTCTTGTCCGAAGCAAGTGTGCCAGAAAGGGCCGACGAAAATTCTTCAGCGTACTCACAGCGAACTGTGAGGTTTGTTCTCAATCAACTCAACTCCTCCCTGTGGTTGGTTGAAGCTAGTTTTTACCGCGATGTACTTTACGTTATCCACTGCGTTCGAATTGAACTCAGAATTTTAAAGTCACTTTAGCAGTATCCAAAAGACTTTCCAGTTATAAAATATTACTAAATATAACAATATTTAGAGCACTATATATTTTCTTTCCGCCCAAAATATGAGATCAACTATAAATACTACAAATGTACTTTACTGTTAGAACAATGTGATCAAACATAACTTCTTTCAAATAATATATAATTCGTTATTTAATAAAATTACATGTTATAATATTACATGTTCTCCATTACGTTGTAAGCTTAAAATTCAACTGTCACTACTTTGCATCAAAGGTCATTCAATAAGCACTGTCGACAGAGCGTCAACAAGCACTGTCTTCACGAATAAGTAGAGAAGAAATACAAAACGATTCTTCATATTTATATCTCATCATTCTCATTTCGCTGCTTCATCTGCTTCTTCTCACTTCTTGCTTCTCATGAGTGAAGTTCGCAACAAAGAATGTTCTGTCATTTCATGGCACTACGCTGAAGGAAGTAAAGTTAACAAATACGAAAATAATTAAATAACAGCAAAATAATGATGGAACTTTAAACTTGACTGAAACAGCGACTTCAGAGGTTATTAAGGCTATACAAAATTCATTGAATGATAATTTTGTGTTATGAGTGCGTCAACCGCCATGGTCTTATAGTTCCGTAAGTGTTTCTCGCGCGTCATATCTACGGAGGTGGCGGTGATCAGGCGTCGACCTGAGCCGAGATGCAGCCCCGACTTTCACCTCGATTTGAAGGGGTATCTGCCTCCAAAACAGCGCCTGACCAGATCACAAAGCAAGGTGTGGGGCTCGAGGCGGTGACAAGGCGGTTATTGATTTCCACGCACCTACTATCGCTCGGCGAGTAGATAGTGCATCCATTACTGAAACTGATGAAACTACAATTTTCCAAGGGAAAGAGTTCATAACTTTGCGAAATCCAATTAAAACCAATGAACTGGAAACTTGATAGCACGTTGAAAATAAGTACACAATAGAGTATATATTGCACGACAGCAAAAAGCGTTGCAACTGTTCCCTTCATGAGAAATTTTCGCGATATAACAGTAAGAAAAAAGAATTGTGAAAGAGGAAATGAGAAACAGGATTATACGTCTGCGGAAGAACTAGAATCCGAATTTCTACTATTATTTAGCTTCTTTATACCGGTTCTTGTACCTTAGCAAATTAAATTTTCATGCTTATACCTGCATGTAAAAAAGTAAATTATTAATAAAACAGAAATTCGAACTTGAATTATATGATTGCACTAAAAAAACAAATTTATAAAAGTGGCAACGTAAATAGGATCTACTTGGTTCTTTCACATCATTCTTAGTTTTACATCTAGCCAAAGAACGATACACAATTTTCTACCTTGTCGCAAAGTTATAATTCTGAATGTCTATAACCGGTATTTGAATCCATGCGATGTAGAAGGATTACGCTGAAGAAGGGCATTTTGGACATCTCGCGGGCAGTGAATCAGAAACTATCGATTGGGGGCGCACCTGCAAGGTGCTAGAATATTCCTCTCAGGTGAGCGTTCCGCTGGGGCTCCAGGCGGAGTTCCGAGCGCCGCGACGGCGGAGGCGGCGGCGACAAAGGTGGTGGCGGTGGCGGTGGCGGTAGCGGCGAAGGTGGCAATAAGGTGGTGGGAGCAGTGGCGGTGGCGGTGCGGGTGGCGGAGGCGGGGGCGTCCGCAGCAGGCTGCTACGAAGGCGAAAGCAGATAGAAGAGGCGGCACAAGAGGAGGGAACCGGGTGGAGTAGACATAAAGAAGTGCACACTGTAGAGGCGAAATACTGACAGAGATAAAACTACTGAGACCAAGAAAGGAGATAGCAAATTTTAATTGTTAAAATGAGTAAATGAGCCCCGAAGTGACTAAGTCATGAGACAGCAATATTTTATGTCCAGTAAAGAATACTAAAAATAGTTGGAGATTCTCAGCATAAAATTCATTTTGGGGTCAAAATATTACTCAAAACTGTAACATAACTTTACACAATAAATTAACAAATTTAATATTAACATAAACACATGTCGCAAACAATTATTGCGAATAATAAACAGATTTTTTTCACGAACTTCAGTATACATACACTCCACATTTCATGAAACGTCTGACAGAAACGTGAAGTAAATGGTCAACCGTTTAAACGATTAAAAACCATTTTAATTAGCAAGACATTGTGACCTCTTTTGATAACTTCGACATTTCATGCAGAAAAACAAGCAAATACACGATAGTATCAAAAGTACTGATCATAAAATGAAAACGGAAAAGTGAAATTGCGACGAGAAACAAAATTCAATAAAATAAGTCGTTCATAAAGAATACATCAGTATAGGAGAGAATTAATAATAAATAAAATGTTGAGACCAAATAAGCAGACGAGAATGATCGGGAAGACGTGTGTGGGGGACCTCAGCGGTGGCACAAGCAACTCCAAAAGGGGGAGGGGGCGGGACGGCACTTAGGCAGGTAGCACAATTTTAAAAAGAGAGGGCCCGACGGACAGGCCAGAGCACGGGAGCTCGTAGGAGTTATTGAAGTTGGCGTGGCGGGGGGGGGGGGGCGCGGGCGGAGGCGACGGCGCCTGCAGGCGACATCCGCAGGCACCTGCGCCAGCCGCTAATGGCCCTCGCCCCGCTTCGCGACGCTCCGACGCTTCTGCGGCGGCCACGCCCCCTCCCCCTCCCCCTCCCGGCGGCGGGGCAACGAACCGCCGCGCGCCCTGTTGTGGATTGCGCTTCTATTGTTGCCGCTATCTGCAGACGTGACGTTTTAAAAGCCTCCACAATTAATAACGACGAAGGGCAATAAACAGTGAGAAAACGTGGCATCGGCTGGGAACGTTATCACTTAACATTCTGAGCAAAGAAAGTCTCTTTCAACATTTCAGGCACTGTACCAATTTCTGAGTAATAACTGAAACATTGTATGTTTCTCTAACCGACACGACTCCACAGTAACTACAAGCAAGAATAAGAAAGCACGTAAATGGTGAGCCGTATAAGGTGGTGACCTATTATCCCACTTTGCTCCGCATTCATGAAAACGTCCTTAGAAACACACAAGCAATGTGTGACAATTCGCGACTAATTACATGTCCGGTGACGTCTCTGTACAGAGCCACGCTAAGGCAAATCATGTCTGTAGATCTAAACATGAAAGTCACTCTGTTCCATAATCCGTGTATACACACGTTCTAAGCATGTGAAGAACACACGCAGGCGGTAGCTGCAAAGGTTAACGTTAAGTTACGCCATCATAGCAATAGGTGTCTCATTACAAGGGTAATTGCGCCAAACATTTAAGGTGGGCGAATGAGGTAAGCTTTTCAGTGGAGGATAGCTCTCATGTCCAAACATGGTTCGACTAATTTGCACAGGTACATCAACTCACCATTACACGTGGTAGTAATAAGCACACTGTCATAAAAGTACTAAACTTTAACTGAGAACTGATAATTAATTTCATACTTTACATAAATTACAATACACTCCATTTACAAGAATTGAAAATATTACATGAATAAAACATAACAATGACGATATTAAAAATGTTAAACATAAATGAATTGCAGTTTTTTTCATTTCGATGAAATTTCGCGAATTTGATGAAATGATTGCCTACTTTCAATTGCTCAGAGCAAATGTTTCATTACAATATTAACAAACCACCATTAGTACCATCAACAATTAAATTAGGAATAAATCAACAAAATAAATGTCATAACTCGATTTCCATGCGCTGTGTTAAATGAGCCCGACAAATATAACTGAACATGATTTTGTTACAGAAATACATCACAATTCGTGTAATTATTGTCCGTTGCAACGCACGTATTTTTTCGCATAATATTAAATACACCGAGCCCGAATTAAGTACGGAGCGGCAGCTGGAGTGCAATGAGGAAGGGGGCGCAAATTCCATAAAACGTGAGAGAAGCCCAAAAGAACTTTAGCCGAAAATCATAAAGAAAACAAGGTTTAACTACGAAAATCTCCCGCATTTTCTCTCCCGTTCTCGCGGCAAGTGGGAAAGGCTGCACGAGACTTCTGGCGAAGAAAATCCTTTGCATCGAGAAAGAGGGTCGTTATTCTCGAAGCCAATAACCCTTGCTGCAAGCAGTTACAGGACATTTTCCTTCTTTTATGCGCTACCATTCGGAATGGTTTGCAAGATACCAGCAATCGAATCGTATTACTCTCTATTCGTCGGTCCCCGCTTAACAGAAGCCTGTTCGTGAGACATGATCTCGCGACCGGGCGCGACACTTACTAACACTGCGCTGAGGAACGTAGGGTAGGGTTCTGGAAAGGTGTAAAATCATCAAGAGAGAAATATAACATTTTTGAACGAATCAGCATCAACATTGAAAGCTCAGGCGAAGCGCCTTGTCAACAGCCAACTCGCACCCCAGTCGACGACAGCCTGTCGGCCGCCGCGCCAAGGGGCTGCAGGCAGACATCGCCAGCCCACTCTCGCACACGTCACCCCATCGCCGTGGGCCTCGCGTCCGCAGGCAAAAGGCAGGCGCGGCACGACCACTCGCCCTTGGCCCTTGGGCCGCCAAAACGCTCTCTGCACTGGCAGTGGCTGCCGGCCGGGCCTGGGGCGGCGCAACAAGCTGCGGAGCGCTTTTGAATCGCTTTCAGAACCAGCACCAACCCTCGCCCACTCACCCACCTACACACACACGCGCGCACACACCACGGGGCGTCTGCGCGCAGTCCCCACTAAAGGGCTGCCACGTGGCACATCTCCAAAGAGATATCAGATCTCTGTCTCTAGTCTTCACAGAGGCGTTATCAGGCAACTGCATTTGAAATTCACGGTAGACAAAAATTCTCGTTTCTTGTTATACAAATTTCCATGATTTTTGAAACAACATACTGCTTGGCTGCTTTATGTTTACTTGAAAAGTCGGTTGACAATATTGTTACGTCAACAGCGCCGTCAACAAGTGATCTTCTTCTCTACATTCGAACAGATTGTATTATTCCAGCTTCGCCTACCTGCTTACGTAGTAATGTATCGCTTGCTCTATACGTACTGTTAATTCAAACAATAGCTCCTCCTAGCGCTAGTATACAGTACTTGATCTCCAGGAGCCGAAAAATTACATTTCGAGGAGAGTATCTGTAAACTGTAGATTTGATGAAACATGATTACTAATATAAAATAGGCATGTTTTTTTCTCACTAACTAATCTGCGTTAATACTTTGTTTTCGTTTATATTGCTAAAACACGTCGATGGTTTAAAAAAATGCTCGAAAATTATTATCCCTTTCAAATATTTGATGGTGATATAGCGATTCACAGAAATGTCGAATGAAATTTTAAAAGACAAATCTCGCCACTTTGTTGTGATTGGAACAATGCACATCAAATTCTATTCCCCATTAACTTGCACATATAAATGATTGGATGAATTTTCTCAGAAATCATGTAACTCAAACGACCACAGTACATTTCATATATCAAAAACCACTGATGCCTTTCAGATGTATCTTCGTTTTCGCGACAGCAACGTATATCAATGTCACCGGAAGCAATAACACAAATAATTTACCTGCCTTGTCCGTCCTCCAATGTAAAAGAAACACATTGCGTAATAGAATACAAAGAAAAAATACGGAGGAATGGTCGCCTCTTCAGAAAAGTATGGATCAATGGTACATTCTTTCTCTTCAAGAAAACACAGGTCTGTAATGGAAAGCTTCTATTGTACAAACAGTATGGTTACAATTTTGCGAAGGGCCGTCGAAATCTTTAGATCACAAATAAAATGACGCAAGGGAAGGGTCTCGTAAACAATGCCCGCCAAGGAGCTATGGATAAAAGTTGAAAACGAGGCGCTCATAGTGGCATCAATAATATCTGGCCAAACCGGGACAAGCTTTGGTTTTCCTGACTGATCTCCTGCCATGCGTGGTACAGAAGAGCAGGTTAGATGAAGTGTGTGCGAATAAGGAGAGAGGAGAGGGCAAGGAACGGGAAGGTCGCTCCGCCCGGCGTCGAAACTCCTGCCAACGTTGGACCTCGAACATTAGGACCGTCCTGTCAAGAAACACTGCAGAATGGCAATCCTGAATCTGACCTAATACAGCCGGTTTGAACCGCATGGCCTCTCTACGTTGTTATTATTATGCAAATGTATCTCTTTCACATTATTTATGTAACTAATAAAATGACATCAATTATTCGAATTAAATAGGGACCGTTCCGATTCGCACGATTAGGTAAAGAATAAATATTCAGTAAAAAAGATATCAACCACAAAAAAAAAAATCGGGTGAAAAGAAATACGAACAACGGTTTCTGCAAAATGACACAAGATATATAGAATTCTGTAACTACTGAATCGGTGACTAGTGTGTAATGGTTTTACCCCCATCGTCTTCCCTAGGGTACTATGTGTCGGTCGCTCTTGAAATCTACCAGATCTAGCTCAGCATAGTTCGCCTAAACGCTCCTATGAGGAAAGTTCTTCGGGTGTAAGATACTTTCGCGCTCCTCAAACTCGTCGCACGCGCCTGTTGTCGGCACTCTGACCCATTGACGATAGACTTTGCTCCAAATCAGTAGTCTCCATAAGGGCTCCATCTTCCGGACACCAATATTTTCGGGTTCAGTTTGGATGAAGTTCCTCAATTATACAGTTTTCTTCAGATCGAGAGATTATTAGAATTTAACAATTAGAATTAGATTATCATACTTAAAATATTAATTTCGAATTTGAAGGGAAAATTTTCATCAAATAGGGTTTCGGAATATTGTTAAAGAGCTGGAACTTTTCCAAAATAGATATTACCGAGAAAAAAGAATTAAGAGAAGTAGAAAACATGATTTCATAAATAATCTGGCTATTGAAATGCTGCTCTGTTTCTACAATATTTTGAATAAATAAGTCTTTGTGAATTATTGTTCATTATTAAATTAATTTATATTTATTCTAAAACACTAACACGTACGCTATCTACATTGAAATTTGTCACACCAGCAAAACATCTAATCAAGACTGAGGTCATATTTTAAAATGGACTTGATATTAAAATTTTAGTTCATTTAATGACGACAAACGGAAGTAATATTATACAAAGCGGGGTATGTAAATATTTTAACATTTCATTGTCTGTCTCTGATTCTACAGCTTTGTTATTTGTCCCTCTATGTCCGCGGTAAACGTGATTATTTCATTTACGATATTTTAGGAGTATATTTTTTATATAATTTATATGTTAACAATGTTGTGTATACAAACCTTCGAAATGTTTGTTACTGATCCTTAAAACACAGGCCCCATGATACATGCACGGTTCACTAAATATAAAGCGTTGTACCAAACAATTTTAACACTTTACAAACCTTCCACTCACATTTCTCCAAAGGTTTCCATGCCCGTGATTATTATACCCACAGTCATATTCAAAATGAACTTCAATACCCTTATTACAGATTATTTTGTTAATCTATTTCTCCAAAAATGTCACAGCCTGTACAGACAATAAGAAAATGCGCAGAGTCAAACTCAACTGACGTAACCCCTCAATCGCACGAAAACGATTCTGATTACAACGTCGGGTGTCCGACAGACTCGTCACTTACTGAATCCAACTCAATATTTAGAAAGCTCGAACATTTCATTATCGTTGAACTAGGATATGACACATTTGCAATGAAAATAGGCGAAGCTGGCCAGCAGGTGCCCAGGCACCGTCTAATCACAGACGGACTGTAAAGCGCGCTTCCTTGCATAATTGGCATCGCCCCACTGTCCGCGCGGCTGTCGCTCTGTCGTCTGCCATGACTGGGTCTCCTGTTCTCTGCCTGCGCGTTGCACTGGCTCGCTCGCCTACTCGCCACCCGCCAACCTCACTCGTTTCGCTCGCGCCCGCCGCTCCCGCAGCCCCCACCCACCCGCACAGTTTTACTCTGGCCGCTCCCACTTCCGGCCACTCCACACCTCGCCATTTCCTGCCGCTCACCAGCCCTTCGCAGTCTCTACGTCGGCCCCGCCCGGGCGCTCCCGCTCGCCCCTTGCCGCCCAATGTCGCTCACTCACTCTTTCATCCTCCCAGTCCCACCCGCTCGCGAAGCGGCGGCGAATTGCCAAGCAATCGAATTACAGCGTCACGCGCGAGCTGGAGCTTAGCAGCAGTTAGGCGGAATCGAAGACCCGCGTCCCGGTCCCCCGGCCGCACGCGAATTTGTCGCTGTCGTGTGCGTATCTGCCGATGGCAGGAACGAGCGCCCAGCGGCGATGCATGAATTTGCATGGCACGCTGGATATTCGGGCTTCCACACGACACGCGTTCTTGTTGTGCCCTCATTACGCATACACACGAGCTCCACTACAAGGGAGGCCAGCCAATTACATACTCTGCCCAACCTATGACTTGTAAGCAAAACAAAACAGAAAAAAAACATAACATGAGAAGTTAATGAACCACATTTGCGAATGACATAGAAATGCTTGCACGCACGTAGGATTCGCAGAAATACAAGTAACAAGGACACTTACAAAGGCATTTAACCACCTACTGTGAATGGGCTTCAGCAACAGCGATCATATAGATAATGACTAAATGAAAACTCAGACATTTTGCATTCTACAAAGAACCAATGCGCATAAATCACAATTAAGAACTAAAAACTTCAAATAATCACTTATGTAAAATAATTCCAAAGACTAAACAAAATACATGGAGCAGCACCTCACCACGCAGAAAAAATAAGCTCAATTAACTGTCAGAGATAGAATGTAATGACAACTAGCGACATCTCATATTATTATTTAAGGTCAAAAATATTACACACGTCAAAAATTGGGAAGTAGAAATCAGTTACGTCGTAGTCTAAAAGTTACGATATCAAATTATTACTTCCTTAACACATCGAGTTCAGAATCACGATTTGCGAGGATCCATGATTCAAGGAATTTTTTAGAGCGAAGATGTCCCGTCTGTCGTTCTATGCATCAATACAACACCAAACGCCTAAACTATTGTGTTTCACATTTTACCAAAATAAAATACTTTCCTCAATCACTCTGAACGCGTCAGTCCAGAGACTTCCTAAACAAATATTTGAATTTTGGAAGTCCTTGAAATTGAGCCGCTGGTACATTTCGAAAATGTTCTAAAACAATTACTTCAATTTTTCTTTTTTCTTATTTTTGCAGGACATGAAATGAAATCACTTACGAAGTCTCTACCATGAATACGTTGCAATTTCCACACTTAACTTTGCAGTTTGTGAGAAAATGGCAAAGCAGGACATTTTTTGAACCGCTCGACAAATTCTACATAATCAGGATAGAGATTCTTCTTGAAATGAAATTTGTTTCTTGGTTAATGTCAAGTATACTTTTTACAATATGAGAAGTACATCTCGCGCAATTTTGTGTGATATTCGGGCAATATACAAAAATTATTAAAAACATTTGATCAAACATGCTTCCAATCTTTTTTTGTTTTAAATTGTTTTACGGAGAGTATCTAAATATACGTTTAATAACGCAAACATTAACTAATTTTTTGATTTTCAAAAATTGATTACTACTAAATGTATTTTTAAGATCTCTCACGTGTTAACCAAAAAAATCTCAGTTTTTTTGGTGTAGCATTAAACATGAACTTTCCTGTGTACTTCCGTCGAGAGGAAGTAAACATGAGGACACGTTTCGATTTTATGAACAATTCAAATACTTGATTGTGTCATTTCGTTTAATTGCTATAACATCGTGCAGACTGAATTCTCATACTTAGTGCGCTTAGGATAAGCTGACAATACGGTAAGCAAGACTCCAAGGCAGAGAGGCACTCGTCATTAAATATTTGGTTATTCACAATTGTTCAGGATGGGCTTTTTTATATCCGTGATATGTAAAGAACTCTTTTGTTTCTTATGTTATTGCACTCACCTTCGTGAATACGTATTTTTTTAGAATTTTTAATTTTATTGAAGTGATATTTGAGGTATTTATGTTGTTGAACAGAGTGCATTGTACAATTGTGAACGCATTTCGTTGTGTTTTGGTCAGGCAGCATTTTTGTTCTGCAGTCCATTAATCAAGGTTATACTCAGACTGAAATCCAATCGGAGTTTTGATTAGATCTTGTTAGTTGATATGGAAACATATTCATATAAATAAGGTACTATTAAATTAACAACTTACCAAAACTAAACAAAACATAAAAGATAGTTATTCTGAGTTACTTAGTGCGAACGTATGTTTCAGTTGGCCAGCCATGGACCTGAATTATATTTTACATCCTTTGCGGGGGTTCTGGATTCCCCTGGGTCCTGTGGCGTTCACCGAGATCCGGAACAAAGCGTGTGTCGGAGGCGGTGACAAGTTTCCGGCCCTTCAAGGCTGCCCGTCCTAGGCACAGTGCACGAAATGTTTGGAGTGACGCGAGAAGGTGAGGAGACGGACTTCCGGGATGGCGGCTAGCGACTACCGGCTGGTGATGCTACGGCGAACATCTCTCTTTGCAGGGGCTTTGGGGACAGAATCGACGAGGTTACTATCGATTCTGGCGATATTCAGAACATGGAATGGATCTTTTCCTGAGGTCCATATCATTGGTGCTGATACATGGAAGTAAGACCTGTTTCAACTACTAACAAAGAAATTAGTTTAATCTGAATTTTTTTCCGCCCGTTTTTTCACCAGCATACGCCAATGTATTATAATCCCTGAGGCCTCATATTCGTGCGGGTATTTTATTGTGAACTTTCATTTATTTAAGATTACTTGTAGTAGTCATCGGTTTTTAATGTTGTAATAAAGTGTATTTGGGAGCAATTTTTTACAAAATTTTAATGACTGGCTGCTACAAAAGGTTCTCAGTACCATACGTTGCTAGAAAGAGAGGGTGGAAGAATATCTTCATGATTAGACATTCACCACTGCAGTATTTTTGAATCTGTTTTACAAGTCACTTGATGTTTTACTGAGGTCTGAATCCTACTGTATCTGGTTGTTAAATGTAACATTTCTTCATGTGTTAACCACATGTTATTGAACTCGTTGGTAAATGGTTTTTATTTATCATTGAGTTCTGCAAGTTCTTGATGCCATTTGCAAAATAAGAGGTGATTTCCTGCACGACATTCTAAGAAGACATACTATCTGTCCATTTATCAGAAACTTAACGATATGGTTAACTCTTACATCCATATTATAGGCACCTCTCTATAAACTCCACTTTATAGAAGAAGAGTGAATGGGTTATGTCAAGTTAATTTCATAGGTTCGACGCCAGTTAGTCGTTGATTCACGCAGTTAACTACTGATCAGAGTATCACTTTGGACAAAATAATTTAGTAAATTAATTAACAAAAAAGCAGTTGAAAGCATCTATTTCGCTCTTTAGTCTTTGCGAACCTCAGCTAGCTTATAAAAGATCACACAGAGACCTAAACCGCTTCCATGCACTTGCTGTGACTTTATAAATATGCATATCTCAATAATCTTAACTACGCTTTTCAAGTTATTCACTAGGAGAACTTTTACTCTATATTTACAGTATTGAATTTTTCACCCAAGCACGTGTAAAAAAAAGGGGAAAACTTAATTTTTTGTTCAACAAAATTGGCAGAAACATCCTCATACCAGTTAGTTTCCTATTCGTTTAAGTTTCGGCTTAGCATTCCATTTTTCCTATTCCTCTTCCAGTGTCTAATATAGGTGCGTAATTTGTTTCGGCATTTTAATCAGTTTTTTACGAGAGGGAACCGATTTCCTGGAATTCAAATATGACTTTTATAAATAATTTAGACCGTGTAAAAACATGGTCCTATTGTGTATTCCTATTGAAAAAGCTTTGAAGGCAAATTTTTTTAAAGAAATATGTTTGGTGCCTTTTGTAACGCGCAGCTTGATAGCTCATCTTCACGGAGTGAAAAATATTTCAAAATTACATTTCCGCTATATTGCAAAATTAAAAATTAACAAATGAAATAGAGTTAGAGGCAATGTTTTCAGTGCACTTAGCACTATCCATTCAATAAGTTTTAAAGAAAAACTGAATTCATTTTGGATAAATGTTCTAGCGATTGTTATTTGCGAAATTTTGATCTCATTTCGAAAAAAAAAGTGTTTCTAAAACTTCATGAGAATAATTTAAGCTTGCTACTCACAATGCAATAATGTAGAAAGCAGGAAATGACAAATGTAAATGCCTGTATGTAATATTACCGACGTGAACGGGATATGAAAAAATAATTTTGTGTATTTTGAATAATAACAAAAAGAATACACTCATATGGTGCTTATGTAACATTATACATTTGGGCAATGAAGCACTATTAGTAAAATACTTTTGGAAGGAAAATTGGATATGATTTTGGGAGAGAATCTTATTTTTTAATTATTTGTCCATATTTTCTTTTTCAAATTAACCGAAACAATCAAAATTTTAAACCAAATGCGCAATGATCTTAATCGGCGACATCCGAGCTGCCGAGACCTTCCACATTCATAATGGGAAATCTCCGAATAGTCCGCTAGTTGTTCACAGACGGAAAGACAGCCGAACGGAACGTTTTGGCAATAAAAAACACCTTTTCCGATAACCGGTGCCGCAAAAACTTTATTTTAGTTGATTCGAAAATCCCATTTTCCGCAGCATTACAATACTTTTTCTACCTACATAGTAATTGCCAGTCCATACAGTCCGCACTAATGTGATGTATGTATTGTGACGTCGTGGTTGGTTATTTATTTAAAATTTTAACTAGTTCCCACGATTGTGGCAGCTTTATGATGTCGACGCCTTGTTGATACTTCCCATCTGTTGCTCAAATTCCTAGGGGTACCTTTTTATTGTAGAAGAAGAATGGGGCGTCCTTAAAAATCAACGACAAGAAAACATTTGTTCAAATAAGAATTTAAACATTATATTTTATTCTTTAGATTTACAAAAAAATGATGAAAGCTTCCCATGACGCGACTCAGGTTCGATTCCCGGTGAGGCAATTATAATGTTGTGTTTTTCCTTGCAATGTCCAGTAATGTTGCCTGTTGACGGTTGAGTAATTCTCTCTCAGGTTGAGAAGACGGGAATACGGCGTGGGGTGTTCTTTCGTGCCAACCACACGTACGTCGAACGCCGCTGAATAGGGCCATGGCCCGTACTCAGGCCGACGCAGCAAGTACAAACAAATAGTACAATGCTTATGACTTGCATATTGTAGAAGAGAAACCTGATATTTATGTTTCTTTGATTGAAAAATTTGTAGCTTTTTTTTAAAGAAAATGTTGGTTGTGTGTTTCGGTAAAATGCCCTAATTTGAAGCTCATTTTCACAACGTTGTTTCAGCGTGAAA
>BOPP01000159.1:1194985-1211280 GCA_017312745.1 Gryllus bimaculatus | reverse complement strand
CAATATTTTCGGGTCAGTTTGGATGAAGTTCTCAGATTAATACAGTTTTCTTCAGATCGAGAGAGATTATTAGAATTTAACAATTAGAATTAGATTATCATACTTAAAATATTAATTTCGAATTTGAAGGGAAAATTTTCATCAAAATAGGGTTTTCGGAATATTGTAAAGAGCTGAACTTCTTTCCAAAATAGATATTACCGAGAAAAAGAAATTACAGAAGAAGTAGAAAACATGAATTCATAAATAAATCTGGCTATTGAAATGCTGCTCTGTTTCTACAATATTTTGAATAAATAAGTCTTTGTGAATTATTGTTCATTATTAAATTAATTTATATTTATTCTAAACACTAACACGTACGCTATCTACATTGAAATTTGTCACACCAGCAAAACATCTAATGCCACGATGAGGTCATATTTTAAAATGGACTTGATATTAAAATTTTAGTTCATTTAATGACGACAAACGGAAGTAATTTACCAAAGCGGGGTACATGTCATTTTACAATTTCATTGTCTGTCTCTGATTCTACAGCTTTGTTATTTGTCCCTCTATGTCCGCGGTAAACGTGATTATTTCATTTACGATATTTGTAGGAGTATATTTTTTATATAATTTATATGTTAACAATGTTGTGTATACAAACCTTTACGAAATGTTTGTACTCGATCCTTATCAAAACAGACCCCCATGATACATGCACGTTCACCTTAAATAAACGTTGTACCAAACAATTTTAACACTTTACAAACCTTCCAATCCAAATTTCTCCAAAGGTTTCTCAATGCCCCGTGATTTATACCCCACAGTCAAATTCAAAATGAACTTCAAATACCCCTCATTACAGATTATTTTGTTAATCTATTCTCCAAAAATGTCACAGCCTTACAGACAATAAAGAAAATGCAGAGTCAAACTAACTGACGACCCCTCATTCGCACGAAAACATTCTGACTTACAACGTGTCGAGTCCGACAGCACCCACATTACTGAATCCAATCAATATTTAGAAGCTCGAACATTTCCATATCGTTGAACTAGGATTGACACAGTTTCAATAGAAAATAGGCGAAGCTGGTGCAGCGGTGCCGCACCGTACTAATCACAGGACGGACTGTAACAGCGCGCTTCCTTGCATAATTGGCAACGCCCCCTGTCCGCGCGGCTGTCCGCTCGTCCGTCTGCCAACTGGGTCTCCGTTCTCCTGCTCGCCTGCCTGCCCGCTCTCCTACTCGGCCACCCGCCCACACTCACTCGTTCGCCCGCCCGCCCGCTCCCGCAGCCCCCCAACCCACCCGCCAGTTTACTGGCCGCTCCCACTCCCGGCCACTCACACCTCCGCCATTTTCCTGCCCGCCCGCCCTTCCAGTCTCGTACTCGGCCGCCCGCGCTCCCGCTCGCCCGCTTGCCGCCCGCTCACTCACTCTTCACCTCGCCCACCCCGCTCGCGAAGCGGGGCCGAATGCAGAGCAATCGGAATACAGCGTCACGCGCGAGCTGGAGCCTTTAGCAGCAGATTAGGCGGATCGAAGCCCGGTCCCGGTCCCGGCCCCGGCCGCACGCGAATTGTCCTGTCGGTGCGTATCTGCATGGCAGACGAGCGCCCAGCGGCGATGCATGTTGCATGCGCTGGAATTCGGCTTCCAACGGACACGCGTCTTGTTTGTCCCTCATTACGCATACACGAGCTCCACTACAAGGGGAGGCCAGCCAATTAACATACTCTGCCCGACCTATGACTTGTAAGCAAAACAAAACAGAAAAAAATAACATGAGAATTAAGAAGCCACATTTGCGAATGACATAGAAATGCTTGCAACGCACGAGGATTCGCAGAAATACAAGTAACAAGGACACTTACAAAGGCATTTAACCAACCTACTGGAATGGCTTCAGCAACAGCGAATCAAAGATAATGCCACTAAATCTAAACTCAGAACATTTGCATTATACAAAGAACAATGCGCATAAACTCAACAATAGAACTACAAAACTAAATCACTTATGTAAAATAATTCCAAGACTAAACAAATACATGGAAGCAGCACCTCACCACGCAGAAAAAATAAGCTCAATTACTGTCAGAGATAGAATGTATGACTAACTAGCGACATCTCATATTATTATTTACAGGTCAAAATATTACACACGTCAAAATATTGGGAAGTAGAAACGTTACGTTCGTAAGTCTAAAAAAGTACGATATCAAATATTACTTCCTTTAACACATCGAGTCAGAATCAACGATTTGCGAGTCCATGATTCCAAGAAATTTGTTTAGAGCGAAATGTCCGTCTGTCTGTTCCTTGCATCAAACAACACCAACGCCTAAACTATTGTTTCGCATTTTACCAAAATAAATACTTCTCAATCACTCTGAACCGCGTCAAAGATCTGAGAATTCTAAACAAATTATTTGAATTTTGGAAGTCCTTGAAATTGAGCCCCTGGTACATTTCGAAAATGTTCTAAACAATTACTTCAATTTTTTCTTTCTTTCTTTATTTTTTTTGTCAGGATGAAATGAAATACACTTACGAAGTTACCATACGTGCAATTTCCACACTTAACTTTGAGTTTGAGAAAATGGCAAAGCATGGACATTTTTGAACCCCTCGAACAATTACTACATAATTCAGGATAGAGATTCTTCTTGAAATGAAATTTGTTCTTTGGTTAATGTCAAGTATATTTTTTAACAATATGAGAAGTACATCTCGCGCAATTTTGTGTGAATATGGGCAATATCAACAAAATTATAAAAACATTTGATCAAACATGGCTCCAAATCTTTTGTTTAAATTTGTTTTACGGAGAGTTCTAAATATACTTAATAACGCAACATTAACAATTTTTTGAATTTTCAAAAATTGATTACTACTAAATGTATTTTTTTAATATCTCTCACGTCGTTAATATTTACATATTATTTACAATACATGTTTCTCATACATAATTGAAATATCGAGAACTTGTGTTTGAAATGATTTCTAATGAAGTTCCTAGAAAACTCCAAATTTGTTTGTAAAGCTGAATTCAATGTTGTATATTTTCATAAAAACTCAAGTGACTTTTTCCGAAAACTAGTCCAAAGTTTTCAAACAAAAAATTTAGAGCGGTTTTCGTTTGTTTTTATGAATTGCATTATTTTAAAGAAGAATTAACGAATTAGACTCATTTGAAAGAACAAAAGTTTTAGAATACATTTTGTTGAAGTGAAAAATTCCTATCTTCAACTTTGTAGTTTTGATATTTTTTGTTGTAATTTTCGAAATACAGAGAGTGTGCCGTAAATGAAACTAACACAATCTTTTTACCGTCCTATGATACATCCGAAGAGAACATTGATAGAAAGAAAAATTTAATTGCTTACAAAAAAGTACACGAAAAGTATTCGTATTTTCGAAAAATTGTTCATGACTATTTCAAGATGGCTTTAAAAAACAGATTTCATTCACCAAAAAATTATTCTATATTGCAGTTGAAGGAAAATCCGAAAAAATGTGAGCTTTGGAAATTTTTCGAAACAAGTGTTGTTTTAACAAATATGAAACCTACAGCATTTTTTTAAGCGTTGTTTACGGTGTCGGAGGACAATGTTTAATCAAAAATTCGGAGCCGATTGTGACAAAATTTTGATAATGATAATGAGGCTTCATGTAATGGACAAAAAAATAAAAATATGTTTCAATCTCAGAAGGTCAAGAGTTACTTTAAATTGATGGAGAAATATCACTTTGGGAGAAAATCGGCCGAACGGTTTAGTCTCTAGATTTGACCGCAGTCGATGGACGGAGTCGTTTTGCAATCAATCGATTTTTCGCTGTCAAAGTCTCACAAATACGGTGATAGAGGAAGTAATGTTCTACATATAAGGTTAAAATGTATCTACTTCCTCGTTACCAGGGTCCGGTAATGAAAGTTTTTCAGTTGAAAATTCGATTACAATACATTCTCTTTTTACCAAGTAAGGGCGAACAAGTAAAATACATATTTTGTAACCACGCTTAGAAGGATTTCAATGAATACTGCAATACGTACTATTTCAAAAAATGACGAAGTGGCCTCGCCATTTCAGCCGCCTGACCAGCGTCTAACCAAGAAACCAGAACCTGCCAAAGCCTGGGTCTCCTAAGTGGATCGATCGAAGTGGAAGCCAAGCTTCTCTTGTTTCAAGGTCACGGCATTTATCTTTGAGGGAAGACCGGGACTGGGATTTGTACTTTCACAGAACTCGCAGAGCTCCGTAAAGCTGGAGACAAATGAAAAGGATTCTCGAAAGCAGAGAGAGAAAGCGATTGGTTTATAACAAGAAAAAGGGATTTGTTACGCTAAGAGCAGAACGCTGAGATTCGGTCGAATGAATGCAAAACAAGTAAAGGGAAAGTTATGGATGAGTCGATGCAAATCTTACGTCAAGGTGCATTTTATACTTGCAGCATGATAAATAACACGATCAAAAGAGTAGAAACGGTTGCGCTGTTCGAGAATATTTTCAGAAAAAGCTTTGATTACATTTGATTTCATGAGAAAGAGAATATAGACATTAGGAGTTAATAGGAAATTTACATTACGAAAATTAAAATAAAAGACTACTAAATTACGATTCTTATCACCATCGCCAAGACAGAAAAAAAGAGAGATAGAAATAATCATAATATTAGGCACATTTATCATTGAGAACTACAGAGTTTCCGTCAAGATGTTTCTTAGGATTATCTGCAAATAATATATATAAAACATATAATAGAATCCTAAAAAGAGCTATCTTTGAATATTATTTCTGTAATATTTTAAAACTATACCTTGAAAATAATATTATAATAATTAATTAATAATATTAAATAATATATTAATGCGTATTACTAGAATTGATAAAAATACGTTCGAATACTTATCATGAAAATAATTACAATTTTCAGTAAATCTACATTAAAGTATATTCTTCAAAACTCCTGTACTCACAAAAATATGAACTGGAGATGCTGACGACACTTACCTGAAACAAAACAGAAGTAAATCAATTTGTATCAAATACGATTAACCATTTTGTTACTTGGCATTTTGTTAATGCTATATTACAGCACACGGAATAATAAACGTCAATTATTCAGTGCGAATTCCGCTAAACAAATTAATTAGTAAATATATAAAATCACAAACACCAGTTTTAACTGGTACCGGTCGTTACGAGCCCCAATTTGCATAAGGCCGATAAAACTGAAACGGAAATGAGAACTGCCATAGGTAAGTTGATTAGTCAGTCGCCAGTGTACGTCAGAACGCCCCTTGCTATTATCCAGTCTGATCCGCGCCAAATTTCCAGTTAATTTGGCGAGCGATGCTCACGCGATCGCCTCCGCGCGCTTCAATCCGCGCCATCGACCCGACCACCCTGACCTCGCGGCGCGCGCCATCCCACCGCCTCTGCCATCCCTTTCATTCCGAGGAATGAACGCACAATGCTAAGCGTCATTTCATTGCTGTTGTCGGGTGACGGCTTTGGATAGGAGAGGCAAGAACGGGTGGAACCATGATAAGACAGGAATGGCGCTAGACAACACATTCGCTACTATTTTAAATTCTGTGAATAGTCGAACCACAGATTGCATCATAGTTAATCATCATCTTCATTTGAAATGTTCAGATCCTACATATCATTATTTCACGATTCCTCATACCCATTGCCACAATCGCTTATCGCATGAACATTTCAAGAATGTTAAAGATTATTCCGAATTTCATATTCAGGGCATTGTTACCGAAGCTTCCAGGGAGAATTCACGATAAAAACGTGATTAAGTGTTACTGCAATGTGTTACATGGCTTGTAATCACAAAATAAGGCCCTTAAGCCTGGACGTTTGGGACACCTCCACTGCAGCGTGAGTTGCGGAGAAGGGAGAAAGCGCGAGGCCTCCCAGGGCGTATCGGAGGGCGCCCGCCGGCAATCTCCAGTCGCCGTTAGCAGTGCAGCCACGCGTGATTTCGGAGCAGCGCGAAGCGGCCTTACCGCCAATATTCACCTCGTCGCCGCCCCCCGGGAGAAGTCGCCCCTCGCCCTCGCAACTCGCGCTTCCATCCCCCCCTCGATACGCCCACCCCCGCTTCACCTCTGCTTTCCCCCCGACACTCCGCCCGCCCACTTCCGCAACGCTCGGCCCCTCCCCCTCCCCCGCTCCCGCGGTGCGACCGCGACACCGCCTCTTTATGCCATCTCCTCCTCTGCCTCTCCCGCCTCCGTCTGGACCCAACTCCGTGCCCAACTCCCAGCGCGTCCCCGAGGCCATCTCCACGCCCACTTCCCTCCTCGCCTCCGTGGCCAGCTCCGTCCCTGTCGCCGTGCCCACCTCCCCCGCTTCCATGCGCAGCGCGCCGCGGGGTCGGTGAAGTGGCAGGCAGTGGGAGGGCGCCAAGAGGGAAGGCGGGCGGCTAATTCGCGCGGGGCCCAATGACACAGGGCCCCCGGGGGAGCGCGAGGCGGGAAGAAGCGCGTAGACGGCGCTAATCCCGTTTTTGTGGGGCGCCAGTTCATTAGACGGCGGCGGGGGAGCACACCAGCCCTCGAACCGAAGAGAGCAGCGGGAGGACGAGTGGGGGTGGGCGGTGGGAATGTGACAAGCGAGACGGACGAAAACAACAAGAAACAGAGAAAGATGAAAAAGTAGAAAACTGTGAAGTCAGGGCATACAAACGATACTGTATCACTAAACAGAATATAGATACCGGGGTGACAAGAAGGGAGGAATAACAAGTTACGAACGTTAGGTGGGATGTAGAACAGCAAAAGTTATAAGTTTCTAGGGGTGAAAAATGCAGACAATCTGGAATTATTTTTCTAATACGGTGCAGTGACAAGCTCATCAAAAGTCACAGTAATATACATATTTTGATAAATTATCATGACGAGAAAAACGAGAGAAAAAAAAAGTTCAGAGAAGATCAAATACAAAATGAACACATCGACACTCAAGTGAGAAATTAAATACAGCAAGGAATCAGTCACGGTAAAGAAGAGACAAATATTGACAGTACAAAATGCTAGCAAAGACTAAACGAGATGATAGTGAAATCCCAGTGTACGATGCGCAGACTTTCGGGACAAAACGCAAGAATCAATACTCCACGATGCAGCGCAGGCAGCAGCGATAACAAGAGCGACAGCGCGGGGCCGCAACACCAGCAACTCCCGCGCCGCTTTCCAACTAAACCGCAGACGCCGCAGCGGGCCCAGGCGGCCGGCCGGCCCTCTGGAGCGCGACCCTCCTCCAAGATAACGCCCACCCGCGCGACCAACGCACCGGAAGTGACGCCATTATCGCTGGCAAACGGGCGGCGCTGCGCAAATATTGGCTCCCCGCGTTTCCACTTCCCCGGACCCCCTGCTTCTTTTTTCCCCTTCTCTCTTTCTCTTTTCGGGAAGGGTTGGCGCGGCGGGCGGGAGGGGGAACGCGTTATGAAAGTAATAACGCAAATGGGACAACACCTACCGGCTACACGGCCGCCGCGCCGCGCCGCGCCGGGGCGGGCAAGCGGTTGCCGAAGTAATGGATAACGCAGTGTCAACTGGAGCGCGGACGCGTTTGAAGGGGAGCGAAGTGCAAATGGAGAAAAACGAGCGTTGGCGGCCCCAAGCGAATTCATTAAGCCCCGAAACGCGCGCTACTCCCGGGAGAGAGAGAGGTGTGAGACAAGTCGATCGATGCGAGATCCTCTTACGGTCGACCGCTGCGACATTGTACGCTTCGATGGGTGCGACGCGAGGAGAGGACGGCGGAAGTAGCCACGGGACCGGAAGGGCGAACGGCTTTAGGCAGGGAGTGACTTTCCGGAGGAAAATGGTGAGCTCTTTCAAGAAGGCAGGTCGTCGACATTTGAAAACTTTCAATGCGTCGCTACTAAACCAAAACTATTCTGCAAAGAAGCTGATGTAACACTTGGAAGGCATGGTACAATTTCTCGATATCATATGTGACAGTTTTCATTCGTTTTACTCGCTTCTTTTAATTAACGAAGATACGAAGTAAACACGTGCACAACCAGAAGAACACTGAATGTAATGTTCGGCGTGAAATTCAGATTAACTAGATTTTCCTACATGTTTAGTAAATTGGTTAATAATTGTTTCTTTTTAAAATTTATGTTAATGATATCCCCAATAAACAATTATATTCCAAACAATAATCACCACAGAACTATAGATAATATACTAATAAGCAAGACTCTTCAGGGTCTTTCTGATAGGCACACTAAGCACAAAAGTTGAGACTCTAGGGAATGTTCGCAATAGCCCTGGAATAGAAAATTATCTGCTCGAAGTATGGCTTAGAGAATAGAGAAAAGATGTATCTTGCATCTCAGCGGCATCTCAAGTGAAACGCACGTGGCCGGGGCCACACGAGGACGCTTATTCTGAGTCGCCCGAGATCAAGAGACAGCACGAAACGCCCGCCTCACGAAAGGTCACCCGCCGCGCGGCCTCCGCACCCGTCGGGGAACGTTCTGCTTCTTTCTCTCTCACGAGATACCGCATAACGTTCCTCGCTTTCAATTGTGGTGCGTTCTTTCATCATTTTTCATATTAAAGATACGTTCTTGTGAAAGCAGGTTTGGGGACACAGTTGCAGAGGGCGAGGAAGGTCGACGAATCCGCACAGGAGCTCAGTTTACACGGTTGAAGGTTCCTATAAAAGAAACACTTCTGGTTCCATAAGACGTTCTCGTTGAGACCTCTCTACCACTCCTTTGAGTACATGTCATTGGCAATCAGTGTAATGCGACGTTGTTATAATTTGTTGTAATATTTCTACAAGTGGAAACAAAAAAACTCGATTAATATATACTACAGGCAACTAACGAAATGTATATAACTGTTTTTTGTTTTTTTTGAAAATGAGGTAATTATAAGTGAACTAAATACAAAAATTGAGTTTATTTCCATTGTCACAGCATGGATGTAATCTCATTTTGAAAGCCGCAGCTACATTCATTATTCCAGAGCAAAAGCCAATTCACAAACCAACGCGATCATTTCATCATTCTCTTCTTCAGTTGCTCGGTGTGGAGTCACACAACGCTGCGGGCGATTGCGAGCACCCAGGGCCAATATCCCCCCCAGAATAATACTAAAATAGTGAACACAGATAAGGAAACTAAGAATGGAAATAAAATTACTGCAGAGCCAGACGACCGGTGCGGCGCCGCTACTCTTTGAATTCTTGGGTATCCGAGAGATGCCGCGTCGTTGGCGGAGAGGCCGACTGAGTTAGCCAAGAATTCATGGAATAGAGCCGCGGAAGCCCACGTGTGCGACGCTACTCTTTCTTCAGAACCCTGCCCATGGAGCGTTGTCCAAGGAGGCGCCTGGGTGCGGGACCCCCACGGCGGAAACGTTGTGCCAATCGATTTGAAAGATCGGAGGGTGATCAGGACTCCTAAAGTAAGCTGTCTCAGCTCATGAAAAAATTAAAGTTTTGTTTACTATTTACCAATATATTGTGACGTCATGGATACTCACAGCGACCACAGACACAGAGCTTTCGTATAACAAATATTTATTAACAAAGAAAACAAAACAAATATATACACTTAATAATCTACTTACCCTAGCTCTGATAGACCTACTATCCCTGATCGCGGGAGCGATTCCAAACCCGAATTGAAGATGCTTTTGATTGTGGCATTCGCCACTCCTACTTTTGAAGCGGCCACAAAGCCTAGCTTCCGTGACCGGATGTCACGCTGGGACACAAAGTTCCGTTCTGGCGCACCAACGACTGGTTTGCCTCGATCGCAGGAACGATCTTATCACGATTGAGAATCGGCGTGAATCGTGGCACTCAACCACTCTTCACGCGGAGCACGCACACAGCATCGCTCCCCCGTGACCGCAGTCACCCAAGGACCTAAAGTCCGCAGGCTTCGTCAACTAGTGACTCGAGCCTCGCGAGCCTGGCTCGCATATGCACCGTCGTGGCGCCAAGTTTTGTGCACCACGCACGAGTTCTCACCGCTGTCCCAGAACCACCCACTGCTCTGTACACTCTGTTATAAGGCGAAGCCCACGTGACCTACTACGTCACGCCACCCCCTCGCTTTTATAACAGTGAAAAGTTTCTATAGGCCGGATACTCTCCAAAGCCTTGTGTCTCCCGTTTCCGCGTTCTTCCCTTTACGGAAAAACCCTACTTCTTGTGGCTAGGCTATTCCTCTGCCAAGCGTCCCCAAATACATGCCACGAGGCACGCTGGCTAATACGTTACAATATCTTCTGGCGAAATAAAGCCGATGCCACTCATCTTAACCCAACAGTTCTTCAGAATTTCGTTGTACATATGAATTCATTTAATTGAATGATGGATAAAGACTTACACAATGCAGATTGTAGCTAATTTCTCTAGGCGCATGAGAAGGTTATATCAAGCAATCCGGAGTTTAAACGCAAGCCATCGTTCCTTTCCTCTTCTTCGACAGTCGAACAATTGTACTAAATATTTATCACCCAATTCTTGAACATTAGTAAAAATAACTTCGATAGAAGTACACAGTTCCCGACAAAGCAAAGAGTAGTGCACAATAGCTACAGAGAACGCTATTGCAGCACCTCGTTTGAGGATATGGGGCTAGATATCCGTCCGTGGTTAATTGGGCCGGTGCAAATCAAATGTGAAATGAAGTGGCAGCGGTTTATGTGGGTTCGCGTTGGCGCGGGCTGCGAAGCGCGTAATCCGGCTAATGACGGGCGACAGCGGGGCCTCTCGGGCGCCGGAGCGCACTCATTCGCAGCAGCAGGCCAATCGACGCCGGCAACGTGGCGGCGGTTTACGGAGCTCATTTGCGGAAACTGGCTGTGGAATTGTGGCATTATAATGAACAAAAGGCGAAGATTATGACAAACAGATAATAGGAACTGGAAATTAGCTTCAGCTGACAAGGGAGACGACGAGGAGGAGAAATAACTAAGAAGATGGTACGTAGTATGTAGTGTCCAGATGACAGATTATGTGAAAAACAAGTAATAATACGCCGTCAGGAGATGAATTCTAGAGACCAGCTGCTCTGATCGGTAGTTTTCTGTGGTTTCTCCTATCAACACCAGGCGAGTGACGGAGCAGTACCCCAACAAACGGGCCACGGACCACGCGTGATCATTTTTGTTCGTGTTCTTTGTCCCATCCTCGTCCCTTATTTATACACAGATACCCTTCCATAACCTACACTACCAAAACTGTCGGAAGGCCAGTCGGGAACTTAAATCTTGCCCCGTCCGGGGTGTTTTCCCCGCTGGTGGGAGATACCAGGCAGGGAAAACCGCGCCTGCCGACGTGTAGGTCACCGCCCGTTCTTACGATCCAGCTGGAAAATATCGCCATCTGCGTGACAAACCATGCCCTACACTTACAGAGCTAATAGCCATAGCCGTTGACGCGCCGAGAAGAGGAAACAATCAAGAAGTAACAATACATTCCTACATCAAAAGAGAATTCAAACATAGAAACAGGAAGTTCGAGAAGGAAATAGGTGAAATATGTGTCAATACAAAAATACGAACGGGGTAAATGCGATAACGAAGACACCAAAGTTTGCAATAAATATATTAATAATGATAATAGTAAATTCCAAAATTGATAGCTGAAGTCATTAAGACGGGAGCGCCGAACATTCTCAGCTCACAGGCCGTAGATTTCAAATTTCTTCAAACATGTGTGTGTGTAAATGCGCATGTATGCCACTGAAATTAACAACTTTAGCGAGAAGTATGATAATGTCTTAGAAAGCCACATAAAAAAAAGACGTGGAACCTGCTAATTGACCCTGTGAGAGGCCTGGGGAGTCGCGAAAGAGAAAAGAACAGTAATAATTCAGTGTGTTTTTTTTGTGAACGCCGAAAAGGGTGTTTTGATCACAATTCCAATTTATTTCACGTTCACAAATCTAGAATATCCACATAACAAAGAGCGTGGAAGACCTCCACCACTAACTCTACCCAAAAACACGCGGAGGGCTCCGCCCGCCAAAGAGACTGCCGGCGCAGGGCAGGTGCTGCGGCCGCCACAAAGGAGGGGGCGGCGAGCAGGCATTCGGGCCCCGCGCGCGCAAGAAAAGGTGCTCGAGCTGCGCAGCGCACGTGCACCTTAATTGAAGTGAGCGCAACGGGGCGGGCGGGCGGGCGGGGCGGGGGCGGGCGGGAAGCAGGACGAGGGGCTTTAAACGAGCAGCTCCTCTAGCGGAAAGAAGCTCCCAAACTTCGTTTTCTCCACTTGCACAAAATGAGCAGGTCAGCGAAGGATCAGGGGCGGAGAAACTCCGAATTAGTTGGAAGGTAATGGGACGATGACTTTAAGTTACTTCCACGTCATGTGGTCGTTTGAGGGCGCCGTTTGCTTCTACGTAATCATCAAATGATTTTCGTGCCATACTAGCATTGCTTAAATAAAGAGGTTTCATACCAACAACTGCTTTTGTTTATCGAATTATCTTCCGTTATTAGTCCATAAAGAACCTCTCTCTTCGCCGATCAAGGGCAAATCACGAGGGTGTGGAATAGCGTCATTTCCCCTCAATTAAACCAACATTTTTTGTAATTTTACTCAATTTATATGAAACAATTGCAACGCATTTACCGTGTTACATTCCAGAGGCATATATGCATTATAATTAAAAATAGTTTTTACGATTTCCAGCTAACAATTTAAAAACTTACTACTAAAATAGTTATGGGTATTCGAATTGAAATCCCTCACCCCAAAAAATACTTTCTGGATCCATTTCTGCTATCCCAATGGTATAAACTAGAACAATATTCTTCCCTTTAAAATCTGACAAAAATGCAAGAATATGTAAGAATTTATAATTAGATTTTGTTTAAAAATGTATATGGGTTGATTTTCATAGAATTACAAATAAAAAACAATAAATACAGAACAATTGTTTGTTTTGAGGCAAATAAACAAAAGGAAAGATGAATTAAACAAAAGTAAAATGTATACTAGAATGAAGAAGCTATGTGGCTACTGGCTATGTGGCTATGTACTACACATATCGAAAGTTATAGAAAATAAATGTGGACATCAAAGACACAAAACAATATAAGTTATGATTTCATAGATACAAAGAAAATAAATGAACTTAAATCAATACCATCGTAAGCGTTAGGAGTTTGGTTTGTGACTAAACAAAGATACGCAAAAATCATTGCTAGTGACTGCACAATGGATATTTTAGAGAGGCTTGTAATGACAATGTACTATAAAGCACTAGTAAATACAAGAAGTAAAACTGCTCTTGTCTCGGTTAATATGAAAATTCCCGTTAAAATTGTTCCCAACCCATTTCATTAATCCGCCCGATGCACAAAGAGCAGTAACAGAACAATGGGTCAAAAACATCTATACGAAGCCCATTTGTTTTAGGTTGACAAAAGTTGATCATGAAAATTAATCTGAAAATTTCTATCAGTGCGCATTACAACTTTCCGAAATATTTTTCGCAACAAATAGAGACTATCACCTCGAGGATAACAATAACGAAGCACGGAACAGAAGAGAAGGAACTTGATGGATCTTTTTACTAACCGATTTTGCTTACCCGATTTTACGTGTTCGATATTAAATAAAACCTTTCAACAACCGATATGTTTTTAAATGTGATCTAATACACTCGAGGCATCTTGCAAACCCGCACTAGTGAGAAAAAAAAGGAGACTAAAAACACAGCCACTTACAAATTTGAATAGGAATAGATTTGAATAACTTTCATAATTTTGAATAAAAAATTAATGAAGGTTCTACAAGATGACGTGTCTTCTTTGCAAATGTATTTCCCCTTCTCCAACGTGCCGTTAAACAAACAAAACGTTGTTTTTAATATTTTTTAAATCATGAATTTCAGAGCACAATATATACATAAAAAAATGTCACAAAAATTGCGTATTTTTCTCAAAAATATTCAAAATTTTCGTTAAAAAAACCTATTCCATGTTATGACTTCAAAGTGATGCTGTCAATTGTTTCCTGAATAAAAACATCATGTCATTTGCCCGGATGCCCCGCTCCAGCATGGTAAGACGGTGAAGAGCGCCGTGCCATCTCATCTCACCTGCGCGAGGACGCCGGGCGATGGCCCGCATTAGTCTCGCTCCTCACGGAAGGCGCCTCGAGAAACAAACAACTCGCGCACCGCGATCCATCTCACTTCAAGATTCCTTCTGAAGCGGCCCGCCTCGTAATCGCGCTCACTTGCCAGCCTCACACGCTGTGGAACAGGCAGACACCTCTGAGGCGGCGGAGCGGCGGGGCAGCATGGGCGCGCATGATTACGTCCTCAAGCGCCTCATTTGAAAGCGTTCTGACAAGCAACAGATGGACGCACGCGCGCTGGAGGATTTCAGAGAGTAATTTATTCCTTACGCAATGTCAGCGACAACAGAAATGGTCACGAACACAAAGTTGCTGCTGGACAGTGCTGTTGATTGAGATAAAAACAAAAATCGTTTTATTTGTGTATTACAAGTGAGAAATGGGTATTAAATTCATGGGCAAAGTGAATCAAGTAGCTTCATTTTCTAAAATATAGAGCAATGGTCAATACATTTCATTTTTTTTTGAATTTATTAATTTAACTTATCACACTATTTTTGACATCAATATTAATAGCGAGTTCTTGCTTACGATATATTACAATAATCATGAACAAGAACCGTTTGCCAAAGTTTAATTGTGATGCTTCCTGTCGGGTTTCAAACATGAATATTGCGTGACTGGATGCTGGAAATTTAAAACATGGAAAACAATATACTACTAGCTGTCGGGCTGGGAACGCCGCGTCGTTGGCAGATAGCAAATTTCGGCCTATCTGCCAACGACGCGGCTCACCCGGACAGCCTAGAATAATGACTCGAGCGCGGAAGCCTACGTGACATGGAAAACAATTATGTTTAGGTTATAAACACTTTGCTTCACTTAAACCTCGACTCTAGAAACCTTTGCTTTATTTTTTGAAATCTCACTTGATTAGCTTGTGATGTTTGTGCCGCAAAACCTATCACGAACCAGTCGTTACGCATAGACGAAGAGGAGGGGAACAGAACACGCCAGCACTGACTACACAATTTCGACAAACGTTCATAAGCAGATGACGCACCCAGAAATGAAGAATTTCCTCATTCACACAAACTGCACGTTCCAGCCAGAGCTCAGCGCCAAGAGGGATCTTTCCTGGCAACGCGCGGGCGTTCTTCGCCTCCGCCCCGCCCTGCCCGCCCGCCCCATCCCCGCCGCGGCGCTGCGACCGTAATTAGATTGGCTTCATAAGTCGGCCTTGGGGCGCGCCGGCGCTTGAATCGCCGCGCGCCGCTCCGTCACGAGATAATCGGCCGGCCTTTGTGCGCCTCGTGGACCACACGCAAACAGCGCCCGCGCCGCGCGGCTCCACTCCACGAGGGTCTAAACGAATTTCACAGGGGCGCCCGGCGCCGACGGCGCGATTTGTTGGCGGGAGCCGCTGCAAACTATGTTTAACAAAGGGATGCGGTTTATCCGGTCGCAGGCCGCCGAGCGCATCCTTGCGCAGTTAGCGCACGAGCTACATTTGCACTGGAGGTCGATGCGGAAGAGCCACGCCGCTTTTAATCGTCTCGTGAGTGACTTTCACATAATCACATGACGAACAAACGAAGTTTAATTAACTCATTTTAAGGTTGTGGTTGCTGGACGCAAATCAACTCTCGTAGAATAGTGCTTGAAATATGTAGGACACTAGCAACACAATTTACATTTCAACAATACCACAAAACAAAAACACCTTTTCCACCGGTTGATTTCCATAATTATTTTATTTACGCACATATATTCTCATCAGCGAATACGTGCGTCTGTCGCAACGCTTATAGGTAATTCAGTCAAACAGTCAACATTTTGAATGCCCATTTCTTAGAGATTCCTCTTGAAAATGAAAAACGTGATTACAATAGAATCGCTCGGAACAGAATCCCTTTATATCCTCTCTCCACTAAAAATAAATCACTTTCCACCCTCTTCTGCAACTAACGACAACTTTACTCAGATGTTCCTCCTCGCATGTCGCAGCGGACAGAGGGATTTTTATAGCACTGGATGCGTTCATATTATACCGTGTGACCAACATATCTGTAAAACATGGCCATGATGGGTTTCTGCATCAAGCGATGCAACTGATCGTTCGTGGAAAACAGCGCTGTGCAGGACGCAGCGCGTCAGCCGGCAGAAGGAGCGCGGCGAGGCGGAATTCGGTGCGCGGGTGCAGCGCCCTGGC
>BOPP01000159.1:1177088-1194788 GCA_017312745.1 Gryllus bimaculatus | reverse complement strand
GCCGCGCCGCCGGAGGCTGACGGAGGAGGAGGAGGGGGATCTGAAAAGGGAAGAAGGTGCGCGCGGATCAATACGCGGCAAATTGCGTGAAGGTGAGCGGCGGCGGCGGCGGCGGCAATTGCCCTGTGGGGAGGGCGCAAGGAGGGGAGAGCGGATGGCGACGGGGCGCACAGACAAGCTCGCTTGCGATTTCGCGGAGGGAGATAATGAAGAATGATAATGCACCGATCCTAAGTAGATGTCACACACAGGGGGACGAAGACCAACACACTAACTGCCGACATGAATTAAGCATGCATGATAAGGCGGTCGCTGACGCAAAAAATACACGGGAAAAGAACAAGTAATGCACAGGGGAAGAACACGTAGACAATGAAAGAAGAAAAAAAGGTGGTACATATCAAAAAGCGCAACTCTTATTGAAACAAATATTGAAGGAGCGAGCACGCAACCCAACACACTTGAAAAGCGTCAAAACTGAACATCAGAGATCAAAGGAACTATACGGAGAAGAAAACAACTATGACTTCCCCGACAAACAGAACAAAAATAGATATATTACCGAGAGATGCTGCGCCCTGAGAAGACATAGATAATGTATTATTCAAAAAATATGTGTAGAACATTAACACTCTGTTAAATGGTAAGTTAATATGGCGCGAGAATAATAAAGAAATACTATAAAAAAATATTTAAAAAAACAACAACTTGAAAACCAAGTCATGTGAAAGTGGTAACGTTAGACAATATTCAGAACAAAATATACGCAGATTCAGTGAATCGAAAACAAGTCAGCCACAATAAATATGAACGAAGGATTTATACTAGACAAATCAGTACAACTGTTTAATTACGTTTTGTTCCCTTTCACGTCATTCACTCAAAGTTTTCAGAGCAACTTTTTTTTCCCGAAGGAGTAATAATCCCCCGCAGGGGCCGCGGGGTCGGAGGGGGCGGCGTCTGCAGCAACGAAGCGAGTGGGGGGAGGGGAGCAGCGCGGGAGCGGAGGGCGGCGGGGGAGGCTCAGCTGCCCAGCGCAGAAGCGCGCTGAAGGTGGGGCAGGGAGGCGAGCGCCCACGGCACAGCCCCTGCACGAAGACGCTGCCATCGCCATGCACAACGAGCTCTTACAGATATCATTCAGAATGCTTTTCTAAACACGTACATCTCCAAAACAACACTTCATAATTTCCTTCGACAAGTGGCACCGTTTCGCGTCATTTACGACGCATCTCATCTCCATTAATACCTCCGGTTTCCTTCTTACATGAACTGGTAAATTATCGCTTGCCTTCAAGTTTGTTGGCTTCATCAACAGTTTTCCCTCGGCTCACACGAGCATATCTTGAATTGCCAACATGAATAAGCCATTCTCTCATTAATGGATTACAATCTCCGCAATTTTCTTCAAAAAGAAACATTAGATGTTAATTAACGTTTTCGGCAGTGTATGATGCTATTTTTTGCACCATTAGAACATAAAAAATTGACATATATTGAGAACAACAAAGAAATACATAAAAACCCTCTTTCCAAAGGTCAATCACTTCTTTTAACATTTAAATGTTTCATAAGATGAACGTTTGCAACAAAGATATCTTTCATCATTATTACTGTAAGCGTATCATAGAGTTTCTCAGAGAACATTACAATGCCACATTAAAAATAATTTCTCACTATTATTGCTGAATTCCACAAATATTGATAATATTTATTTCGAAAGAAAAAAGTTGTATTGTGTCCGCTAAGTCGGTCCACAACTAATATCTGAAGAAATGCCATATTTGCATATCCTCCCCCAATGTCTCCACAGTCTTATCTTCGCTGGTTTCATAAGACAATCAACATACATTTTGATATGAAGTAAGAAAACATACTACCATAATTTAATTTCATGGTATCAAAACTCTATTATCTTCATCGAAATAGAAAAATATATAATTTTTAATAATCATTGCAATTAGTTATCAATAGTTTTTAATAATGTTTACTATAACTATTGAGAGAAATACACAATTTTACATATCACTCTCTATAAATGTATCAAACACAATAATTCTCACTACACATCGAATGTATAAAATTAAATACGAGTAAGGGTTTTAGTATCCAGCGGCTAACGGCCATCCAACCCATTAATAATAGCACTAGCTAACACAAAATAAAACCACAACTCTTCTGTTCACCGACATCACTGAATGTGGTCATTCCATGAGCGAGAACGTGTACTGATTGGAAATAATTGAAGAGAGGCCTAACGAATTACTGGCAAACATGGCTCAGGGCATCAACTGACGTCACTGCAGTGCCTCTAACGAAAGGCAGTGGCAGGATTTCCTACATTAACTTGTCAGCAAGGTCAAATTTAGCCGCTGTCTAGAGAATTCTAGCAGCTGACTCCTTTTATACGTAGTTTTCCTAGTTTCTCCGATCAACACCTGGCGAAAGTCGAAGAAGTATCCAGCCACGGACCGCGCGCGATCATTGCTTAATCTTCCTTGCCCTTTCCTCAGACATAACTTTCATACATTTACTCTCACGTGCACTACTCTACCGCACTTGTCGGGAGACCATGCGAGTGCTTAGAGCTTGTCCCAGCTGGAGTGGTGCCCCGCGGGTGGGATATACCTATTAGGGGGGAAATCCCTGCAAGCGGACATACATCGGATTTCGCCAGGCAGAGGCGGGAGATCGCCAGCTCCAGCAATTAAAAAAATAACTACACTTACGGGTCTAACGATGTCAGCAGTTGACGCGGATTGAGTCACAAACAAATTTCACCTAATTGAGACAAACAGCACGCAAAGCCAGGATGGTATTTGCAAATATTAAAATACTCTCATATAATGCGATGAGTTATGTTAACGTGTAATTTCAGGACGAAAGCCAGACGAAGAGTTTATTCCACAACTGCTCATGCAAATAATAGCGTCGTAAATTTTAATAGGGGTGTACACATATCTGTGGAACGAGCGACGAATTGAAAACGAACGAAGGTAATGTCAATAATTGACTTACGACTAAAATTTGAGGTGAATCGAATCGTGTTTCAAATTTAGATTGAAAGTCTTAGTCGTGATATTGAAACTGCCAGCGTCCATAAAATATTAAATTTGAGAAAGCGACATGTTCCGAAGTTCTCATGAATTTGATATTTACACTTCCTAATAACACCACGGTCCCAACCAACTACACGGCAATAAATGCGTTTTCTCAAATAAAACCAGCTAATTTAATTTGCAGAGATTTTACACCAAAAATAAAATTGTACTGGGAACAATTTCCCTTCGATAGGTTATGTAGGTCACGTTGAAATTGGCAAAAATGCAACAAAAAAATTATTTTGGTAATAATGGAATGAACTGGTTTACATTCCAAACACTTCAATTACTCGAAACCAGCTTGAGGCCTTTATGCCATGGGCTCTTAGTAATTAACTTCAACAGCCGAAAATTCCAGAAGAGAAAAAAAGGTACGCTCCTTAGGTATTAAACTTCACCAGTTATGAGCCTAGAGAGCGAGTTTATTAAACTTTAATATCGAATTTAAAGTTTAATAAATTTTAATATAAAGTTTATTAAACGAGCACAAGCACAGTTCCCTACTTTTAAGTGACTTACAAAATACGTTTATACGACACATAAAATGCCGACTATTATTTCAACTGACGTCTGTAAAGTCCCTGCTTTGTGCAGCCCT
The DNA here is from genome assembly GCA_017312745.1 of Gryllus bimaculatus. Taxonomy (NCBI): domain Eukaryota; kingdom Metazoa; phylum Arthropoda; class Insecta; order Orthoptera; family Gryllidae; genus Gryllus; species Gryllus bimaculatus. Next base: position 1,191,089 of record BOPP01000159.1, on the reverse strand, counting down.
TCATTTTGCTTCGAGAAAGGGAAGGTTGAAACAAGGGAAATACGACGCACCGCATTTCACAAACAGCTTGTTCAATACAGGGGCAGTTGGATGGAACGAGAGGCTGGGCAGGCGCGCCGCATGGCGTGGAGGACGTGGCGAAAGCAGCCTGGGCTACAGGGGGAGGCGCTGGAAGAAGGGAAGCGAGGCAGCGAGGACGTCGCTATGGAGGTGGGGATGGGGGAGGGGTGGAGTGGGGTAGTGGCAGGTGACGCACATGTTGCCATGGCGGCAGGTCGCGGGTGGCGATTTCTTGTGACGACGGACACTCGATAATCCGATGAACCAACATAACGAAACTACAGATACATATCGACACTTATGCAATATCATGGTTTTAAACAAATGAGAAGGATAGCAATTTTTCATTATGGCGCTTAGTGGAAACCTCGCTGATCCGATAAAAAAACATAACAATACTGTAATATCGAACTTATATTATCCATAAATGTTTTTGAAATAAATAATATGGGGATACTGTAGGAATATTATTCTTCTTTCTCAACAACGGATTGCATAAAAAATCTAGAAAAAGTGTTTGATTTGTTGGAAATGTTTAATATGAAAAAAATACACAAAATAGTGGAAATATATCGTAATAAGCACTCAATGACACTGTAAAATTGCAAAATGCAATACCTTCACTGATTACTTAATAACACATGGATATCTAAGACTTTTCTACTGAGGTAATGTATATATTAAGTTAGGTCGAGAATTTTTAAAAGTTTCTAAACAACTACAAATTATTGCTTTGAGAACTGTACACAAAAATATCGATGCACAACTTTACCAATAAATAGTTATATTTAATAAGAGTAATACTACTACTAATAATAACTATAATAATAACAACTTCATTAATGGCGACGTAATAAAGCCCGCTCTTCTGACTCTCATCTTTAGGCTCCACTCTTAATGTGACATATTTCAGAAGAGACGGTGCTGACAATTGAGCAAAATATGTACTTTTCATGATTCCTTGAACTTTATCTGCTTTATACACCAGCGAGTGAATAGTTTGACAAGAATACATTAATGACGGGATGAATGACAACTCGACGCTAAAATAAGAAGAATCGTAAACGAAAGATTGATTCTCCCGCAAAGATGCCTATCACCCGCATTGACCCATCACAAATTCTGCTCGAAGTGGCCATCATTTGATCGCTGGAAGCCACAAGACGAACGAAACCTCGGACCGCCGGCGCCGACGGGATGCTGGAGCACAGACGCCGCGGGACGGCCACCGAAGGAACGAGGGAAGCGGCATGCCACGCGCCTGGGGCAACGCGCGCGCGGGGGCGGCCGGCGGTGTCGCGGACACGCCCTCCGTGCAAGGGGGAGGGGCAGGGGGGGCCGCCGTGGAGGTCGTGCAGATGACCGCAAAGGCCGGCGCCGGGGCTGCCCGCTGGGGAGCTCGTCCCCGAGCGCTGTACACACACTGAGAGGCGCCTGCGTTGCCGGAGAGCGCCTCCCAGCGGAGCGGAATTCCGCCGGAGCGGGCGCCGTCCTTTGCCACGAGACAGGCACAGCCGCGCACGATCGCCTTTGATACCATATAAGACATACAAAGTTTCGTGACCGTATTTCTGATATCGCACTGAAGGGCTACCCTCTATACATACTTTAAATATCCACAAATGTATTTGATACGCTATTTAGAAATTCAAAAATCGTCACCATCTAGCTACCCACAGAATATAATTTTGTTAAGAGAATAAAAATAGGAGTTTAGAAGAGAAATGTCCTTATTAAAAAAGATACTAGCTAGCAACAACTAATACGGAGTAATATTTAAGTCCACAACTTCCACATGTATGGCATGCATCATCATGTGTGAATGTTTTTGTCCCTAAAAGATGTTGTACGACTCTCGTATTAAAAATGTGAATAATGCAGAATCGTCATGCTGAAATCCAGATGAAAGCATGTAAATCGTCGATAAGGAATGTCAATTTAAATGGGATGCATATGCATTCCTACAAAAAGTATTTGTGACCATTTGAATTCATTCATTGCTTCAGTACGACCCATTCGACTACTGATGCTGTAATAGGACATACTTTATCACATTACTTCTAACTTTGGTAATTTTCGAAAATTCAAATTGTTCAACGAAAGTAACATCTGTGCAAATTTTTATGTTGTCCGCTCTAAGCGACAAGTGTTCGCGCAATTTCTGCTTGAAGTTAATACGTATAATGTAAAAACACTTTTCTCAAAACCTCCAAAGTTTATTATCAATTATTTTTTTACGAATAGAACAAAATGCTTAAAAGAATAGCGCACATCTCGTTTTCGCCCCACACTCTGAATTTCTGAAAATTGCAAAAGTTAGAAATAATGCAAAAAAAGTATGTACGGTTGTATCACAACTCGTTAATTGAATTCGCATAAGATTATAAGTTGATAATAATCAGTTTTTAATATCATAAATGTCTCTTGTTTCTAAAAGATCTACGTCACCAAACCCTCAAATTTAATTATAGTGAATGTTTGCATTTAATATGTATGAATGCAAGAACATCATAGCCGATACTTTAATCGGCTTTAGGCTGAATGAACAGATTCAAAACACAAAGAACGCGCGATGAAGGATTATAAATACCGGACGAATGGTTGAGTGAGTGATAATATTCAGTGAAAATATAACTGACAAAAAGGGTGGGGTGGCCGCGGGTGGTAGTGGGCGAAGCCGAGCGGGGTGTGGGGGCGGCGGAGCTGGGGCGGGGCGGGGCGGGCGGCGGGGCGGAGGCGGGAGCGAAGCCGGCAGCGCGCGCCGGCGCCTGTTGCCATTTTCATTAGCGCACCCAGAGGGCCTCTTCGTTAGCCGGTCGGGGCGGCGAGCGACAGCACCCGTACGGCCCAGCCGCGCTCCCGCCCAGCCCCCACCTGCCCCCGCGTCTGGCCGACCGGAGACCCCCGCGGCGCGGTCCCCAGACACCTCACCTCACCCCCTCAGCCTCGCCTCGCGCAAACACCTCCGGGCACCGGCCACGCTCCGCCCGAAATACGCACTCGAGGTCGGGAGGGCCTTCAATCACACAGGATGGTCGGGAATGTCTCTTCGGTGGTGGAAGCTACATACAAAGGTGCTATTTTGTGTATTAATTAAATGTTTAATGTGTCCTGCATTCCAAAGAACGATTACTAATCGAATACCAATAGATACTGACTATTTAAAAACCCTCATGAAAATTTCAAATCCAAAGGATCGCCATATGGTCTCATGAACTGAGGTACGGTGGCGATCTTGTAAGATATGTTTACCATTAAATTTGCAAATAAAATTGCAATTTGCTTGTTTCCATTTCACATACTAGACATAAAACTGTGATTCACTTATGATTTTGTAATAAACAGAAAATAATTCAATAGTAAGAAATACTTTAAGTAGTTGCCCTTATTTTTTAATATCCCTATTATTATCTTGTTTATGTCGTTTGAAGGAGGTTAACCTGCTACTGATAGAAAGCATTCCCAATTCTAATTAAAGGCTGCTTAATTAAAAAAGAGAAAATCAAATAATCGTTAACTTGTCTACAATACTTGTATTAACAGAAAATTACATTAAAAGAAAATAATACATCGGTGATCTATTTTACTGGCACCCCAATAGCAATTCTGTGTCCTTCACGTTATAAAATCAGAGTCGAGAATACGTAGATAAAGATCAAAACTGAGTCATTAAAAGTATTGTGACTTGTATACATCGTGTGTGTCCCTGCAATTTCAGTAAAAATGACACACTGGAAATTTTTACAGATATTAGTTCTTTGTTTCAGTGTGATTGTGTAGAATTACTTGCGCAAATTTGAGTAATATATTTCCTATTGGATCCTATTCTGTAGCAAACTTCGAAAAAAATAGTTATCAATAAAAATCTCGACTATACTTCCCAGAGAATAATGAATTGATTTGTGATTCTCCGCTGCATAAATAAAACGAGACATTACGTGAACTATTTTTATGGGGTGTGCCAGGGCGCAAATACATCTGAATAATTTGGTATCCGAAACATGAGAAAGGAGCTACTCCAACTCTCTGTTAATACGCTCGAGGAAATCCAACAGGCACGGATATGACCAGCTATAAACGCATAAGGGAATGCGACTGGAGTTTATTAATAACCACGAACGCGTGAACTGGAAGCTTTTTCGCCTGGAAGCCCGGCCAGTGGGGGTGGCCGCCCTGCTGAACGGGCGATACGGAGCGCGGGGGAAGCGAGCGGGGCACCGGGTCGCTCAGAGCACCTCGCGGAATTGCAGTGGCGGAGTCACAGCTGCACGACTGTGGGTCCGGATTGGAACCATCCGGAGCCATCGATCGGAAATATTAAAGTACAGTGAAAAATGAAACAGAAAACGAAGAACGGGAGGGGAAGGGGGAGAAGATAAAGAACTAGGAAATGAGAAAAAAACATTGAAAATTATACCATTTTTTCCCTTCAGATTTCCATTTAGAGACTGGTTTGAATTCGATGTCGATGGGGATTATGGGAATTCATTTCATATTGCGATACTTTTAAGGATTGCATATCACCGCTCCTCAATCGGGCGAAAAACAGCCGCTCAAGTCTCAAAAGACTCGGCGCAGACACCCGGCGAAAGGGGGGGAGGCGCTTGCTCGGGGGGAAGGAGATGGCTGCTTAACGCACGTTTCGACCGGTCACCTCTCGGCTCTAGTTCCTCTGCACAACAATTGAACGACGCTGAGCGCTCGAGCGTCGCTGGGTCTCTCGACGCCGCAAAACTCTTTCAATTAATTGTAATTGATTCACTATAATCGAAACAAAATACAACTTCAATTAATCTATTAATTGGTTGAATAGTTTTAGAGAAATAAAACAACAGTTTTTAAAAGTAGTTAAAGGCAAACAAAGAGCATGAAATGTAATTTAATTTTTAACTTCATCAATAAAATAGATTTTAAAACAAAGTAAAATTATTTTCAGCAATTGTTTTTACATTGTGAATTATTTTTATTTCTTCACAACATATACGTCGTTACTGGATTTCTGTGATTTTAAAATAAATAACGTTCTGTTAGAAGAGGGAGATTATTGCATGAATACGCAAAAACTACAACATACTACATTTGACACTAAAATAATTTGTGATAAAACAAGAGTAAAAAACTTTCCCATTATTTTTAAAGCAGAACACAAAAGTTGATGTTTCAGATATTGCAATGGAACAATTTGCATTGCCGACGGTACGTTCAAGTTGTGAAGCTATTTGTTGGGCCGCGTCCGCCCCGCGCCACCAGGGCGCGCGCGCGGCGCGGGGGTGGAGGCGCGTTCACCCCCTTCTCCTTCTCCTCCCCCGCCGCCAACGCCTCGGCCTTCGCCTCCGCAACGCACATGGCGTCAAGCACTTTTTGGTAGACTCGCCTCGCAAGGTAATCCCGGCGTTGCGAATGTCTGTGATCGTTTCAGTCGGGATCACATGTGAATCGGTTTCATATGCTTTTCGTTGATATATTGATAAGGCTAAATTGGATCGAAGAATGTTTTCTCTCAAAAATATTAATGCATTCCAAATATTAATAATCTTCATCAAAATCATGCATAAAATGGTTGCGCGCTGCCTGCTGTCAAGCATTTGTTCTGCCGTTTCTGTGGTTGCTGGATCCATCAATGCCCAGTCGTTGAATTGAGCATTTTTTGTAATAAAGGAAAATATAGGACGGAAGAAAGAGTATTGAAATACGAAAAAAATATGCAAGTACAAATGGAAGCTCTGCCATCTGCAAAAAAAAAAAAAAAACTCTTACATTCGCGTGAGCACAACTGTATCTTCCGTTAACAATGTGAAAGTAGTCTTAGACAAGGATTGAAATCCCGAATGGTGCAAATCGGTTGTACTCAACATGCTATAGTTTTCCTCGTTCAAGAGATACTTGGAAGCGTTAAAATAACGGAGACCTACAAGCCGCCGGCCGCCTGTGGCCTGGTTGCCACCAGGTCGGCGAAGGTCATCATCAAGCCCGCCCCCGCGAAGCACCAGGGCGGTGGCCGTCAAGACTTTGGAGCAACAGCAGCCCTCCACCATCAATTAGCGGGACGCGGTATAAGCAATTAGAGCTTCTGCGATGTTGGGAAAGTGCGGAGCCGGGGGCTTATGCACTCCGGCTCCACGGCGCCTTCTAGTTCAGGGAAGTCCAACTTCCAAGCCCTCAAGGGCCACAACTAGAACCTTTAATATGATTGCGAGCCACATTTTTCTCCCCCGGCCATTTGCCGGGGGAGAAATGGAACAATGCGTGATATCAGGCTCTCCAAATCATAATACAGTTAAAAACATTGGGATGATTCTGAATTTCTAAATTTACAACAAAAAATCTCTGAAATGTAAACATGAACTATTTTCCTATCAAAGGGCAGTTGATCCCGACAGAACGCGTGCGCCAGGCGCGCAATGTCCTCGCCCGAGTAGGATTTAAAGGATTTTCACATTCGTCTAATGACCATTAGCGGGCCACAACTAATGGCCGCCAACTGGACAACCCTGTTCCAGTTCGATTATTTCGGGGCCCTCTGTCTTCCAGACAAGTTATTATAGAATCTCTAGAATAATCGGAAATTTTATTACACGTTCAATTTAGGTCTAAACTATCATAATTGTTTAAATCTCCATACCTGAAAATGTTCAGAGAGGATTTCATAATTTAAAAATGAAACCAGTTTTGCCTCTTTGATCTATTTGGGCGTAAAAAAATTATTTGAAACGATCTCCTTTGCTTATTTGGTTGAAAACGGTCACTTTTCACTTAAAAGTACGCAAAAATTCTTAATATATTTTCAAAAAAGTGTACACAACGTGATTGAAAAATTAATTTTGAAACAAGGGTATCAATAACAAGAAACTACTTTTAAAACACGAAGGTGAAGAAAAGGGTTGAAATTCTTTTAAACATTGCATGTGTCATTTGTATACGCGAGTTTCGCTCCAAAGAAAAGCTTTATCGAAAAAGAGAATTGAGCAAATTTCGTTCTTATAATGTAACAACCGAAATAAATATATCCGTTTCAAATTCGACAAGACATGACATCATCCAGGATTGATCGGCGAATATCCATTTTGGTAAAAATCTTGAGTGCGGTTTAGTCGATACTGTTGTTCATTGGCTTACAGGAAGACTTTCTCGTATTACTCGTGACGATTCCGTTACAATTTTCCAACTTCTATCTAACAAACACTTCAGTCATTACTTAAAAAACTCATTAACAAGTTCAAAGAAAAATGATTGGCATTTAAAAACTGAAAAACGGACAAACATTTTGAGCAAGAAAAAACAACCAATCCTTTCGGTGTCAACAGAACGTAAACTTTGCTACATTTCGTCCAATACAACAAGATAAAATACTAGAAAAAATCTCTTATTCCGTACGCACGTAAACAGAGTTTTTGGCAAAAATGGACCTTTTATTGAAGCCTATCACAAATTTCTCTATCAAACACATATAATATAAAAAGGTAAAATAGTACTAATTACAGTTCACAGACTCAGCATGAAATTATAAAACAATGAAGTAAAGTTTTCCCTGAATCTTGTTATTTTTATCAGCTTTAATTTAAGAGTACTTATCTAACATTTCAGAAATTTTGCCGCACTTTCGAAAAAAAATGAAGCCCAAAGCCCGAAATGAGGGCAAAAAATTGCTAAAAACCTAATTTCGTAATATTTTTCTGAAATCACGTATGTAGGTACATCTCTCGACGACAAATTCAATGGTCCAAAGCAACGTCAATCCGACTAATAGTTTCGAAATTTAACGCTTGAAAACACATAAAGCAAAAATCCCGAAATTGGGGCAAAAAAATGCAAAAAAACAAATTTTGTAGTAACTTTCTGAAATCACGTATGTAGGTATAACTATCGACAAGAAATGCAATGGTGCAAAGCAAACGTCAATCCGACTATTAGTTTCCAAATTATACCCTTGAAAACAAATGAAGCTCAAATCTGAAATTAGGCCAAAAAATTGGAAAAAACCTAATTTCGTAGTATCTCTCTGAAATCACGTATATAGGTACAACTCTCGACGTGAAATTCAATGGTGCAAAGCCAACGTCAATCCGACTATTAGTTTCCAAATTATATCCTTGAAAACAAATGAAGCCCAAATAACGAAATTAGGCAAAAAATTGCAAAAAACCTAATTTCGTAATAACTTTCTGAAATCACGTATGTAGGTACATCTCTCGACGAGAAATGCAATGGTAGAAAGCAAACGTCAATCCAACTATTAGTTTCGAAATTATACGCTTAAAAACCAAGAATGCCCAAGTCTTGAAATTGGGGCAAGAAATGATAAAAAACGTAATTTCGTAGTATCTTTCTGAAATCACGAATATAGGTACAACTCTCAACGAGAAATTCAATGGTGCAAAGCAAACGTCAATCCGTCTATTAGTTTCCAAATTAAACCCTTCAAAACAAATGAAGCTCAAATCTTGAAATTGGGGCAAAAAATGGGAAAAAACCTAATTTCGTAATATCATCCAGAAATAACGAATGTAGGTACAACTCTTGACGAGAAATTCAATGGTTCAAAGCAAACGTCAATCCGTCTATTAGTTTCCAAATTATAGGCTCAAAAACAAATGTAGCCAGATCCAGAAATTAGGGCAAAAATTGCAAAAAACCTAATTTCGTAGTAACTTTCTAAAATCACGTATGAAGGTACAACTCTCGACGAGAAATGCAATGGTAGAACGCAAACGTCAATCCGACTATTAGTTTAGAAATTATACGCTTGAAAACAAATGATGGCCAAATCTAATTTTTTGGGGCAAAAAATTGGAAAAAACCTAATTTCGTAGTAACTTTCTGAAATCACGTATGTAGGTACAACTCTCGACGAGATATTCAATGGTGCAAAGCAAACGTCAATCCGTCTTGTAGTCTCCAAATTATAGGCTCAAAAACAAATGTAGCCCAGATCACGAAATTAGGGCAAGAAATTGCTGTCTGTTAGTTTTTAAATTAAACGCTTGAAAGCAAATAATGCCCAAATCTAGAAAATGGGCCAAAAAATTGGAAAAAACCTAATTACGTAGTATCTCTCTGATCATCACGTATAGAGGTAAAACTCTCGAAATTTAATGATCAAACGTCAATCCGTCTATTAGTTTTGAAATTATACACTTGAAAACAAATGATGCCCTAATGTAGAAATTGGGGGGAAAATGTGAAAAAACCTAATTTCGTAGAAACTTTCTGAAATCACGAATGTAGGTACAACTCTCGACGAGAAATTCAATGGTGCAAAGCAAACGTCAATCCGTCTATTAGGTTCGAAATTATAGGCTCAAAAACAAATGTAGTTCAGATCCCGAAATTAGAGCAAAAAATTGCAAAAAAAAACTTATTTCTTTGTAACTTCTTGAAATCACATATGTAGGTACTACTCTCAACGAGAAATTCAATGGTGCAAAGCAAACGTCAATCAGTCTTTTAGCTTCCAAATTTAACGCTTAAAAACAATGATGCCCAAATCCCGAAATTAGGGCAAAAAATGGCAAAAGACCTAATTTCGTAGTAACTTTTTGAAATCACGAATGTATGTACAACTCTCGACGAGAAATTCAATGGTGCAAAGCAAACGTCAATCCGACTATTAGTTTCCAAATTATAGGCTCAAAAACAAATGTAGCCCAGATCCCGAAATTAAGGCAAAAAATGGAAAAAACCTAATTTCGTAGTAACTTTCTGAAAACCGGTATCTAGGTACAACTCTCGACGAGAAATTCAATAGTGCAAAGCAAACGTCAATCCGTCTATTAATTTCGAAATTATACGCTTGAAAATAAATAAAGCCCAATCTAGAAATCTGGCAATAGAATGAAAAACAAAATTTCGCAGAAACGAATCTAAAATCACGTATTAGGGTACATTTCATCGAGCCAAAATTTAACATGTGCAAAAGGAAACGACAATCCGTCTATTAGTTTCCAAATTAGTCTCAAAAACCAATGTACCCAGATCTCGAAATTTAGGGCAAAAAATCGAAAAAAAACCTAATTTTGTAGTAAGTTTTCTGAATCCACGTATGTAGTACAGGACTCTAAAAAGAGAAATTACAATGGTGCAAAGCAAAGCGTCAATCCGTCTATTAGCTGTCGAAGATTATACCATGAAAAAATATCCTAAATCTGGAGATTGGGGGCAAAAAATTGCAAAAAACGCATTCGCAGTAACTTTCTAAAATCAACGTTATTAGGTAAAACTCTCGACGAAAATCCAATGGAGAAAGCTAACGTCAATCGACTATTAATTGTCAAATTAATAGGCTCAAAACAAATGTAGCAAGATCACTGAAATTAAGGGCAAAAATGGTCAAAAGAAAACCTAATTTCGGTATAACTTTCTGAAATCATTCGTAGTCGGTACTAACTCTCGACGGAGATATTTACAAGTGGTGCAAAGCAACGCAATCCGTCTTGTAGTCCCAAATTATAGGCTCAAAAACAAATGTAGCCCAGATCAAACGAAATTAGGGAGCAACGAAATTTGCTGTTGTTATTTTTTAAATTAACAAACGCTTGAAAGCAAATAATGCCCCTATAATCCTAGAAAATGGGCAAAAAAATGGAAACAACTAATTTACGAGTAGTATCTCTCTTGATCATGGTCACGGTATAGAAAACTCTCGAAATTTAAATTGATCAATACTCAATCCGTCTTATTATTTTAAATTATACCTTGAAACAATGATGCCTAATTAGAAATTGGGGGAAAATGTGAAATAAACCTAATTTTCGGTAGAACTTTCTGAGAATCACGATATGTAGGTAAACTCTCGACGAGAAACTCAATGGTGCAAAGCAAACGTCAACACCGTATATTAGGATATTCGAAATAAACGCCATTAAACAAAATTGATTGGCAATTCCAATATTGGGGCAGAAAATGCGAAGAAAAACTATATTCTTTGTATATCTTCTGAACACATATGTATGTGTATCACTCTCTACGAGAAATTCAATGTGCTATGAAGCACGTCATCAGTTTCCCTTTAGTTACCAAATTTAACGCTTTAAAACAAATTGAACCGCATCTTCCGAACTTGGGCAATAATGAGAAAAGACCTAATTTCGTAGTAACTTTCTGAAATCACGATATGTATAACAATCTCGACGAGAAAATTCAATGGTGCAAAGCAAACGTCAATCGACTAATTAGTTTCAAATTATAGGCTAAAAACAAATTAGCCAGATCCCGAAATTAGGGCAAAAATGGAAAAAACCTAAATTTCGTAGTAACTTTCTGAAAATCACGTATGTAGTACAACTCTCGACGAGAAATTCAATGGTGCAAAGCAACGTCATCCTATTGTTTCAATTATATCGCTTAAAAAAATAAGCCCAATCTACAATTGGGGCAAAAATATGGAAAAACTCAATTTCGAGAGAGATTCTGAAACACGTATTAGGTACAATTTCTTCGACAAAATCATGGATCAAGAAACGCAATCTGCTATTAGTTTTCAAAATAGGCTCAAAAACTATATGTTACAGATCGCTCGAAATTAGGCGCAAAAAATGGGAAAAAAAACCTAATTTCTAGTAAATCTTTCTGAAATCAGTATGTAGGTACAACTCTATCGAGAGAATTACAATGGTGCAATAGCAAACGTACAATCCGTCTATTAGTTCAAATTATACGCATAAACAATGAATACTTAATCGGAAAAATTGGGGCAAAAAATTGCGAAAAAAACCTTAATTGTCGTAATTTTGAAATCACTGTATGTAGTAAAACTCTCGACGAGAAACTTCAATGATGCAAAGCAACGTCAATCCGACTATAGTTTCAATTATAGCCAAAAACAAATGTAGCCAGATCCGAAATTAGGGCAAAAAATGGCAGAAAACCTAATTTCGTACTTCTCTGAAATCACGTATTAAGTTAAACCTCGACGAGAAAATTCAATGTGCAAGCAACGTTACCACATAGTTTTTCTTAATTATAGCTAAAACCAATAAAGCCCACATTCGTGAAATTAGGGCAAAAATGGGAAAAAACCTAATTTCGTAGAATTCTAATACGATATGTAGGTACAACTCTGGACGAAGAAATTCAATGGTGCAAAGCAAACGTCAATCCGATCTATTAGTTTCAAATTATAGCGCTGAAAATAAATGAGCCCAACTGAAATTGGGGCAAAAAATTGAAAAACCTAATTTCGTAGAAACTTCTGAAATCACGTATGTAGGTACAATCTCGACGAGAATTAACATGGTGCAAAGCAAACGTCAATCCTACATTAGTTTCCAAATTAAGGCTAAAAACAAATATGTAAGCCCAAGTCCAGAAAATAGGGCAAAAATTGCAAAAAACCTAATTTCGTAGAATACTGAAAATCACGTATGTAGGTACAACTCTCGACGAAACTTCATGGTGCAAAGCAACTCGTCAACGACTATTAGTTCAATATAGGCTCAAAAACAAATGTGCGCGATCCCAAAATTAGGGCAAAAAAATGGCGGAAAACACTAAGTTTCGTGAGTAATCTTCTGAAATCCACGTCAGGTTACAGGTTAAATTAATGTAAAATATCTAATGTAATATGAATTAAAATTGGTTTATTTCAGAACGTGGGAAAAGGGTGAAAATCTAAAAACAATCTGTTTTGCTTAAAATTCGTGGTTTTGTTTTTTGTTGGTTTCGTTTTTTAAAATTAAGAAGTTTCTAGTTGTCATCTCGGAGATTGGAAAAGATAAAAAAGACAATTTGGGTTGCAATGGAGGTTAAAATACATTTTTCTTAGAATTCTCCCTCATCGGTTTTGCATTATCCCATTTTTTGTTATATGAATTCCCTCATTGGGAGATTTTCCCTGCCAATTTTGTTATTAGAAATGGGCCGCAGTTTCCTTTCTTTTGCCTTTTTTTCTCCTTCATCAAATTATTTTTTTATTTTTATATTACAATAGTTCTCCTTTCTTCTCCATGCAGGACAAAAAAATTTTGCCAGGTTAAAACAAATTTAACTTTTACAATTCCCCCCATTTTTCTCAAAAATAAGGAGCAATTTTTTTAATACTGGTAAACTACCATTTCATCCTGGTGTGTGGCATTTCAAAATTTTTTTTCTTTCATTGCGGTTAAACATAAACTCCCTATTTAAATCCACCAGATCAATTCATACTGAATTTATCCTTTTGGCTGTTTTTTCCTCCCCTCCGTCCTGGCCTGGGGTTTCTTTTTTGTTTGACCTGAGATCTTGGGTTTTCTCAATGTCCGTTTTCCCTCTTGGTTTCTGGTTTCCTCCCCCTAAAAAATATAAAACACATTGGAAAATAACGACCAAATGACATATACTGGGCCAAAAGCATGGGTATGGATTTTCAATAAATTTCGCAAAAATGGCTAAGATAGTCGTTCATTGTGTTTCCCACCATGGTTTAGTTTTTGGTCTGGGTGGTGTGTCGTTCGCAAATCTGTTTGGCTTGTTTTGGCGCATATTTTTGTAATATCTCAGGCCCTCACCCTACGGGGGGCCTTGCACCCAACTGGCCACCTATACCCTACCCAGAAAACTAAAAACTAATAACTAATGCCATCGATTCCTTTGAAACAAAGGTTATGTTTATAATTATTTCCTGATATAATGTATTAGTTACCAGATGAATATGTATTAAACATACCATGCGCAGCGCGTTTACAAGTCTCTATAAATCCTTGAATATTGTTACACAATCTTAAACATATTTGTGGAAAACTATGAACTGACTCTGACAGGGGGCAAGTGGCGTTTATAATACCATTGGCCATCGGTAACTAATTACTATTCAGAAATAGTTATAAACATAACCCTTGTTTTTCAAGGAAATCGAATGGCAAATAGTTTATTAGTTTTGTTTTTCGGTGAGTGGGCCAAACCTGGTTTTGGCCATTAAGCCCCGTTAAGTGTAGTGGCCTTTTTAATAATACCCAAGAAGGTTGCAAA
>BOPP01000159.1:1156957-1177063 GCA_017312745.1 Gryllus bimaculatus | reverse complement strand
ATCCGACTTTTAGTTTTCTATTATACTCAAAAAGCCAATTAAGCCCAGATCTCGAAATGGGCAAAAAAATGCAGAAAACTTAATTTCGTAGGTAATTTCTGAAATCACGTATGTAGTAAAACTCTCGACGAGAAAATTCAATGATGCAAAGCAAACGTAATCCGACTATTAGTTTCAATATAGCCAAAAACAAATTAGCCAGATTCCCGAAATTAGGGCAAAAATGGAAAAAACCTAATTTCGTAGTAACTTCTGAAATCACGTATCTAGTTACAACTCTGCACGAGAAATTCAATGTGCAAGCAAACGTTATCCGACTATAGTTTTTCTAATTATAGGCTCAAAAAACCCATAAAAAAGCCCAGATCTCGAAATAGGGCAAAAATGGCTGGAAACCTGAATTTGTAGAAGTTTCTGAAATGACGGATTTAGGTACAACCCTCGACCAAGAAATTCAATGGTACAAATCAAACGTCAATCCGTCTTTAGTTTCGAAATTATACGCGTGAGCGTGAAAATAAATGAAGCCCAAAACTAGAAATTGGGGCAAAAAATTGGAAAAAACCTAATTTCGTAGAAACTTTCTGAAATCATGTATGTAGGTACAAATCTCGACCAGAAGTTCAATGGTGAAAAGAAACGTCAATCCGTCTATTAGTTTCCAAATTATAGGCTCAAAAACCAATGAAGCCCAGAGCCCGAAATTAGGGCAAAAAATTGCAAAAAACCTAATTTCGTAGTAACTTTCTGAAATCACGTATGTAAGTACAATTCTCGACGAGAAATTCAACGGTGCAAAGCAAACGTCGATCCGACTATTAGTTTGCAAATTATAGGCTCAAAAACAAATTGTGCCCTGATCCCGAAATTAGGGCAAAAAATGGCAGAAAACTAATTTCGTAGTAACTTTCTGAAATCACGTATGTAGGTACAACTCTCGACGAGAAATTCAATGGTGCAAAGCAAACGTCAATCCGTCTATTACTTTAAAAATTATACGCTTGAAAATAAATGAAGCCCAAATCTTGAAATTAGGGCAAAAAATTGGAAAAAACCTAATTTCGTAGAAACTTTCTGAAATCACGTATGTAGGTACGATTCTCGACGAGAAATTCAATGGTGCAAAGAGAACGTCAATCGATCTATTAGTTTCAATATTAAAGGCTCAAAAACAAATGTAGCGCACATCCCGAAAAAAGGGCAAAAAATTGCAAAAACCTTATTTCGTAGTAACTTTGTGAAATTACGTATGTAGGTACAACTCTCGACGAGAAATTCAATAATGCAAAGCAAACGTCAATCCGTCTATTAGTTTCCAAATTATAGGTACAAAAAAATTTAGCCCAGCGCCCGAAATTAGGGCAAAAAGTTGCAAAAAACCTAATTTCGTAGTAACTTTCTGAAATAACGTATGTAGGTACAACTCTCGAAGAGAAATTCAATGGTGCAAAGCAAACGTCAATCCGTCTTGTAGTTATCAAATTATGGGCTCACAAACAAATGTAGCACAGATCCCGAAATTCGGGCAAGAAATTGCAAAAAACCTACTTTCGTAGTAAGTTTCTGAAATCACGTATTTAGGTACAATGCTCGACAAGAACTTCAATGGTACAAAGCAAACGTCAATCCGTTTATAACTTTCGAAATTATACGCTTGAAAAGAAATGATGCCCAAATCTAGCAATTGGGCAAAAAATTGCAAAAAACCTAATTTCGTAGTAACTTTCTGAAATCACGTATGTAGGTACAACTCTCGACGATAAATTTATTGGTGCAAAGCAAACGTCAATCCGTCTATTAGTTTTGAAATTATACGCCTGAAAACAAATGATGCCCAAATCTAGAAATTGAGGCAAAAAATGGGAAAAAACCTAATTTCGTAGTATCTTTCTGAAATCATGTATGTAGGTACAACTCTCGACGCGAAATTCAATGGTGGAAACAAACGTCAATCCGTCTATTAGTTTCGAAATTATACGCTTCAAAATAAATGAAGCCCAAATCTAGAAATTGGGGCAAAAAATTGGAAAAATTATAATTTCGTAGAAACTTTCTAAAATCACGCATGTAGGTACAATTCTCGACGAGAAATTCAATGGCGCAAAGCAAACGTCAATCCGTCTATTAGTTTCGAAATTATACACTTCAAAATAAATAAAGCCCAAATCTAGAAATTGGGGCAAAAAATTGGAAAAATTCTAATTTCGTAGAAACTTTCTGAAATCACGTATGTAGGTACAATTCTCGACGAGAAATTCAATGGTGCAAAGCAAACGTCAATCATTCTATTAGTTTTAAAATTATAGGCTCAAAAAATGTAGCCCAGATCCCGAAATTACGGCAAAAATTTGCAAAAAACCTAATTTCGTTGTAACTTTGTGAAATTACGTATGTAGATACAACTCTCGGCGAGAAATTCAAGGGTGCAAAGCAGACGTCAATCCGACTATTAGTTTCCAAAATATAGGCTTAAAAACAAATGTAACCCAGATCCCGAAATTAGGGGAAAAAATTGCAAAAAACCTAATTTCGTAGTATCTTTCTGAAATCACGTATGTAGATACAACTCAAGACGAGAAATTCAATAGTGCAAAGCAAACGTATATCCGTCTGTTAGTTTTTAAAATAAACGCTTGAAAACAAATGATGCCCAAATGTAGAAAATGGGCCAAAAAAATTGGAAAAAACCTAATTTTGTAGTATCTCTCTGAAATCACGTATAGAGGTAAAACTCTCGACGGGAAAATCAATGATGCAAAGCAAACGTCAATCCGTCTAGTAGTTTCCTAATTATAGGCTTGAAAACAACCGAAACTTATATCCCCATATTAGAGCGAAAAAATTGGATGAAACCTAATTTTGTAGTAACTTTCTGAAAACACGTATGTAGGTAACCCTCTCGACGAGAAATTCAATGGTGCAAAGTTATCGTCAATCCGTCTATTAGTTTCGAGATTATACGCTTGAAAACAAATGATGCCCAAATCTAGAAATTGGGGCAAAAAATGGGAAAAAACCTAGTTTCGTAGTATCTTTTGAAATCATGTATGTAGGTACAACTCTCGACGAATTCAATGTGCAAAGCAAACGTCAATCCGTCTATTAGTTTCGAAATTACGCTTGAAAAAAATGATGCCCAAATCTAGAAATTGGGGCAAAAAATTGGAAAAAAACCTAATTTCGTAGTAACTTTCTGAAATCACGTATGTAGGTACAACTCTCGACGAGAAATGCAATTGTGCAAAGCAAACGTCAATCCAACTATTAGTTTCGAAATTATAGGGTCGAAAACAAATGTAGCCCAGATCCCGAAATTAAGGCAAAAATTGCAAAAAAACTAATTTCGTCGTATCTTTCTGAAATCACGTATGTATTTACAACTCTCGACGAGAAATTCAATGGTGGAAAGCAAACGTCAATCTGTCTATGAGTTTCCAAATAATAGGCTTGAAAACAAAGGATGCCCAATTCTTGAAATTGGGGGAAGAAATGAAAAAAAAACCTAATTTCGTAGTATCTTTTTGAAATCACGTTTGTGGGTACAACTCTCGACGAGAAATGCAATGGTGCAAAGAAAACGTCAATTAGACTATTAGTTTCGAAAGTATAAGCTTGAAAACAAATGAAACCAGGCTTTAATCCGATTATTAGTTTCGGAAATACACATGAAAGAAAATTAAACCTAAATTCAGAGATTTAGTTGAAAATGAGGAAAAACTTAATTTTTCAGCTTGTGTCTGAAATCACGTATGTGAGTACGAAACTGGATGAGAAATTTAACGGAGAACACTTGACTTCAATCCGACTATTAGGTTTGGAAATACACGTGAAACACAATTGATTACATTAATACAATACGGCGAATTATTTGCCTTTTTTTACATTTTTGTATAGTAGGTTAGTAAGGCAGATAGGAGAATGTTGGAAATTACTTACTTAGTAAGCAGTTTTTGTAAGCACTGCATACAAGTGAAAAGTAATGAAGCAAAACTGGATATTATATTTCAACAGAATTCTGATGTGGCAGAAAGTTTAGTACATTTTATTTCCAAAGAATTTTCGATGAAATATATGTCTTGTATAATTTTATAACCATATATCTATTAAGGAATTATCCCTACTTCGAGTATTGTGACATTGGACCGTTAACATTTCTATCCCAATTACAACTATAAACTCTATGAGAACCCGAATTCTTGCATGCACTTCCCAAGAATTTTGTAAGATTCACACCACAACTTCTTCCTAATCGTCTAATACTACGTGCCCATTTTCAGAACTTCCATGCCCCTGGACGATTTCGTTTGCAACATCGAAGAGCAAACTGGAGGAAAGAATGTTTCAAGTTGCTAACTCCAGTTCACGCATGCCCTTCTCATTCTCTCTGCCCACCAGCCTTCTCAGAGTTCTATGTTAATTACTTCGAAGACTCTTCCAAGCTTTGCGCAAAGCGGAATATTCTCAGAAGTAGCCAAGTTCTGTGGTCGTGTTTGTAGAAAACGAGCAACGCAGGAGTGTAATCAGTATAACAAGTAAAGAGAATTGTTATTAGTTTTCCAACTATATTGAATCTATTGAATGTCTGACCATGATATAGTTACGAAACAATTATTGAATTTTTACTGAAAAGAACAATACCCTAAACACCCTAGATTCTCATTTGAATCCCTACAATCACTGACTTGAATAAATTATTCGTTTATAGAAGCTCAAACGTGATTTTGAAGGCGATCTAGTCGCATAGTGTTTTATGCGTATTTCAAAAAACATCTGCAAAACCTAAAAAAAGTTAATTCCATATATCTTATTTAGTCGACATATTTTTTTTCATTTCATTCTTTTTAGCTCAAGTATTTTTTCAAATTTTTCCCATTCCAAGTTTTGTCATGTTATTTATCTTATGAATAGAGTCAAACAATTACCATAATGTTTATTGATTGAACGTATTAACGTGAAATAAAGGTTCTTAAGTTGTGTTTATGATTACAAGACAAGAGCACTTCAAATGGTGACCTCAGACGACGAGGCTTACCTTCATAGAAACTTTATGTCAGTGAAACGAAGCCATTCGTCCCAACATTTACTTTGTCTTATTGCAATGGAGTATTACAAATGGAGAATCCAAATAGTTATTGTAATATACCAATGGTTTATATTTTTGCCATGTTAACTAAGTGTTTGTTAGTTACAGATTCATGAGATCGAGTGACGGACGTATTCCTTTGGTCTGGGGAAGATAATGTATGTATACGAGAAGTTAGAAGCTGATGTGCAATAGAAGTTCTTATGTTTTCTTTAAACAAATCAAAATCACTTCACGTAATGAGGAGAGATGACCAAATAAGACTTGTTTTCCAATACATACTTAAACTCCTTCAAATAGGTCACGGCAAGGTTATTGTCATTATACTCTCAAACAAAATATGAATTGCTATATGAACAGGAAGCAAGATATGAGCAGATCTGTAGCACAGTCGATTTGCAAAATATTTATAAGAATTAATAGGTTCAATGTGATATTAGTACTGCCATCGATTCGACCAACGAGCATCGCTAACTGCTGGCCAATGTGGCACCAATGTGGAAGTTTGTGTGTCGTCAATGTGTATCGTTTGGAGCTACACGTGTATTGTGACGCCTACAAAAATGTGAGTTTATGGAGTGGAAAGAAGAAAATCTTCATTTCTATTCTTTCAAAATTAATACAAAAGTCCACCCGAATACATCCTCATACATAAACGACATATGGTAAAGACCTGTTGATCCGGGACTTCAACACAACATTCTTCAAATCGATAACCAGCGTACGACTTCACAAATTTTCCATTCTGCGCAGAGGTCCTCGGCCTGACTCGATTCACCCTGCGTGACGGTCGTGAGGAACGAATCGCCGGCGGAGGCGGGGCCGAGAGGCGCGTGGGCGCGGGCGGTTGAGGAGCCGGGCTCCGGGAGGAGGCGGAGGGACCAAGGCTCGCCAGTCAAGGGCGGTTTCGAAATTTCTGAAATTCAGTTCGCGCAAAAACTCAGAGAAAACTATGCAGCAGTTGGTCACGTGAGAGATGACTAAGATTTGTTTTGATGGCCCGGAAATCAATGAAACCGTCTCGATTTTGACTAATTGAGAGATTCCGGGCACGTGAACAGCTAATGTCATTAGTGCACTGCATATTTGTTTAACGCGGGAGGTGGTGGTGAACCTCCTCCGCGGGTGGTGAGGTCCGGCGCCGACCTACAATCGGCCAACGGGGTTTCTCCCACCAGCGTGGCACCGCCTCAGCCGGGACAAGCTCTAAGCTCCCGACTCTCTCGGAATATGTGTAAGTGTAGTGCAGGTGTGAGTAAAAGTAAGGGACGGGACAAGGACGAGGGAAGAAAGATCGCGCGCGGTCCATGGCCCATTTTTAGGGTATTATTCCGGCATTCGCCTCGTGATGATCAGAGAAACCACGGAAAACTACCAATCTGACCTCATTTACATTATCTGTATGCGAAGAACTATTGTACTGAGTTCATGGTATACTATGTCACTGCAGCCTTCGTGAAGATTGCTTTTGTTACAATATTAAATTTGTTGCAATGTTATTCGATAGTATTTAATTTGTTGTACTTGGGCAGTGTGTGTGCAACTTTATCGAAAACCATTTTCTGCTGTTTTGTTCCCCAGCATTTTTGTTGGTGCAAGTCTCTTGTCCTCCTTAAATAGCAGGTATCTGCGAATGGACACCAGCCATTAATCACTGTTGACACAAACAAGACGTTGGGCTCGCTGCATTTTGGAGATTGCGGGCACAAATAACTCAAGAGTTGAATCTTGATACAGAAGGCTTGCATAACAGAAAGTGGGAGGAGATCTGTGAAGAAAGAAGGACTTCTGTTGAAAAAGAAATTACAGATAAGGTATGCCATTTAGGCCTTGTTCTACGAACACGGAATTAAGCCCAGATAATTTTCAGTCCGTGGAAAGGAGAATACATTGTGTATTTAATTGTACTAATACAATTAAACATTCAAACGAACACATTAAGATTTCAACAAGGAACAGCTAGATTTGAATGAAATTTCAAATAAAACAACTCCTATACTAATATTTCATGGCAAGATTTATTATAACGTTTTATTATTAGGGACTTCGAACTTTTATTTATCAACAAAGGTACACTTAGAGCGGGACGTCGTACGTACTCTATGGATGGCCGCGAGGGGAACACAGCGGGAATGAATTTCCAGTCCAGAGCGAGCGTCGATTAGATTCCTTCACCACAGAGCGGCGGGCTGGCGCGGATTGGGACCCTGGGCAGAGGCGGGACGAGGCTGAGGCGGGGCGGGGCATGGTTACGCAGGGTGGGGTGGAGCGTGGAGGGGAGCGGCAGGGTTGGGTTGCTCGTGGTGGAGCGGGGCGGAGCGAGGCGGGCGAGGAGCGGAGTCGAACGCCGCGCCGCCGCCGAAATCGGATCAGGCACGTAACTCCGCGCAGAGGGCATAACTCGCTGCGGAGACGGCGAACGGCGCGGCGTTGCCAAAAGCTCTCTCTCCATAAAACGCTCTCCCATATTCCACTAAAAATGCTAATTTCATCCTGCGAAACCTCCCACATACTTCACTCACTATATCAACTGCAGATAATACGGGGCGTCACCAGTACTCCTAGGAGCCAAGAAAGAGCACTATTTATCCTGCGAAGTTAATTTTTAATGTAGAATAATATCTCTATCCCCAAAAACTTGCATATTTTTGCAATCCATTAATAAAACTCATAAATGAAATACAGACTGAGGAAATCTGTCCAATTTGTTAGGCGAAGCATTTGCATCGCCAAAAATGGGCGAAAGTCCTAAGTGATAGTCCAATCTAATAAAACAATTCTTTCCAGACATATGCATAGCACAACCGTGTATGAACGTCGCTGACCATGAATCGTTATCCGCAGCCTCGGGATGAAAAATGGACGCAAACACGTCGCGAAATAACTACGCTGTTGATCGGTTACAAATAGCGACGAAAAGCAGTCGCTAGAGAAGCAAAGGTATCAACAAACTGTGAAGAAACTTCGCTCAACGCCGCGCGTGTTCCTGATTCCATTAATCAAGGCGCAATGGTTACAATTTCCACGCGCGCGTCTCCTCCGACGACCGCCAGGTTGGCGTATATTCGGTCCGCTCCGCTGCACGGCGCTGCGGTGCCTGGCGTTCGGAGGAGGCGCTCCGCTGGTGTGAGTTACGCGGGCCGCCGCCAGTATTTACGAGGGACACCGTGGCGCGGCGCCCCCCGCCCCACCTCCGCGCCAGCGGCCACGCGACCCACCGGAGCCTTCCAACTCACAGGCCGCGGTGGCTCAGAGGCAACGCGGTTGCCTTGGCTGAATTGTTGAGGTGCTAGGGTTCGATTCCTGAGTAATTTTGATACGTAAGCGGGTCACATTCAATCACTCGGATTCGATCGGCCGGGCGCGAATTGCAGAGCTGCGTCCTAACAAAGCAGCCTCTCAATGTGTTTCCTTCCTCTCCCCCGTCCCCTTCTCTGCCCTTGGAAACATGCACTACACGGCCACACATTTCGGGAGGAGCGGTGCCCTGCTGGGCGAGATACATGGTGGGAGAAAATTCGCACGTCGGCGAGCAGATCGGCGGCGGAGCCCACACTCCAACGGATGAGGAATACCGGCACATTCTGAGGAGGTGCAAAAGGCTTACGGTAATTATAATTTATGAAATACACGTGCCCGTAAACAATGAATACTCACTCACGTACTCCTCCACGTCCGCTAGTTGCCTCGGGACCCTACCCCCGATCTACAAATGAGAATACTCTATGCCACGCCCCTACTCGCTTGATCGCCGGGACACTGCAGAAATTGCGACAAGTCTCCTCCCTGCTCTTACCTACTCATGTATTCTAGTTCTCTACCTACCTTCTGATTGGACACAACATTGTCTAAATATTACACACACCAGCCAGTCCTACTACTCAGATGCGCACAATTCAGTGCCCGAAACTCGTAGGTGCCCCTCTCCTCCCTATTTGGCCCCATACCTCGTATTCTTTTGCATGAAGATATAACATGAATAGTTCATCATTTCACTTCTGCACTTAATGTACCAGTTTTATGAAAAAATGTAAAAGTCTTTATCCCGCGCCGCAGTCAAAATGATGGATCCCCTTTCCGTCGACTGCCGTCCCGTCACTTGGGCCTGTAGCACGGGCTGGCCAACCTTCCACTCACTCACCCAACCAATCTTTCCACACAATCGACGTCCTATTTTCGGCCACTCACCGGCCACCCGCCCTGCCGTCTCCTCCCCGCCACGGCCCTGCCGCCCCGCAGCGCCGCGACGCCTGTAACTCACGCGCCAATCGGGTTAGAGGCGCGCCGCAATCGCGTTTTGCATCGTTACGCTGTACCTGGCGCGCCTCGGTCGCGAGGCCAGGCAGGGTGGGGGTGGGGTGGGGGCTGGAGAAAAGGAAGGAAGAGGCGAGGGGAGAGAAGACAGGTGGGAAGAGGAGGAGAGGAGAGCGGCGTTGCTGGGCCAATCCGTTGGCGGCAAATGGAGGCGAAACTAGACGAGATCCCACTCTATTACGGGGCACAAAGACCCATTTTACAGGCAGTTCCGCACCTCATTTCCATTATTAGCAACTCTGAGATATCGCGTTCAATGCACCTAGCTAACATTCTCTTTAGAACGGCGTCAAACCAGAGCAAAATGTGTCACGCTTGAGGTGGCGGTCCAGGCAACGCGAAAGAAAAGGTATCACAGTTGTACAATGTAATAAAAACAACAATACAGATTGACCGCACCTGAAACACGTATTGTTGAAGACAAGTAGTTCACAATAATTTGCTCTAAACTCTCTCTCTTCTCACGATTCTCTTTGTTTTCTAATGATAGTTTATTTAAAATTGACAGAACTTGACAAAGTTACCATTAACTTCATTCAATATTATAAAAATAATTTCGGAAATTTTACAACAGGTGAGATTTTAAGTGTTATTTTGTGTACAAAATTATTAAAAATTAGAATTGGAGAGATTTTATGTACAAGTGAATTTGTTATTTTATATTTTTATGTTGAATTATAGAAACCGAAGAGGAAAAAATACGTTCCAGAAACGTTGATCACATGGTTAAATAAAGTTTTTTTTCAATAAAATATTTAATACGTAAAGAAAGAAGAAAAAAATTGTCATTGAAAATTGGCCACGGACAACATGTAGTCAACAGACTTTTTAGGCTGGACTAAAGTTCTATCAAATTTCGATCCCCATGACATCCGAAATTCTTCTAGAAAGTGCTCCACACCGTCCGGCGAACACTCTAGCTCTGACGTTTCCCTAACAAACACACTAACGTTTTTTCAGATACTAATCATTACTCTCCCTCCCTTGCTCTCGCCCTCTTTCTGCATCTCCCTCTCCCTACCTCTCTCTCACAGACACACAAGTGCAATTCATACTCTACAAATCCCGGGTGAACTATGTTCTCTGCGGGCTTTTGTAACGCACCATACATCAACCACACCATGTCCTACAAAACACACCTCGCATGGAGAGTGGGTGGCTTGCGAGCGCGGAGCTGGGCAGCGGGTGGCGGCTGCGGTCGCCGCCTCCCCGCACAGTTGGCGCTGAACGCGCCGCCCTCGCCACTGCGCTGAGACCGGGTCGTCTGTCCGCCTTTGGGCGCGCTGCGGGCGGGACGGCTTTGAAGTTGGAAGCGCGCGCGCGGATCACGATTTCGCTTTATTGCTGAAACTGAAAGTAGAGCAGCGGCGGCGCTTCGCGAAACGAACGGCACGCGCAGTGAGTGCGCCCGCTGTCGGCGAAGCTGCTCCCGCGGCGGAGAGGGATGAAATGCGAAAACGACGAAACTAACTTAGTCGTAGGCTTGTGAGAATCTATGTAAAACGAGGCCATCACTCACACCCGAACTGTTACTTGGTAGATTGGACTACAGAAAGCTTTACGTCTGTGCAAAACGCCGAGACATTCCCCTAGTTGTTGGATAGAGTTTAAGGGAAAGGAATAGATTCTCATCTGCGCATTACTTTTTGTCATTATAATTACACAGCCTGCAGATGCTTACGTGGAAATGCAAGCCGGATCTGAGATGGGCCACAGTAAATAACTATTGTTCATCTATTTAAACATTTATTTATTTCCCTTTGAATTTACTTATGACCTGCCCTCTAATACTGCTATTAGCAAACAGCACGTTTCTTTCCATTGTCGTTTCAATAGACCCAGAACTGTTCCAGTACACGGATAAAGAGAGTAGGCAATTAGAGCGGCTTGTCTCAGTGAATCATGTTACTCCTTAAATGAAACTGCTAAATAAAATTCAAAATTAAAAATAATTTCGCAATATTCATCATTTTCAGTTTCTTTTAGGTTGGACTCCATTAGTCTCGACAAATTAAGGCATAAAAAATTCTCTCTTTTACTAACGAAGGGAATAAACTTTTAGAAGCAATTTGACACACCTGCCATTTCTGCAATGCGACACGATGCAGGCAATTACAGTACCGCAATGAGGTCAAGGGGCGTCATGATCCACAACGATGTATGACTAATATCTCCGTTGTGAAATTTCAACTTCACCATTTCGAGATCTCATTCAGGGTAGTAAAGATTTTCCATCACAGTTCTTCAACAGAAGTACGCAAATTACTAATTATCGCGAGTTATACATTTATAATCTTTTCACTCATCCAATGTTATATAAGAGTATTACGCTTCTATTGTTCTACAAATTCATAATTCACAAAACTACCTATCTGCATTAATTATGGCTCCAATAACCATCTTCGAAGAGTCGTTTGACACGACTCTGCTCGTGCTCAATTCAGAGAGGCAACAATGTTGCAAAGAATTGCTGGGAACTTAGAGCTTATGATTTCCGCACAGTATTCAGAAGCATACTGCATTGGCAGGTAGTGTAGAGATCGACTGATGTCACACTCTTCAAGATTGAAGAGCAAAACTTTCAGTTTGAAGATGCCTGCTCATAGACGGACTGCTGTCGGACACTTTAAATATCAGGCTCAGCTCGTGCGCCATTAACGTACGGGCACCTTAAATGTCACGTGATTGGTGTCGGTCAATCTAGCAGCAATGTTCGCTCTCTATGAGTCATTCACGATCTCTGCTTTTTATGAACCTTGTGGTGGCTGCCTAACATGCTGTCACGAAATTATCACCAAATCTGGTTATTATACTCCTTTATTAATCAAATGTGATCATTGATTTTAATTATTGAAAGCGGCGAAGAGACGCCTTGGAGGGTCCTCGATAACTTTAATCAACGTCTGAGGTCATTATTTGATGGTGTCTCAGAATAAATATATCAAAATTCTTGGGCGTACATACTAATGCGGTCAAAATTATCATTTTTTGATAATTAATATGTGGTGAGAAATTTCACACAATGAAGTTACATATGTGTGATATTTGCCTGTGATTGTTACGCAACTCACCACGCATGGTGTGTGACAGGGCACATTCTGAGGCAAAGAAATGGCGTCAGAAGCCCATGACAAGTTGTCTATAAATCACAGGCAAATGTCACACATGTAACTTCATTACATGAAATGTCCCGCATGTTCATTGGTAATGTTAGAATCTTTGACCTGCCTGCGTGTTCTAAAAGTTTGATACATTTTACCCGAGGAATTTTTCATTTAAAACAAATATTGATGTATTTTTAAAATGAGTGAAGTTTTATACTAAAACTCTGCAAAAAAGAGTAGTTTCTTCTACCTTCCCATTGACTTCAACACACTACTTCTGCTACATGACAATTTAAATTGATTCGTTACTGATTATTCTTTTCATACATTTGATCTCCGGGACATTCGTTTAATTAGAATATTTGAAGTGACAACAAATGTTCAATGAATCATATTTCTTTGCATATTTTTCCAATTGTCGTGCATGTTTTTGCTGTTTTTAAATTCCTTTTTACGATTTCCAAAAGTGCGTAAGTAAAAAAAAAGGTACTATTAGGGATATTGTGTAGAATAGTTTCTCTATAAAAATTGTAAGTTTATTTTTTTTAATCCAGTTTTTATTTTTCGAATGCAATGAACTTGCCACAGGAAGCCAATCTTGTACTTGTTAATGACTTCCAGGAGCCCTGCCACGGCCCCGTGTGTGGCGGCTTGAGCAATGCTCCGAGTGCAGCGCCGGTGGCCCTGACCCTCCCCTTCCCCTTGAGGGCGCGTGGCCCAGTCGCCCATCGGCGCCCGCGGCTGCGGCTGACTCACTCCTCCGCTCCGCTGCGGCTGCAGCACCCACGCGCCGCCTGCTCCCTCCGCCGCCCTCCTACGGAGCAACGCCACTGTTCCCGAACGCGTCAACTAATGGGGACATTGGTCCCGTAAATGTAGAGCACGTTTTGCTCGGGAGATGGTGGTTTTTCCCCTGCTGGATGGTGCGTTTCGACCCCGACCTACTGTTGGTTAGTGGGGCTTCCCCAAACCAGGTATCTCCCACCAGCAGGGCACAACCTCTAAGGTCCCAACTGGTCCCCTGACAAGAGTAATAGTGTAGTATATGTAAGTGTACGTGTGAAAGTATGCAGCGAGGATAGGACAAGAAAGGCTGTTTGTTCGATTACTGCTCCGGCATTTCCTTGGCTTTGATCAACGAAAAACAACCGCCCGCTAGAAGTCTCCACCAAACAGTTGCTTAGTTGACCTAGGTAGCAGCAAGTGTCGAAAATCCATACACCACTTGAACCCCGAGGCCTCCGCAGAGACATCAACTGATCCCCTGAGCTCCGATAGGTGAGGCTACTGAATCCATGGAGTTGGCAGAATGATATCGACCTTTCTTGGGTATAACATAGTACGAGGAAGATCGTGATACATTTATTTCGGTGTGACGTTTTGCAAAACATTTCACTGTTCGAACTTCAATTGAACTGCTGCAGAAACCTGCAGATACGATGCCTAATCGCTCGATTTAGTGCCCAATTAGATAAGAAATATACGTACTTCAATATAGAAATTATCCATCGTAACACTACAAAGGCGCAATATTCAGAGTACAATGTGGCCGTTTACATGTTACGTAGCAAAATGTATAATTTTAGACACAATTTACAAAATACAGTACACTGCTTTAGCAATACACAACTTCCTTTATATGTTAGAAAATTCTACTTAGTACTACTGAATTAAATATGATTCGTTTATTTTTATGAATATTCCTTGTAGAAACAAAACCGATTTTCTTTCACTCTTTGCGAACGTTCTCTTTTTACATATGATTTACGATACAAAACCGTCCTTAAAACACTGCCACCAATGGCGAAGCGAGACAAATGCACGGCGCGGAGGGGGGGTGGGGGAGACGTAATCACGGAACCGCGTCAACTCCCCCGCGAGCGATGCCCGTCAACTGGAAACGAACGCGCGATGCATTCAATTAAAGAGCAACCAATCAGCGGCGCGGCGGGCCGTATCGCAGCGGGGCGGGGCGGGCGGGGGCGGGGGCGCGGAAACGCTCGCCTGCGGGGGCCGATAGGCGATGGAGGCAGCGGGGCGGCGGCTGCCGGGGCGGGCGGGTGAGCGTGGGGCGAAGCAGAGACGAGGGGCGAGAAGAGGCTGCGTGCGGAGATGAGAGTCCAAACGGCGTCGGACATAGTGATTATACCGACATTTCTCAGTCGACCCATGGTTTTATTGAAATAATCTGCAAGTAGCATTCAGGCCTACGAAACTCGTTCTCGTGCAAAGAAAAGCAAACTATTGAAGTTGATCTGGAATGAAGTAATGACCATGAGACAGCACATATGCGACCACTCTAATAATTTCAAGATGTACTATTTTTTGTATTTGTTCTACAAACTTGTTAATAGGAGCAAATAAAATATCCATGGCACATTACTTCTTTATGTCAAGAAAATCTTTCAAAACGAAAATTAATTGTTAAATTGTTTTTATTTTGAAAAGAAGTTTTCTGTAAATATTTGGGGTATTTTAAAAACAGTCTATTAAGAAGCACACTTATTTAGAAAAAATCTCCCTACTTTCCCCCGACTTGATTCCCTGGGGGAAGCGAGCGCCTGGAGAGCGGGCTGTGCTGGGGTGGGGGTGGGTGGGGTGGAGGGGGGAAGCGGGACAAGTGGCGTCGTGGAGAGCGCGACCCTAAGCCGAGGCCGAGGACAGGCGTGGGGCGGGAGGGCGCTGAGTCGCTATCAGCAAATGTTGCGACGCGGCGTGGGCCGCGCGGCCGCCGCCTGGCGGACGGGCGGGCGGAGGGAGCTGCGCGCGGCGCCGGGGCGGCAAGGCCCTAATTGACAATCTCGCAGACAGCGGCGGAGCAGATGCGGCGGCAGCAGCCTGGCGGGGGAGAGGAGGGGAGGCGGCGGCCGGCGGCGGCTTCGATTATCGCGATTCCCTGCGGCTGCGAGCCGCGGTGACGGGCGGCGAGCAAAGGGTGGCGCTGCGGCGCAGATCAAGGCCAGCGCCCGCGAAACCCACTGTCGAAACACAGTTACGGAAAAAAAAAAATAGAATACTTGACGAAATAAAGAAACCAAGAAAAAATGCGTTACAAGCAAAAGAAAGTTCATTACGTTCGAAAGTGGTGGGCGAGTGACTCTAGTCGGTGCGAATACGAAACGCAGTACCTAAGGAAATAATCTAGAATAAAGGAGATTGATTATTGAGGAAGAAAAAATGCACACAATTGCTTCTATTTCTTGCCAATAATTTAAATCTGGTTAATAATTCACTTGGCAATTATGCCAAAGTAAGTATCCATTACACCCAGATACAAAAGACAAGATCTAGAATGAAATATTGAGAAACTTTCCTCAGCGGATGTTTGCGTCTCCAGCAAATGAATGCACTACAAAAATAATGGCCAACTCTCACACGAACTAAACGCCACGAAATACACGAATCCATGTGAGCAGAGGCCAGGAACTTCACTTACACCTCCACGTGTCTATCAAATGCTCCACTTGAGAGCCCCGCAGGGAGAGCCACATCAATACAACCCTGAGGGAATTGAACCAGGGGCCGGTCGCTTGCTCCCACTTAGACGCCTCCGGGGCATGTTCTGCTGGAAAGACGGAGTGCGTCTGGGCGCGGCGGGGCCGCAGGGAGGGGTGGGGGAGGGAAGGGTGGGTCGCTGTGCGGCGACTTAATTGAACATCGGGGATGCGTGCGCGCAGGGACGCTGACACCCCAATGATTCACGAATCAATATTCATGAGCGCAGGAACATGCGGCTCCCCGGACCCTTCTGCACGAACACCGGCTCCAAAATATTTCAAAACCAATGAATATGTGTACATGTGCTCCATTAAAATTAATGCTAAAAGTGTTTTTTTTTTTAAAGTTTAGTGAAAAGAGAAAATCTGCGGAAAATAAATGAGGCAGAATCAGTAAATTGAGTACAAAGTTTGAGAAATATTTTTTTTTGTAACTACGATGGTGTAGACTCTGGCAGCGATTTTTCCATTTTTTCTAGATCTCCTTTACTTTCGTTCACGTTCATCCTCATCGAGAGGCGATCTTCTCTCTGACCACAGGGGAAAGCATGCACCGCTATGTAGAAATGATTGTGTGCCACTTGTCGAAAGACATTTCAGAACCAAAATTTAGACTACACTTTGCAAAAAGTGTGGTCACATCGAGTGGTAAAATTACTAAATGAAAAAGCAGATGTACAGATTCCTAATTACTTCCCGTTCAAGCATACTACTCTATGAAAGAGGTGCGCTCACATAATTAGTATAGCAAACCACCCATGTTTTCGTTACCAACATCCCTCCCGCATGAGCACTCCCTTCGTTGACAAATATGAATGTGCCGTCCACAACTTGTTTAAATTGTTTTTCTTGTTTGCGCATTGCAATGACCGAGCGGCCAGACATGGCAACGCGTGTAGTTGGCGGAAAATTGAATTTACATCAAGAGGCCAACTTTCGCAATAGGGTGGTTACTTCGTAACCACCTGCTAACTAATTACGCATGGATGAGATACGTTTCATTAGAACAAACATACAAACTTTTTCATTACCGCGGAAAAGCGTTATTGAAAAAAATTCATGGAGTTACAGAACGCAATATTGCGGTCGCAGTTATTTCTGACGAAAGTCAAAGTTCACAGTTCACAAGATTCATTCATTAATTTATTCATTGTTACTGATTCCGGGGCGTCAACTGCTAAGGTCATTGGTTCCGTAAGTGCAGTGCATGTTATTTCCTCGGGAGATGGCGGTGATCTTCCACCGCTAGATGGTGGGACCGGCGCTGACGTAGCGTCAGCAAGCGGTGTTTTCCCAACCAGGTATCTCCCACCAGCGGAGGCACCACTCCAACCGGGACAAGGTCTAAGCTCCCGATCGGCCTCCCGGCATGTGTGTTAGAGTAGCGCATGTTGGTGTGAGTGTCAGGGAAGAGGTAGGAAAGATCGCGCGCGGTCCGTGGTCCGTTTGTGAGGTTCTGCTCCGGCTTTCGCCTGGTGTTAATCGAAATCACGGAGAAATACCGATCTGAGCAGTTGGCCACTAGAATTCTCTTCCAGGCAAATTCTGAACTGAACCTAGTTCGTGGCTACTGCCGAAAATCCTGCCATCACCAGGACTCGAACCAAGGACCTCCCGGTCAGAGGCACCCTCCTC
Source organism: Gryllus bimaculatus (assembly GCA_017312745.1). Lineage (NCBI taxonomy): Eukaryota > Metazoa > Arthropoda > Insecta > Orthoptera > Gryllidae > Gryllus > Gryllus bimaculatus. The sequence continues at coordinate 1,159,430 of BOPP01000159.1, read as the reverse complement.
TCACCTGATGTAGGATTCTCCACAACAGTTAAAAATAATTCATTTTCCGCGAGTGGGTTCAATGGGTGGCATCGTCCATAACACGCCAAATTAATGAGAAGCCAACGAATAATTTATTAATTGCGGAGCGAAATTGCGCGTGCACGCGCTCGTTATTTGCAATACATGGCGATGTTTTTATTCGAACGTGCGTACTCCATCCGCTGACAACCTCGCTAAACAGCTCATCAATTCGCATGGTCCTCTGAGGCACGAGTGGACGTCACTCGGAAACGCTCGATGGTAACACGAGCACAGCAATTCAATAGAGCTTTTCGACGTGGTCCGCGAGTCAAGTTCGAAATATGAGGCAACACAATTTATTGACATTATCATAAATTTAAACTCAATTAAAGAATGTGTTAACATTTTTATGAGTAAATTCAACATTCTCACATATAATAACATATTAAATAAAATATTAAAATTTAAAATTAAATTAAATTAAAATCGAAATATCGCCATTTTCCACCGCTGCCTCATTGCAAGACTTCCTCTATACTGCGTAAGTACTACGCGAGAAATTAAATAATAAATTGTCAACCATTTTCGTTTATATTTCAACGCATCTTTTTAGAGTAATCGCGTTACGAGGGGCGTGTGCCCGGCTTTCGATTGCATCAATCGACGTACATGAGGTGGCATTCGACGAATCTCGGCCTCCTACTTTGAAACTGTTAATGTTTCGGATACTTCCATAATATTCTAAAAAAACAACTAAAAGGTGTTTTCCCCCTCTTTTTTAAGGAACTAAAACTTGGGTGACTTACGGCAACTAGAGAAGCGACCAAGAGCTCATTCTATTCTTCTCGACAAGACAAATGAATTGGCACAATTCTCAGCCGGTTCTCTAAAAATGCAAGCTCTTACAAGCACATCCGTGAATCTCTAAAATACTGTATCATCTTTACGGTATTTACACATAAATCTTGCAAATTAATCCATCAGACTGACGATAATTATACCTCATTTTGTCAGTATTCATCAGACTGACGATAATTAAACCTAATTAAGTATTTATCGAAAAAGCATATTGCCGGAAAGGCGGGAAAGGGTTAACCACCTACAACGCGTTCGGGAGGGGGGACCACCTGAGGGTGTGATCACATTCGACTGTTCCCGACGAGACGAATCTATTTCGCGCTGAATCTTTCGAGAAGGAAAGGAAAGGAATTTTTCCTTCCTTTCTGGAAGAATTCCACAAAACGCTTTTGCATGTTTTATAGCTCCTGAATTGATGAAAATACATAGGATCTCTTTCGGCTAAACGTGATTTCTTAGAATACATTTCACTAGTTTGAAGATAAATGTTCTTTAATAACGATATGTACAAGAAATAAGAATTTTTAGAAATTACTTCTATCATTATCTAAATGAAAAGTTATGTTTGTCCAATTTTTGCGTCCTATCTAATTTGTTGTCTAATGTATAAATAATCTAAAGAATATTTTGTTTAATAATCATAATATAAATATTAATTGTTGTATTATGTATTGAGATGTATGTTTAAGCAATTGGTAGTTTTGTATTTTTTAATTATATCTTGTGAGGGTTTATGTTTAAGCAAATTGTAGTATTTTGAAAAATATTTGTATAATGTTTGTATGTCCTTTTTTTATTATATCTTGTGAAGGAGATGTTGAATGTTAGTACACCAATAGCACCACTACACTGCACTACACACTTGTCCGTTAGACTCGACATTAATTTAATAAGACAATTTAATAGGCAAAACGATACAAGTATCTGTACGCAGAACTACGTAATTTCCAAATGAATTATGGAATTTCAGTCAAATACTAGTGTGTCAGCGCTGATCCGATTCACACATACAAGGTCGAAGGCAAGCGTTTCGCGACAAAGGAACGTCGGCCGTGCGAGGGGCGGGGCGGACAGGAAGCGGCAACGCGACGGAATGTGCCAGAGAAGAGATACCTGCTCCGCCCGTCCACATACGCGCGCTGCGTCGCCGCTGCTGCACGAGCTGGAAAGCACGCACACCTGGAGAAGCGCAGGAAGTTTGTCTCAGCGAAGCGTCCGGTGCCTCGGTGCTGGCGGCGGCAGTCGTGAAGCGCACCGCGCCGACATCGCGCGCCTAACGTACACTCGCGGCCCGGATGCCACCCTTGATTCATTCCATAGGGGCGGCCAACGCTCATTGACTATCCAAAGGCACTAAAACGTGCGAGACAGCGTTACACTGAAGTGCTAATGGAATTTATTACGGTTTCGTACCTGGAATATCAAAATACGAAGTTATCGCTATTGCTATGTTAAATATGGCGTTGTTCCTTCGTCCCTTTCCTTTGCACTTTTATTCATTTAATGAAGCGATTTTACATCTACCTTAAAACGAAGGCTCATTTAGGTAATTAAAGATGTTGTCATTGCCAACAATGTTTTTTAATTCAAAAGCAGCTTTCGATGGCTTAGC
>BOPP01000159.1:1132326-1156932 GCA_017312745.1 Gryllus bimaculatus | reverse complement strand
GAGATGGGCGTCCGAAATGCCGGGGAATTTATAAGCGAACTTATTAAAGTGCGCGGCGCGCGCGTTCGCGGCGGCGGTGATCGCGCTCTTTTACGGAGCGAGACGCCCGCCCAGCCCGCTCGCCCCCGCTCGTCGGCGGCGGTAGAGGGCGGGGCGGCGGCGCGGTGGACGATAAACTCGAGTGAGAGACCGGCTAGGGTTTACGAACGCGAGCGGCGCGCTGCAGCGGCGAAGTTGAAACGCCGCCCGTGGCAGGGTTTGCGCTAGTTCCGTTTTCCTGCGCTTTCCTGCTTCTTTGGTTGTTTAACTATTTTATAACCACCTAGTCTGCTTTCGTGATTCAACAATTCTGCATGTCTATGTGCAAGCGACGAACGCTCACCATTGTTGTCCTAAAAATAAACCATATCGCCACTCTTGTTTTATGGCATCGGGATGAAAGAAACAATTTGGAGACTGGGGTGCATTTCATCCTCTGTGAAGGGATAGATGTCACCATGGTTCGATATACGTTATGATGATGAATCAGCATGGAAACATCCCGTTTTTTAGGTTTGAAAGTGACAATCATTTCCTTACTTTATCTCCCGAAACGCTCAGGCCGTCAAAGGTCATGGTCTTCCAAAATTGTGTTAAAGTTTGCAGTCTCCGGAAAGAAACCCAGCGGTACGGGAGGCGAGAGGAAAAAGTATAAACCTTCCAGCTGCTGTTTCACTTGCGTAAACAGACCAAGAATTCACGCATACGAATTTTAAACGGGATGGGTGTTGCTCACCTCATGACGACGGAGGACGTTAAGCGTAGATTTTTCTTAACTTTTGTTTACAGACAAATGCTTGCTGAAGCTAATGAATTTGTAGCTATTTTAAAACATAATTTGACACTAGAGACGTTAATGAAATACAAAAACACAATTTCTGCGTCCAAATACAGCTTCTTCCTGAAGTTTGCTCCCTCCAGAGCTCCCGCTGGTTTGTACGGCTCTCTGTTGCACACCTTCGTTGCTTCTTTAAAAATGTTCGACAAACTACATGGCGCTATATTGCGCTTCAAACGGCCATCGCTCTTCCCCGCCTGCAGCCAAATGACTTTTGCTATTGCCTACTTTTTTAACATCGTGGGCTCCCAGGCTTCAACACGGAGTCTAGGCCAGAGAAAACCACCGAGCCTCGGTTTCTAACTTCCTTGATGTATGATTTGCAAGCTGCATACAACTGTCACGTGTGATTTGTAACTCCCGGTAGAATACCATTATGAAATGAAACAAAGAAAGAAAATACCTATATTTAAATATCGGACTTTGTATGTGTTGTGGCAAACAACCTACCAACTCGACACTAGCCGCCATTGCTGTTATTCTTTCATTTCCTTTTGACGACCAAAACAAATCGAACTCAACACAACGGTGCGAATGAGAAAGAACAGAAGATGAATGACCCGATATGCCCACGGGGCAAGAAGTAGAAATCTCCCCATCTAAGCAGCAAGAGCGCTGAGGATGGAGCCGCGAGTTGGGAGACAATAGGCGACGTTATGCGCTCAGAGTAAGACCATGGAGGGGAGGGGGAGGAGGGCAGGGGAGGGGCGGTGAGGCTAGTTTCACGGGCGCCGCAGCTGGGCGTGAGCGCAAAGCGGCGGCGGCGGTGTTGACCTGGGGGCGAGCGGCGTGAGGCGGCGGGCGGTTTATGGCGCAGGATTTTGCACCTGCGGCCGGCGCGGGGCGCTCTGCGTGCTGGCGGCGCAACCAGATGACAAAATTTACGGGGGGGGAGGGGGGGTGAAATGGCAGAGGACTGGTGGTCGACTCGGCGAGAGCGATATGCAGAATATGCGCGCGAACTGACAGGACCGTATGTGACATGCTGGCGAGCATAAGTACGTGTGAGGAACCTAATAGAATATTGAGGATTCTTGGCGTCCCTACACCCATAGCACATCATGATACAAAGAACCGCCCATGATGTGGCCTGGGATTTTACATGTATGTAAGATGAAGGAACGAGTGGGTTCCAAAGGTGTACGATCTAAACGGCATTGATGTTCGGAGAGTGCATAGGGTAAGAAGTACACCTGTACGGCGCTTATGGCAGCGATAGATGGAGGCACAGGATAGCACTATGAGCCAATAAACAAAACAGGATTAGCTGTCACGACCATGATAGAAAAAGACTAAACTAGTAAGATATTATATATTGAAACTGATAACCGAGAGATACCTAGATAATCCTCTGTGCCATTTTAAGTGCAGCAACATAGCTAGTTTCATGCTTAAGGAGGTAGTAGCTGTTTTACCATTTGCAGAATTTATCTGACCTCCGTTTCTAGATATTAAGAACTGTTGTGTTTGAAGTATATTGTGATTTATTTGAACATAGTTAACGTTCCTCTCTATTACACTTTTAATTATTGTGCCATTGTTATATATTAACGAGTCTTATTCCGGCGTTTTTTGAACTTTTATTCTGGGAAATATAAATTCTATATAGATAGATATGTATTAAGTACAGTCAGTTCGTTGACGAATAACATTACTTTTAGAATGTAATAGTAGTATATTGGGTATTGTTATTATATCTATTATAATTGAGCTATGGATGTTCTACCCCTATCTAAAATGTGATGGGTGTTGTGGCTAGGGAAGTATCTTTGGCATTTTTAAAATAATTAAAGATGTTGTCAATTGCCAACAATGTTTTTTCCAATTCAAAAGTTGCAGCTTTCGATGGCTAGCATCATCATCCCGAGTTGGTCTGCTAGATGGAAGCCCAAAACGACTACGTCGTTCGAAAAAAGTGTTTTGGGTGGCTTCCATCTAGCAGAACAACATGATGATGATGCTAAGCCATTCGCAAAGGTGACGATTTTGAATTAGTAAAATCAGTTGTTGGGCAATGACAACATCTTTAATTATCTAAATGAGCGCTCTGGTTTTAGAAGGTAGAGTGTATAAATCGCTTCATTAAATGAATAAAAAGGCAGATGGAAAGGAGACGAAGGAACAACGCATACTTTAACATTTATCTAAAGGGATAACTTTCGTATTTTGGATATTCGGCAGGTACGTAAACCGTAAAAAAATATCGCATTAGCACTAAGCAATTGTACGGCTGTCTTCTGCCAAGGATTTCATGCCTTTGATACGTCAATGAGCGTATGGCGCCGCCTGTGAGCAATGAAGCATCAAGAGGGTGGCACGTGCCGGTCGTCGAGTGTCGCTTAGGCGCTCGTGCAGATTTGTTCGCGCGGGTGCGACTTCAATACGACATACATTGCGCATGCCGCGCAGCACGGTGTACGGGCACCGTGGCGCTTCAGTTCTTGATGCACAACTTGTTCTGCGCTTTCTGCCAGTGCTGTGCCGTGCTATTCTTCAGGCTCATGTGCAGCAGCGTGCGACGCAGCGCGCGAATATTATTGCCGGGCATGGTAGTCAGCCAGTGTATCTCTGTCTCTGCACATTTCCTGGTCGCGTTTGCAGCTTGCCTGTCCGCCCACGTGCCTGCAAACGGCCGCGTCTATTTGTCCCGAAACGCTTGCCTCGACCCTCGTAATTTGCTGTGACATCGGATGCCGCTGACAGCACTAGTATTTGATCTGAAATTCCATTATTTAATTTGGACTACCGTAGTTCTGCGTAGCACGATACTTGCTTCGTTTTCGTCTACCTTACATGGTCTTACCATCACTTAAATTTTCGAGTCTAACAACAAGGCGTTGAAAGGTGCATGTTGTGTGTGTGCTTATTGTGTCTAACCCTGTACTAACATTCAAACATCTTCACAAGGTATCCAGGTATAAACAGAAGAAACATGTTACGTATAGATCTTATCCAATATAAATACACAATTTTTTCAGGACTTACTCAATTTTTAACATAAACCTCTCACAAATTATAATTAAAAGAGATATCAAACTATCGATAGATCGCTTAAAACACACATGTCACTCACCAGAACAGTCTATTAACCAAGTTACATAACAGAACGGAAAAATAGCTGTTAATAAGCTCTAAATCAAGAGCCAATTGAATGTAAACAAATGATATTCTTTAGATCTTGATTATATACATTTCAGGACAGTACAAATTAGATGAGGACGCAAAATTGGACAAAGCATCGATTGTTTCAATTCGGGAATTAAGATTAGAAGTAGTGATGGGCGGACGATTGCTGTTTAATAATTACATTATTTCTTGTATATATCGTATTAAAGAACATTTATCTTCAAACTAGTGGAAATGATAGTTCTAAGAAATCAACGTTTTTCTAGCCGAAAGAGATCCCTGTGTATTTTCATCAATTCAGGAGGCTATATAAACATGCCAAAGCGTTTTGTGAATTCTTCCAGAAAGGAAGGAAAATATGTCCATTTCCTTTCCTTCTCGAAAGATTCAGCGAGAAATAGTTCGTCTGCGTCGGAAAACGCGTAGTGCGCTGTACGGACTCACACCCCAGGTGGCCCCCCTCCCGAACGCGAGTGTAGGTGGTTAGCCCCTTTCCGCCTTCCCGCAAATATGCTTTTCGATAAATAACCTCATTACTTAATTATGCTTCAGTCTGATGGAATACTGACAGAAATGAGCGCTCTTAATTACTCGCAGTCTGATGGAATTTGCGCACACTTGATTAATGTGTAACACCAGGTAACAGACGATGATACAGTATTGTTAGAGGGAGTGGCGGGAGGGTAATGTGCTTGTAGACGGCTGGAGCTTGCCGAGTGGTTGGTGAGAACGGGGGCGTGCAGAATTGGTGCCAATCCATTTGCTCTTGTGGGGAAGAGATAGAGATGGGGCTCTTGGTCGCGTCTCGTAGTTTGTCCCGTAAGTACCCAAGCCGTTTTAGGTTCCTTTTAAGAAAAGGCTGTAGGTGGAAAACTCGCCTTTTGGGTTGTTTTTTTAGAAGACGGTTATCGTGTTGGCGTGTAAGGTTATGCCGAAACACATAACAGTTCTAGTGCATAACAGGTAGGGGCCGCAGGACTCGTCGATATCGCACCTTGGTTGCATGGTTACCTGGCGTGTCGATTTTGGTTTTTCTGGGGTAGTGGTCCACGGTTTTTTGCGTTTTTTGGGTCTTGTGACCGTTCTTTTGGTGTTCTCTATTGTCGAAGTCGCTGGGGCACTGCGCCCTCGTAACGCGATTTACTCTAAAAAGATGCGTTGAATTAACGACAACATGTTGTTTGAACATTTTGGTTATTTTAATTTCTCGCGTAGTACTACGCAGTGCCTGGGTAGGCTTGCTGCTAATTGGGGGCTAGTGGGGGAAAATGGCGATATTTTTCGAGATTGAGTAACTTGGGTATTTTAAATTTTAGATATTATTTTTGATATTGTTATTTTATATGTGACAGAAATTGTTGAAACATTTGCCTCAATAAATAATGTTTTCATACTTCTTTAATTGAGTTGAAATTTATGATAATGTCATAAATTTGTTGCTCATATTTTCGAACTGACTCGGCGATCACGTCGAAAAGCTGCTATTGAATTGGCTGTGCTCCGTGGTTTACCATATATTCGAGTCGTTTCGCTGAGTGACGTGCCACTTCTGTGCTGGGCATTACTATCTTGTAAGATAATGAGGAACCAGCGAATTTGATGAAGCGCTGTTTAGGTCGAGGTTGGTGCAGTCGGCAAGTGTGGGAGGCTTTAGTCGCCACGTTCGAATAAAATATGCAGGAAGGTATTGCGAAATACACGTAGCGCTGTGCATGCGCAATTCGCTTCTTCTCGCAAGATTAGGGGTAGATGTGATGCGTTGGTACATTCTCGATTAGGATTTGGTCTGTTGTTTGGCGATGGCACCCATTGAACCACTCGCGAAATAATATGTAATGTACTTGTTGCCTGTTTGTTGGAGATTATCTCTGACATCAGGATGGAGGAGGGTGCCTCTGACCGGTTAAGGTTCGCTGTTGGTTTTTTCGTAGTCGCCTCATTAAGTTGATTCGTGCAGGATTTTCGGCAGTAGCCACGTAAACCTGGTTCTAAGTCAGTAATTTGCCTGGAAGAGTATTTCTACGTGGCCATACCTTGTCTCAGATCGGTCTAGAGAGTTGTTTCTCGGGTGATTTTGTATTAGACACCGGTCATAGAGGCGCAATGCCGTGAGTCAGAAGCGTTCACAGAACGGACCATGGGGATCGGCAACCCGCGATAGTCTTTTTTGGTCTTACCCCGTCGTGCCCTGCTCACTTCACTTAACACCAACATGTCGTCTATCGTCTAATGCGGCGTACATGCCGGGTAGGCTCGATATTGTGTGGAGCGTTGAGGTACTCTTGTCCGCCTTGGGAGTGGGTGGGCCTCCCGCTGGGTGTGTAGAGATACTCCTGGGCTTGGGTAGAACGTTGACTACCGCTTGCTGCATCGCTCAGATAGCGTCTGGGCGCCGTGTACCCATACATCTAGTCGTGGAAGATCACGCATTCTTCACCGAGGTATGAATGCGGAATGCTACTGGCAGATCTTTTCGATATCCGATAATATTGACTTTACGTCGATGTTATCTGCTCGGGATGCAACTTAACAATGATGTAAATTAAGGATTTGAATTTTTTGGGTGACTGTCTGAATCTGGGCTTTTTCTGTCTAGGATATAATTTAACTGGACCGCAATTTATTTTGCGGTTTCTGTAATATACTGCCATGAAGATTTTTTTTTTTCATTAGTACGCTTTTCTCGTCGGTTATATTGAAAACACGTGTATTGTATTGCTTCTGGAGATGAAACGTATTCTTATGCTTGCTGTTAATTTGGTTTTATGCGAGCGTGTGTTCAAGCGAAGCTTTAACATAACTCTATTGCGAAAGTTGGCTCCGTGTATGGTGTCTAAATCAAAATTGTTTCCGCCATGCTTATTCAGCGCGCGTTGCGTCATATGTTCTTGGGTCTCTGGTCGCGGGTCGCTGTACTGGCCGTAGTATGCGCAATCATATGATAATACATATTTCCTCTCGGCCTCGGCCCGCCGAGGATATCGTCGGCAGCAAAGAAGCGTCCAAATGCCACAGACACGGACACTGCGCTGAATATCACACGCCTTAAGTATTAACGAGGAATAAAGTGAAAAGTGGAATGGGCAATGACGAAAACAATGAAAATGTCATAGATACGATATGAAAATTGGAATCATATATGAACGGCAGACTAACGAATCGTCAAAAAACTCGGCAAGACGATAGGGACTCGACAAGGCAATGGGGATGAAGACCCAGAAACAGTTCGCAACGCCTGTAATCGTCATATTCTATCATATCAATAGGGTATTATTTTTATAACGAGAAATGTTTATCAAGGTGGAGCTTTCCATATGATTTAGAGCATTGCAGTGCATTTTACTATATTTTTGTAGGCAATATTTTAAGACACCATTTGGGGCTTTTTTAAGAAAAACATATGTATTTTTAGAACTGTATCACAATTTGACTCAAAATAAAGTGAAAACAACTTATATTTTGAAACGTGTGCAGAAAAGATCCAACATTCAATAATATGTAGCATTTGAAATATCTAGTTTCCATTATAGTGTGGATCCCGGTCAAAAAAACGTTGAACTATTGCAATTTTCAAAACGTCCGATATTTAAATGAGAATGATACCTATTCCAGATGCAGGTGCGCTGTTCTCAATTCGGAAATCAAAAAAATTGGATTTCAGAGAATTTTTTGAATATACCCTACGGGCTTCCTAAAATTAAAACATCAGTTTCCAATGTTCCACGTGTAGACTTCGGCTAGATCCTGCGATTTTGGAGAAGTGTACATTTTGGTTCCTGAGTACGTTGTAAGCATAGAGTTGCTAAGAATTGACGGTCGAAGTCTCCACATCAAGCTTTTCAGCATTTCATAACTTTTTTCATACTTTGTGCACGAGAAAGTACAATTCATGGACAAACATTTTTTCCGCGAGTATTTGCTTCTATTAACACAGTGTTTTACAATATAATGCAATCTAGTGTAATCTCCTGAATGAGGAGATTAAAAAGAACTGCGAAATACGACTAAGATTATTTTACACTTTTTTTCATTCACCTTATGTGCCTTATTCACCTTATTCAAGTGCATTGCTTATCTGTAGTTTTACGACGCTAAAATGACAATTAACCAACGGAATGCTTTGAGCAACTCCCAAGGCGTTGAGATGCCACTAACTCATGCCTCCGCGATTCGGACTTTCAATTACTTCCGCGTATATAAATTTATGTTATTCCCTTTTTGTTTATTTAACAACGAACATTACTACATAACTATTTTATACAATGTTTTGTGGGCACTTTAATTGTATTTTTCAATAATATAACGGTAATTTAACGACTGAATCCAATATTGGCTCGTTACTCTGTGTCATTGCCGTAATTTTGATCTTTACGTTACGAAGGGTAGTTGTGCCTGCTGTCTTTACAGTGACTATTCCACTTACTAAATTAATAGCAATAGCATTTAACAATGCATCTAGTAAGTCCCAATCAGAAAGATATATTTCAAAAACTTATCGCTTTTTATCAGATTATTTCTTTACTTGTCTTTCTACTGCCCAATAATAATCTGCAATTTATCAGTCAATTCAACAAGAGATTGTGTAGTAGATGGACGAGAAGCAAAACAATATATTAAATAATCCTAAATGAAATATCAACAATATTTGTCACATTCTGAAACACTGTTGAATATATTTAATGTGTAGAATAATCTCTCAAACTGATATTACCTATGATTATATTTCTTCAATCTAAAAATTATTATCTGTCGAGAAAATATTTATGATACGAGTGGTAAAGGTGACATTTAATTTTGCGAGTAGGAAATGTGTAGACACGAAGACCATAGACGAGAGTCTATGCTCAATCCTATTATCAAAATTAAATCACTTTTACCACGCGTGTCACACATTCTTTTAGACGGCCTTACTGACTGTCCTTTTATTTTAATTTAAAAATACAAATCACTTAAGATACTATGTTACATTCAGATCACTTTTCTTTGTTTCACTGACAGATTTATCTCGTCCCAATTTTAGTACAAGTGCTAAAAATGGAACCTTTAGCAAGCTGCGCATGCCCTAAAAGAAAGCGCTCTTACTAGCGATTGTCTAAAAGTTTGTAATTTTGTGGTTTGGTACACAATGCCATCGTTTACAAAGCTCTTAATGAATAGTGCAGGGATATTTTGAGGCTGGGATGAATTATTCGTTTGCTCGCCCAAAGGTGATAGACAATAGCTGAAAAATCGATTTTTATTAGCAATCCAAATATACGTTTTAAATTTACTAAAAATGATATTGAAACGGCCAAGGTAGCCGAATGACGAAGTGGGAGTTCACAGCAGCAGTCACGAGCTGCGAGAGGGGGGCTGATGGTTCAAATCCCGCCTTGGGCATAATAATGTTCACTCAAGTGTTGTGACATGGTTGGGCTTATCCCAAACACCATTCCTTCCAATACCCCCAATTATTCACAAACCTCTTCACTCCCCAAATAGTGCACGAACGTGAGGAATGAATGAGACTTCTTGCATGCCAGGAGATGAAAAGTTCCGTACTGGGCTGAATGGCCGCAACATAAGAGTCACCTGGCTGCTACTAAACTACTAAGGTTGAAGCGCCGCCAGGGGCTTATGAGACATAGCGGCAGAAATAATTTTCGGTCGCAATGGACATACGAGCTACAATGCAGTGGATATGGAGTGGAGCCAAGGGACTCTTAAAATGTATTATTAAATGAGGGCAGGGAGTGCCAGCGGGTAACAAAAGATTATGTTGACGTAAAAATGTCCGATGATCAAACGTCATGGTACATTATCAATTATCAGCTAGGAACACAATGACGAGGCTTTGAGTTTGACAGTTTTTAATTTGGTAATTTGATAATGAAAAAATATTATTTTATATCAATGGAAATAAAGCAAAACTGAAAGAATGACGGGAAGGTGGGAATTTGGCACAGCCCGGTAGGGAACAGTTCGGGAATGTTAGGAAACTCCTCGCGAATGAGATTCTCGTCACGGCCGTGAACATGAATAAGATATTTCAACAAGGAGACAGGCAATGTGAGATGAATTAAGATGACGTGACATGATATGAGACAACATGAGTTAAGGTGATGTTATACAATCATATAAGGTGAGATTTAATTAGAAATATGGAATGTCAAGACAAAATGAAAGGGGAATACATTATCGGGGATGAAAGAGTCTGAGATGTGGGCGGTAAAAGGTACTGACGAAAGGAAAGCGGAATTTAGAAGGTCAAACATTCGGGTAGTCTGTGGTAAATCATAAACATAGGAAGGCGATGGAAAGGACAAATTTAGATCATGGATCATTGTAAACGAAAAGTAGAAATAGAAAAAGGGGAGCAAATTGAAACGTGAATTCCGAGTTCGTCACTAGATGAACTAGTGGCGCAACAGCAGCACATACGCATTATCTATAACTATTGCAATTTTGTAAAATTCAGAGAGTTCAACGAAAATGAGACCTACGCCATTTTGTATGGACCCTCTGCTCCGAGAAGAAAAAAATTAAAGAAAAAAATTGCAAAGCCAACGTGATAACATTGAAACTGTCAGAGATAAGCGTTCAGCCAGGTCGATCGGAGACTATCAATTTTGTAGAAAATTGTCTGGATTGTTAGGACGCTAGCGTTGACCACATACGCTTTGCCGTCAAAACATTTTTCGGTAACAAGGACTCACAAAACATGGATTGTGACTACAGAACGTGTTACTGGAAGTACTTTACTACATATTTCAATGAAAGTTATCCAAATTTTCGAATTCAGGGTTTCATATTACGCGTTTCTCTGGCAAAAATGAAGACTTCTACAGCGTTACAATACTTTTTTTTACTGGGCAAGTACGTAACGTGGCTAGAAAGTAAAAATACAAACAGAAAATGCGAGATTGAACCGAATAAGCAAAATTGAATAAAAAATTCAAACGAAGCAGGTAACAGAGACAAGGGATGAAGAACCACTGAACAGAAAAGTGTGAAAAGAACACGTTACAAATACAGCCATCGAAGATAAAGGTGCAAATTGAATGAGCCTCTGCAATGTTGGGAGTCTGGCGTTGTCATGTGGATGCCGACCCGCTGCAGACAGTTATGACAGCGGCTTTGAAATCGGGCCGCAGACAATGCTCGCCTCGATGCGACGCGAGGGAGACGTCCAAAAAGAGATGGATGTGCTTCACTGAGGATGAAAGCGTTGCCTTTGATGCGTATCACCGCCGCGGAAGATCGTAGGTCAACCTCTCGTGCTAAATGACGGTCAGCTGCAACAACGAGAGCGTCCATCCATCCAATTGATTTAGATATTATCAACCAAGGCGTGTACAGCCCAAAACAACAGAGGGGATGCATTTCTGGGCCCACTTCTAAACATTTTTATTTTCCATGTGATATATGTTACTTTTAAATTAATAAAAATAGAAGTAGAATGAAATTATAACTTAACATGGTTTTGTTTGTACTTAGCGCGTCTGCCCCTGAATGGGTGATGGCCTACCAACGATTTCCCGGCCACGCGACAATATGTTAAGGGGTACGTGTGGTTGGCACGAAGACATCCCTACGCCGTATTCTGGTCTTCACAACCTGAGAAGTGAATTTTCTCATCGTCACACAGCAACAGATACTGGAACACTGCTAAGAAAACGCACACTATAATCTTGCCTGACTGGGATTTGAAACTGGGGTCGCGTCTTGGAAAGCAAGCACGCTGACCAATGACCTAAGCTATCATGCAACTTTAAATGAACAAACAGTAAATACAATTGATTTTATATTAAACCATTCAGAGGGTTGACATATGCCTTGGAGACTCTTAAACAAACGTGTAACAATTTCCCAATTAGTCAGGTTAAAGAGTGGAAATGAGGGGTTGAAGATATTAGCGGATATACAGTTTTCTATTACTGGAGGTTACAGGGCCCCTCTCGAAATTGATCATGCCCCCCCCCCCGTGCGCACGTCTATGATTATAATTGAGACAGTGTGCGGCTCTCGATCATTTAGACCTTAACAACAGCGCATGGAGTGTTTTGTCCTAATTGTAACGAAATCGCTAAGTGTGATTCTAAAAACAAGTTCAGATTATTTATTATATCTACTTCCACAGGTAGAGGCAAGTCAGAAGAAATATTTTTTCATGCAGTATTTTGTGTTTTAGATCAAGTAATATGTTTAACCTCATTTCAAATGTGAGAACTTCAATTCCTAATATTTGAAAAGTAAGTTTGAATTATATCAAGTATGACATGAACAAAGAAGGCATAATTCCGTTACAAGAAAAAAATGGTTTCGTTTTTGATAATATTTATTAACGACACTCTTGTTCTACGATTGCACTCTTGTAAATAAGCCCCTAACAAAAAAACACTTCAAAATTCTCACATATTTGCATTTGGCTGCAGATAAGATACGAAGCATTTGGTAGCAGAAACAGGATAAACAAATTGAGAACATGGGGGATGCTCAGGCAGACAGGTCATCCAGTTACACATAATTCAATAAGGAAAGAGGACACCCAAAGATTTCATTGAAATTTTTGAGATCAAACTTTCAAAACTTTACTTTGCATGTTGCAGATAAACGATCTAAACTTATTAATCATATAATAAATATAATTATTATTTTGTGTAAAGAACAACTGTAAGAACTTGGTATTTGTCACATTTTTCTTTTTTCCTATTCTTCTTAAAATGTCAGGTATTAATAGAAGTTGATCAAAATAAGAAGAGTTTAGGAGTGGTAATAAAAATTGTAAATTAAGTGACAGATAAGCGGAAGTCAACAATCTGACCTCATCACAGACATTACCCCAAGACTTGTTCCCTAGAACATTCAAGTACATGACAGGCAAAAATAAATACGTAACCACCTGCAGTCCTTATAAAATCAGGCGAAGTGGAAGACTACGCTCCAAATGTGCGCTTCAGGTGCTTGTATATCAATTTTGCAGCAGCGTTTCGCCCGTCTGAGTGAAGCGAACGAGCGGTGTTCCCGATCGTCGGGCCAACTTTCAGAGCTTTATTGCGCGGCCATCCATATCCATAGGGGCGATAAATCCGCGCGCCGCGCCGCGCCGCTCTTTAAGGCGCTGGCGGGCGCGCGGAGTGAGAGATCGGGCCAGCGCCGGCAAAGGCGAAGACAGGCGCCTTATACGCCGCGGGCTAACGGGCCCCGGGCGGGCGCGGGGCCAACTTCATCAGCGCCGGCCGCGGCCCGGCCGCCGAAGAGGCCGCCCGGCACCGCCCAGCACGAGGCGCGCACGGGACATGTTAATTGGAGAAACAGATTTCGGCGTTGCAGAAAACGTAAATGTTCTTAAGCCACCCAAAAGTCTACTTCCATCAACTAATAATAACTACAGTAACACGCACGACATAGTACTTTCCGCTACTGGCAGATATGTAAGATCCAAGCACGTTTGAAGTGGTACGAACACTCACCAAAACCGGTGAGAAGTTGGTTTGTTTACAAAATTGTACAACCAGCAACGTGCGCGCCAGCTGACCGCCACCGTACCTCCCTACACGTGAAGGGGTTGAAGCGCCGCCACGGACGTACGAACCACAGCAGCTGAAAGTGGTCGCACGCGATGGACTTACGAGCTACTGCGGAGTAGGGAAAGGAGGCAAGATACTCGACGGAGTCAAAACGGCAGGGGTGATAACTATCCGCAAAATGCGTCAGCAGATAACCGGGTTAGTTGACTCAAAACATCCGATGATACAATTAACCATTCTACACTGATCTCACAATAGCAGCAAACACACCGGATATTGCCATTCGCGATCTGGAGACAAAATATCTACTTGTAAATGATTCTGTGCCATAACATCAAAACGTCAACAAAAAGTCGTCTTAAAGAGGGGTTTGGAAATTGAGATCAGCAAATTGACGGGCGAAAAGACAGGTCGTCCCAATAGTGATCGGAGCTCAGCGACTATTGCGCAAGATTAGAGTAACTTGTCCAAACTACCAGTCATTCAAAAGACTGGGAAGTACAAAACATCGCGTTATTTCAAACAGCATTTAGTAGCATTTTGCGCGAAGTATTGTAATAGCGGTAACAGTCACTAGATCTGCTCCTTAGGATTTGGTTACAATCAGGACAAGACTTTATATTTAACTGACGCTATTATTTTTACAAGATTATTAATAATAAATATATGCTGGCACACAAGTTGGTGGAGTGGGACACCTCAAAATTTGAAAGAGGGCCACCTAGCCTTACGTAATAAAACATTTAATTTTCATAAATATTATGATCAATACATGATTTTCCTCTTTTTGAACCTGACAATTTGGGAACTGTACAACATTTGGAGAAGAGAATCTCCAAACAATCTGGAAACCGCGCAAAGGATTCAATAGATGAAACGCACTTATTATTTATATCTCCTTGAAATTAAAATTGCATTCTCTTAGCTGTATGTTTCAATAATTACCTAGAAAATATGTTATATGTAAATGAAAAAGTTCCAAAAAAAGGGAATCCAGAAATGAAGATTGCCCGTTTGCTTTGGGCTGTGCACTTCCAAGATAAAACGAGTTACTAGTCTTAGAAAGAAGTAAACCGTACAGAGAGTCCTTAAGATTATTCGTGAAATATGATGCACCTGCACTAGTTGTCTGCACTGCACTAGTTTCCAATCATATTCCACAACTGTAATCAGCATTACGCACCTAGTATGGTGACTCCCAACTCGTGTAAGTGCTGATCTGACGAAAGTGCTCGTCACAGCAGTGACACGCTTTCGTCATACGTCGAATGGCGTTTCACCACCGCGACTGTAAATTCATCTCGTTGACAGCTTTGCGGGAACGTAATGGCACATTCGAGCAGGAGTGCGAAATATCAGCGAAAATATATATTTTACAGCGATCACCGAACCCAACCTTACCCAACAAAACTAGTATTCATGAAACGATGACTCAAAACGAATGTCGATGTTGTCTTTCAAAACCTGTTGCAACGATCCTTTTTCTCACAGGGAATGTTCGTACTACTAACCGAACGCCACTAACGAAATTACATTATCCGATTTGTGAAAGTTCTATGTATCTTGAGAGCAAAACGTTATTTTTTATGTGAGAAACACATCTGACGAAAGCACTGTTCCATGGTTAGAATGTTGAACAAAATCATGACATTACCATTATATGTCTTTAAAAAAATAACACATTTTACATGGCAATCAACACATCAACCCATACAATTTATATTTTGAAACATACCCTACTTAATTTTTTAAAAACTCCAAATTACCTCGTAGTCAGTTCCTTTGTTGGTTCTTGCAAGCAATAAATGATTTCACTCGGCTCAGAATAACGGCTCTTCACGAATATATTTTAGCACTTATTTATTACGGCCTTGTCGCACGTTAGTTCTACTAGTAACGTATATATTTCGCTCCTTTTCGGCCTTTTATTCTGAGATATCGATATGAACCTTCTGTTGCTTCGCAGCACTTCAAATACACGACTTCAAAAGGACTTGAACTACTTCTGTATTCGTAAGCGAAAACCCATGTAATATCGATTTAGTTGGCAAAATGTTTGCTATGGATTTGTTGGGAATCTCCTTTGTAATATGGAAGCGGAATAATCATGTAGATTTTTTTGACATTTCATATATTATAAGCGATTGAAGTTCGCATGCCAGATGGTAGGAAAGGAACTCGCTCATTCGCTCACAACTGACCAAGATGTGGCGCACTTTCATACAGATACATTAAACAATTTCAGACATATTGTTAACAATTGCCCCGACTATCAAATAACCAAATGAAAATACAAGCATTGAAGCAATCGCATTAAACAAACCAATTCTTGTACGAGTACATATCGTACATATTCACCGCACTACTTCCACGAGCCATTCTCCCGCCCCCAGTCCTCGGTAGAAAAGCAACGCACGCGGACCACGCGAGCGCCGCTGAAAGACGGGCGCCGTGGCGCGGGGCCAAATCCACCGGAGCCGGCGGAGGCCGCGGCCCCAAAAGACGCCTTCGTCGCCAGACGCCAGCGAGCCATTATGCCGGATTGGGCAGGGGAGGGCCACTCGACAGGAGCAGCTGGCAAGAGGCGAGGGGCGCTGCCGCGGAGGCTGCCTCCTGCTGGGGAGAGCGCGTGCGGAGATCTGCAATGCCACGGCACCTGAAGGCTGACGTATGCACGTGCTAATGTATGCGCACGTCGAGGGCGGGTCAGGATCGTAAGGCACTGGGGACAGAATTAAGTACACGAAGGAAATATTTCGCACGATGAATCACGCGCAACCATCGCTGTTGCTGCAATACACGTAAAGATTATCATTTTCCTTTTTCCAGTTTAAAAAAATTCAGGAAAGTTTTATTATTTGAAGTGCTCGGATATTAATTTTCTCTTGGCTGTTTTTTCTTTGTTTCTTTTGAGTATATGTATTTGTTCAAATGTAGGGAACTTCCAGTATTAACTGACGATATAGTTCAGTGACAATGTGTCCCTTAAATTACGATTAACAAGATTATCTTTAAGCAGATTAGACGTTACATGTTTCGAACTTCCACTTGATTTGGTGCGACCAAACCCTGCATCGCCCCACTCGCCCCGCCTCATCCTGCCTCGCCTCTCTCCGCCCCTCCTCGTCCTGCCTCGAACCGCATCGCCTCGCCTCTTTCCACCCCCCGCCACGCCACGCTCCGCCCCACCTCGTCCCGCGCCCTCTCCCCGCCTAGCCCCGCCTCGCCCCCCACGCCACTCCCCTCGCCTCTTCCCGCCTACCCTCGCCCTGCTCCACCCCGCCTCGCCCCGCCCGCGGCACCCGAGACGACCGCGAGGGGAGGAAACTAACCGCGAGGGCGGATCCTCTCCTCTTCTTCCACGACGAATAAATCAAGCAATTTCCCGGAACAATTTCCGCCACAATTCCTCGGCGCTCGTACAATATTATTTACAGCTCACCTTTTTTCTTCCAGGGACCTACACGTCACATTACCCGCGTTATGCGCGCGCCTCACACTTCTTTGCGGCGACAGAGTCATAAAGCGGCCCCGCGCGTACACCGCCCGACGGCCACGGGATTGGCGCGATATGGGAGATCTCAGGGCTGCGATTCACGAGGAAGTGATAGGGGGACCGCGGACCCCGGCCGTAACTGGGCACCCACGCACACACACTGCCTGCTTTTACTCCCCCGCACGCTTCCGATAAGTCTATAAGAACGGACAAACAAGAGCTGGCACGCCCCTCGTCAGCTAACATTTTACAATCGATTAAAAAAAACATAGAACCAAGAAATAGTCTAAAATGCATTACACGGAATTTTAGCCATGTCAAAATAAAAATAGGTATTCTTACACAATTACAGCGACAATTTACGAGAAAGATAAAAGTCATGCACGAAAGAAAGAAAATATACCTAACTGTACGTATGAGAGAGGCATAACTCAGCGTGAAAGTGAGGTTTAAGATGAACATGTTCTATGAGGAGACTTGCAATGAAATCATGTTTCCAATGAAATCATTTAATAAGTATGAGACAAAGTGAGAATATCTTTTAGAAATGATTGGGAGTCAATAAATATTTCAATTGTAAAGATCAATTGAAGATGCTTCATTATGTTTTGGAATAAAAACAATGGCAAAAAGAAATTCGTCTTTATAATGCCATGAAAATTAATGGACGAATAAAAATATTTGCAATGAAATAGTAAAGTAAATGACACTATATGATAAGAATTTTTTTAAAATTATTTCGAGCCAAAAATATATTTTTATTTGAAAGGATCAACAACAAAAACTATGTTCTATTACGTTTTGGAATAAAAACAGTGATATCTTTTAGAAAAAGGCACGTATTTAGTTGCCTGCAATTTACAAGCTCAAGGTAATAAAACAACAAATCATACCGTGGAACAACATAACACTAACGCCCTAGATATAAAAAATCCGTTTAATTTGATGCCAAACGTAGTACCGCTATTACTAGTGCTGATCATTCAGACAAATATAGAAACTCAGTTCCATTATTCTTTGACAAAGTATGATATATGAAATTTAATTTTGAGCTTCTGGGAAGAAAGAGACCGAAACACTGAGTCCGAATGAGTAGTGCAACAGAAACGTTACGCGAATCCACAATATTCGCCTTCGTTTAATGCAATATAACCCCGACAGTTTGTAAATAAATTCGTAATTGCATTCATAGTACGTACACCAGTGCAAGAATCCTGCGTATGCATTGATTTTATTATACAGTATCCTTGATATAATTAATCCAATTTGGATTATGGCAACGTAGAATTATAAACACCAACTCGAAAAACATCCAACTAGTTTTCCGGTCGATGGCACACAAAACCAACACCATTTGCTCTTGGCTACTGGTGTGACTAGAACCTATAGTTCAAGTTTCAATCAAAGAGAGCTTGTGAGAGAGTCTTTGCCAGGCGCGAATGCCGCTCGCCGCCCGCAGCGCCACCGCCGCGTCGCGCCCCCGGGCGCCCGCGGAGGGCAGACAATTGAAACGCGCGGACACAAAATGTTAACGACGCGACGCCCCGATTTATGAGGCCTCTGCCGCCGCCCGTGCCGTCCCGGCCCGTCTCGTGTCGTGTCGTGTCGCCTCGACCCGCTCCCGGCGCTCGCGCCGCTCGTAAATATGGCGGCGCCCGCCGCTACGCACAGTGGGCCTGGGGAAGCCCCGGCCTTTCCTTGCGCCAATAAAAAAATTACGGCCATGTCGTAGACATTAAGGAATCCCTCAATCTGACTCTGTAAAAAAAAGTTCGGGTCGATTTTATTCGCCACTTACTAGGGTTTACAGCATGTTCAAAATGTTATTATAACACGGCGCGCTTTACAATCTTTTATGTGAAGATGTGTTGCCCCTTTTATTCTTCAAGTTCCTCCTGGGGCTTCCAAGAAAACAGGCACTTAAAACGAGAGTACCAAGACGTAGGGTAAAGTACACAATGATTTACACCATATAGTTAATTTCAAAACAACATTCTTTGGTCTTTTCTAAGTTTGTTTTATAGCACATTTCAAAATATCACAGCATGTTCTGGATCACGCACAATATTTTTTCTTTCATCTGCGACAAGTCATTCATTTACCCCGTACTTATGCTCTACAACTAAAATAAGCTGTCTGGTATAAAAGTGATTTGAGAGATAGATAACGTAATTTTAAAATGAAACGTTTTTATTCTAGGAAAAAAACAATTTAGGCTATATATAATCACGTATCAAAACTCGATATATTTTGCGGTGCAAACAACAACACTTTTCAGTATGGAATTTGTAAAAAATATTTTAATTAAAAAAAACGTTTACTGGAAAAGGGGGCCTAAAAACATAGTTGACCCTTCGTCTTTTGTCAGGTTATGCACGCCTTCGGCGTTTTTGTCATAAAACCGTCTTCGGGTCAAGGTAATGGATGCTGGCGGTTTTAGTCGGTCGCTCTTTCCGTTTTTCGGGAGGCATTGCAAGATACGAACGCACTCACATCTTCCGATCCTCAGAAATTCGTAAGTGCAGAGTGAGCCCCATAACTACTACAAAAGTTCTTGGACCTGTCGTCCCATTGGAGCAGAAACTTTATGTTCAAAAGCAGGGAGATCCAAACGAATACGAATAATATGAAGTTAAACAAAATGAACGCTTTTTCTATCCGATTTTCTAATGATCGGCCAGTAGAGAGAAGCATAAACTGCAATACATCGGTCGTAGGAGACGGAGTGCACTGTAAGCGCGAATTTCGTTAATATTATTGCATTCTGAAACACTGTTGGACATAATTTAATTCGTGGAATAGTCTTATTGTACATGTTCATTCGAACTTTCCAGTTAAAACGATTTAGCTCAAAAGTCCAATACACTCATGATATTACCCTTTCATTCAGAACCACTCCAGCTTTCGGCGCCCGCGAATTGCGACGCAACCCACAGACCAGATTCTCTGTTGCAACAAAAGGAACTCTGCTCACGAGATGCGCGGATCCCAATGGACGCGGGCAGCCAACGCTCCGCACAAAACGACGACGACAGGCCGTGTCACTTGGGCAACAGAGAGGGATAAAGCTGTGCCCGCAACGCTCGCGGGCGCGTTTACGAATGTACGCGTCCTGTAGACCCAGACACAAACAGAAAACATTTCGTGATCCACGTCACTTGGAGCAGACGCAGCAAAGAGCACTGCAAGTTGCAATACAGCTTTACAGGAGGGAAGGCACGACAATGTACTTGTTTTCACTTATTCAGAGATCATTAAAAAATATACATATTTTACGATGAAAGTAATATTCTGTATTTATCGATTAAAATTTCTTTATGTTTACACTAGAAACATTCAAATCACTGAAAACTATTTTAGAAAATGTATTTAATTTGTAAGTTTGACAAAGAACACAAGACCTTCACTCAATATGCGTTATAGCTGATTAGTGAAACGAAACGTAGTACAATGAAAACCGGGGTCCAAGCGACGTACGAACGTCGTCGCGAGCGCCATCCGCGACGGTACGGCGAGTCCACATGTCACCGTCGGCCGCTGCGGCGACTAGCGAGGCCGGCGGGTGACGCCAAGCGCACCCAGCCATCTCCGGCGCTTACATCACCACGCGCCACTTCCAGGTAAAGGCGTAACAACCCACGACAGAGAAGATTATTTGCGCCTCCTCGTGCACTCTCTTCCGGCGAGTGTCGACTCTTATGACACGTCCACAAGACATTTCAAACAATTCTATCTTCAAACAAAAGCTTTAAGATGGCGTAGTAATTACGTGTTTACCCTTTGTTGTCTCAACAGCCATGAAGTTATTGACATTATTGTCCATACAGTGCACATAAAAATACTTAAAATACTGATAAATTCTGAAAGTCTAAGGCCTACTGCGACTAACTAATATAGCGTCGCCGACGCATTGAACTGTTTTTAAAATATTTTAAAATATTAAGAATGCCTTCTACTATACAAGTTTTAAATAAAAAGATACTTTAAATAGATACAGTTGTCTGTTTTTCAATCCTCGAACGTTTAGCACATTAAAAATAACCTATTAAGTATTAAAATCAAATAATAAAATAATAGAAAAAATGAGAGACGCAACTCTTTTAGTTAGATGTTCTTTCGGGAAACGGCCACTGCCTCCCCGCTCAAATACGAAGTTAGAGAACTTCATCTGATCGCTCCCAGAAAAGTTGATCTGAAGAGTAGATCCTTTCAATGTATTAGCAGCCAGTTAAAGAAAATTTGTACATTTGCAAGATTTTTCAGGCGAGATCAAATTCTGCCTCTTTGGGATCAGATGGGCGACGCACGTTATGGAGAAAGAAAAATACAAAGCTGAGCCGCGGAGCATAATTCTCAACATCAAACACGACGGTAGTTCGGTGTCGTGTGGGGCCATATGAGTACACGTGATGTGTGTTAATTACAGTTTACAAGAGTAATGAATAATTTCTTGTACCTTGATATCATAAATGCTGTTAAAATGAATTTAGAAAAGGTCTTATTTTTATCAGTACGATAATTAACCTACGTATACTGCTCTGAACACAAATCTTGGGATCATCGACAATGTACCAAAATACCAGCACCCACCATCGGCTCTAAATCCTACAAAGTGCACCCGGTGGAAATACGTAGTAGTTCCAATTGCGAATATTTCTTACGTTCTCAAACATCGAGAGTTCTCCCCCACCTGTTCCCAAGCATGGACATTTTGGGTTGCGGAATAACAAATATGTTCTTGTTTTCTCTTAATCCTTTGAGTGTCGGACCAGACGGAGAACAAGAAAAGAAAAGAAAAAGTGATGACGCAGATGAGAAGTGGAAGACAAGTGTCACTGGAATATCCCATGAAAAGTAAACGCGTCCTTGACGTCTCTCTGCCAATGGGACAAAAACACAATTGCGATTGAAGCCCCGTTATCCACACATGGAAGGCGAGCCCCCGCTGTTCTACACATGTAGCAACTTAATAAATGCGAAGGTCTCCGCACTTTGCGCGGTAATCTATTTCTATCAGTTTTTATCCTCGGACAAAGAACGAAACGGCGGCGGCGGCGGTTCCGGGAGCTGTCGGAGGCAGCGGCGACCGGTTCGGGCCGCAGCATTCGGTTTGGCGGCGAGGCCTTCGGAGCGAGGGCGGCCTTGCGGCGGAGGCAGCCGGCGACGCTCAGCGCGTTCATCTTTCTTTTTACCATCGCCAGCGCCGCGCGGTTCACCTACTTCCCTAGTGAGGAGTCTGGGCTGAGTACATTTGTATAGCGCACATGTTTCAGGAGCGCCCAAAAGAAAATGATGTAAGTAAAGCCCTTTCGTATTTTCATATGATGCAAAGAAATAATTATACTGTGTGTCAGAACTCGTAAAAGAGGTTCGTAACAATACGGACTCTGTAGTTCACTGTAAATTAGTCTATGTACCTGGAAATAATGTATGAAAAATTTAGCAACACTCCATAAAAAAATGTTTTAGAGGCCAAAATTTTTAATTGATACCTATATGTTGTGCAGAGACAACATACACATAGCAAGAAAATTAACATTCATAAAATCAAAATTTTAATTTTTGATACTGCCAACCATTGCAACTGTAGATGAGCTATCCCACATTAAAGGATCACCGTAACATCCCGCGATGCAAACATGCACTGTACTTACGGGTTAATGCCGTTAGTAGTTGACGTGTCCGGAATGCCTATCAAGAAATGGAAAAGTCGGCTTTGAAAGCAGCTGCGGCACATCGAGCGACGCAATTCGCGCAGGGCAGAGAAACATGTTTCGTTTTCAAGATCGCTTCCATCTCTATTTTCAAAAAGAAAAACGCAATAAAAGCAGTTTTATTGTCATGACTCACAGAGATACGTTGTTTTTTGTTGACTCATCCTTTAAATATGATTCATCTATATCTCCACCCCAACTAAAGATGTGTACCCCTTCGCCCTGCAGAACTCCATCAACAAAAAATAGATCCCTAAACTGTAAATACTGCAAGCCTGGTAAATTTTCGAAATAATATAACCAATAGCAAAAACAATTACAAGTATAAAAGCAAAATTAACAGAAACTTCATGAAACAATTTTAAAATTATTTATTTTCATATACGGTAACTTGAAATTTAATTTTATCCATGACTACTGAACACTGAGTACTTATTTCCAGATAACTTCACCAATCTTTTTTGGAGTGAAATTACGGTTTAAAATCACTATTTTAGAATTTTATGCGTTTATTTTATTTTCTATTCGCGTTGTTTTCGTATTCCGCTGGGTTCCTAAGCAAAGTGTGCAGTAGATAAAGCTCGATACAACAATATACCCTAAGCCAATAGAAGGTATTGCCTCTCACTGTAATTCATGAGTGATCAAGTAAAGCGACACATTAAAGAATTGTTGCAACAAAACGATTTTACAGCGCGTGGATACGAAGTGATATTCTCTATCAATCGGATGTCTTGCGCACTGTCTTAATGATCGTTCTAAAGGTGTTTCTGCACTTCATTCCTCAAAAATGGATATTTGCAGGTGTGTCGCTGGTCGGGAACCGCAGCGCAGCGCGGCGACGGCAGCGGTAGCGCATCACGAAAGTGGCGCAGCGCGCGCGGGGGCGGGGAGAGAGGGGGTGGGGTGCGCAGCACGCTCCTCTGCTAACGGGAGTTTCCCGGATTTGCATCAGGGAGGAAAACCACAGCCTCCTCTGCCAATGGGTGCCGGAGCAGTCGCTCCTCTCAAGGGCAAGGGGCCGGGTGGCCGTCGGAGGATTCCCCCGACACGTGACGCACCCTCACAACCCCTGCCAAGAGGCGCTTCTCTTTCAATGCTAATCGCAAGGATGCGAGGAATACAACAGAAGAAAAGCAATGCTTCTTGACTCTGAGTTTATTTATAATTACGTTTGTTCGAAGCGTACACATAACCTCATCAACTGAATATCAAGTTGAATTCAGCATGATACGAAATTAATATGCAATTTTAAAACAAGAGATAAGTATTGTTTCGGTAGCCCACTTATATACCATTTTCTAGTAAATAACTGTTTTAGAGTACATATACACACCTATCACAGAAGCTTCATCCTTTCCAAACCTTTCCTACAGGTGGGAGTAAACTATAATCACGCATTACAACCTAAAACACTTACACATGTTAAATAATTTCACCTGATACATTGCTATTTCGAAATTAACTGTACCGAATTTTTCAAGAATTAGAAAATCTATTCATTCTCATTATTGATTTTATTATTATTCTCATTATTGATTTTATTATTATTCTCATTATTGATTTTATTATTATTCTCATTATTATTATTCTCATTATTATTATTCTCATTATTATTATTCTCATTATTATTCAAAACAGCCTTCGACGCGACGTCACCCGGACAGCCAAATATGATTTTTTTTAAAAATGACCGAAAGTACGAAAAACATTTTTAAAATTAGCTTCGGCTATTTACTTGGGAAAAGAATTCACCAAGTGAACTCTTTAAAGCAGATAAACGTCGTTTGGAGATCCAAAATGAGTTGTAGATAGAAAAAGCGCTGTGGTATACCTCCGCCATTTTTACGTATTTGAGCAACGGGAAGATCTTAGACCCAAGGA
>BOPP01000159.1:1098982-1129411 GCA_017312745.1 Gryllus bimaculatus | reverse complement strand
CTATTATATTTATATTATTATTATTATTATTATTATTATTATTATTATTATTATTATATTATATATATTATTATATCTTCTCATTACTTATTATTATTCTCATTATTATATTATCTCTATTATATATTATTCTCATTATTATTTATTATCTCATTATTTATATTAATTCTCATATATTGATTATTCTCATATTATTATATTCTCATTATTATATATTCTCATTATTATTATTATTCCATATTTATTATTTCTCATTATTAATTATTCTCCATTATTACTCATTATTTAATTCCATATTATTATATTCTATTATTATTATATATTCATTATTATATCTCATTATTCCATTATTTATTCTCATTTTATATTATTCTAATTATTTCATTATTCTCATTATTATTATATTATTATTATTATTGAATTATATTATTATTTAGTATTATTATATATTATATTCTCATTATCATTATTCTCATTTATTATTATTATTCTCATTATATATTATCACTACATGATTATTATATTATTATTATTATTATCTATTATTATTATTATTATTATTTATTATTATTATTATATATTATTATTATTATTATTATTATATTATTATTATTATTATTCCATATTATTATTCTCATATTTTATTTTATTATTATTATTGATTTATTATTATTTATTTTTTTATTATTATTTTATTATTATTATATATTATTATTATTATTATTATTATTATATTATTCATTATATTAATTATTATATTATTAAACTCACTGACAAACTACCCGACCCAAACGACGAAACAACATCAGCTTGACGAAAGACGGTCGCCAGAAGGACCCATGTATCCGCCCTACGATTGCCACACGCTTTGACAGACGCGGCTGTTCGCCTACGGACGACAGTCTCCTGACGACGGACACGCGCCTGACGGTAGCGACAGTCGGACCTGACGGGCGACAGTCGGCCTGCACCGAAACAAACGTCGGACGAAGGACGGACAGTCGGCTGACTGACGTCGGCCTGAACAATGCGTGAGCGACCCGTTCCTGACGACAGACATCGGGCCTGAGCGTGCGGACATCGGACGAGACAGTCGCCGACGCGGACGAGCGGCGACGAACAAACATGTCGGACTGAAGGAACCGACAGTCGGACTGACGCGGGACAGTCGCCTGACGGACGGACAGTCGTCCTTGACGGCGGACCATCGCCTGACGCCGGAAGTCGGGCCGGACGGATACGGACAGGTTGGCCTGACGAACGGACAAGCCGCCTAACCGATCGCCTACGACATCCGGCTGACGACGAACATCGCCTGACCGGCAGAACATCGCCTGACAACCGAATCCCTACGCACAGTCGGCTGAGCGTCGGCGACGAGCCAAGCCTGACGGACGACAGTCCGGCAACATGACGACGGTACACCGACGACGGACTGTCGCCACGCCTGACAGGCCTCACAGACAGTGAGTACGGCCAGCAGACATCCCTGACGACAGACGGAATAGTCTGCGAGGCAGTCTCAGCCATACGGACAGACCCACAGTCGGCCCTGACGACGGACATAGCAAGTCCGCCTGCGACGGACAGTGGGTGACACGACAGTCGGCCTGACGGACGACAGTCGGCCTGACGGACGACAGTCGGCCTGACGGACAGACAGGCTGCGACACTCGGCTCATTTGCCTCGCCGGACTCAGCGCGCATGACGACGACGCAGGTCCGGCTTGACGACGGGGACAGACATCGGGCCTACGACGGACAGTCGCCTGCACCACAGACAGTCGGCTACGCAGAAGTCGCTGACGAACAGATCGTCGGCCTGACGGCACAGACAGTCGAACCTGAACGACAGACAGTCCGCAGACGGACAGACCCAGTCCGGCCTGCCGGACAGACAGTCGCCTGCACCCGCGACAACAGATCGCTGACGCACAAGACAGTCGCACTGACGAGACAGACAGCTCGGCCTACGGACAGAAGCGGCAGGATCAGAGCGCCTGACGACAACGTCGCCTGCAGAATCGGACTGACGGACAGACGTCGCTGGACGGACAGACAGTCCGGCCTGACGAACAGCAGTCGCCTAGGAGCAGTCGTCCTGCGGCAGACCGGCCGCGACAGAAGTTCGGCCTGACGGACGGGCATCTCGCTTGACGGACGGTATCTGCCTGACGAGCACAATGGACGCGGACGGACAGTGCCGCCGCTGGCATCCGCCGACGACACACAGTCAGCCTGAAAACGACACACAGCGCTGACGGACAGACACATCCTCACGACTGGCCTGACGGACAGACAAGTCGGCCTGACGGACAGGACAGTCGGCCTGACGGACAGACAGTGCCGACCTGACGGACAGACAGTCGGCCTGACGGACAGACAGTCCCCCTGACGGACAGACAGTCGGCCTGACGGACAGACATGCGCCTGACGGACAGACATCGTGCCTGACGACAGGACAGTCGGCCTGACGTGACCTCTGCGTACAGCAGTCAGCCTGACACAGACAGCGAGCCTCGCGGACAGACAGCGCCTACGAACGGCAGTGGGCCTGCCGGTACGAGCGCCCTGACGGAGACAGTCGGCCCTGACGGACAAGTACAGCGGCCCTGACGGACGACATCGGCCATCGCGAACGGACCACGACAGTACAGTCGCCTGACGGACTGACAGTCGCCCGCCTCACGGACAGACAGTCGCCTGACGGACAAGACCAGTCGGCCTGACGCAGAGTCGGCCACACGACAGACATCGCCGCGACAGACAGGCCGCCTACGACGCAGTTCGGCCCTGACGGACAGACAGTCGGCCCACGACAGACAGTCGGCACCCTGACGGACAGACAGTCGGCCTGACCGGACAACAGTCGCCTGACGGACAACAGGTCGGCCTGACGGACAGACAGTCGCCTGACGGACAGACAGGGCTACGGGTCGCCTGACGGACAGACAGTCGGCCTGCGGACAGTCGCCTGCGACAGACAGCCCTAACAACCAGTTCGGCCCCTAGGAAGGACAGTGCTGACGGAGACAGTCGGCCTGACGGACAGACATCGAGCCTGACGGAAAACAGTCGGCCTGACGACAGGACAGTCGCCTGACGGACAGACAGTCCGGCCCTGACGGACAGACAGCGCCCTGACGGACAGACATCCGGCCCTGAGGACAAAGGACAGTTCGCCTGACGACTGACCAGCGGCCTTGACGACAGACAGTCGCCCTGAACCCCGGAAAAACCAGATGCATAGTCCGTCTCTAGAATACCGGGACCAAGACCTAGGTCAACAGACCTCCAATCGTCTTTCATCCCCCAAGTATCATTTCTAAAGAAGACAAGAAAGAAAACAGGTGCGTAACTAGACCCTACCTACCCTTTCCATTCCTTTGTGTATCAAACAGTATCTATTCGCACACCTACTCCCCAGTTCTTATCGTAATGTTCGTTTTCGAGGTTATTATTCACCGCCTCTTGGTGACTGGAACCCCAGGGTAACATGTATTTTCGCGATTTCTCCTTATGCCAAAGAACAGGTAATAAACGTGAGTATATTAAAGCCGGAATCTATTATTTTGTAATACATTTACGTGGAATAAATTCGCCCCTACGCACGAACAGTGTTGTCGTCTTGACGGGACGACATATTGGAATCTAGCCACAGTATGTACAGATTATTTCGGTTTAATTTACGTCGTAATATGCCGCCTGGACGACACACAGCAGTGCTCCCGGTATTCACTGACCTTAACACTTGAGAGCAAGTTCCTGATTCTTTATTATCACGATTAAATCATCACCCACACGTCCCGGCCCTTGACGGACAGACAGTCCGCCGACGACGAACAGCGAGCAACACTGCAAACGTGTATCCAACACACAAGATATCGGGAGTCACCCATTCTACACGACAAGACAATTTCCCGGCCTGCACGACTAGTCTAATCATGGCTCTAAACGGACAGACAGATCAGTAGCTTCTTCCTTATGTAACGAACCAGACCGAGCTTCGAGTTCCTGGGTCAGCCAAGCGAGAATCCGAGAACCAGTCCCGTCCATCTAACCACGACCGATGCGAGGCGTTGACCACGCTCGTACACTGAAGACCGCAGGACCTAACAAAGATCTTCGCCTCCTCTTGACCGAGACTCTAAGACACAGCGCAGTTTCTTGACCATACCCTCTAACACTTAACGGAAACAGAGAACAATTTTCGGTCCTGACACAGGACAAAGAAATGGATATTCGCCATATTAATCCTCAACCAGGACTACTCTATCGGTGCACATTGTACCCATTCCCCCGCTCTGCCTGACCTCCCACTGACCAGTCGCGCTCATCCCACGGTTAATCTGGAGCAGCCAATGATCTAAGACACGGAACTCCCGTCACGAGAAAACAGTACCACAAGTCAATTGGTAGTGCACCTCACCAATTTCATGACCCTGGAAAATAAGAAGCAAAAGGTTGTTATCGCTCCTCTGAAACGCACCCAGACTGATCAGAGGGAGTTCAATGTTATATATTATCTAAAACCAACTTAATTACCACGTGACGCGGAATCGTTTACGAGACAAACATCCATGTTTTTTAATCACCAGCAACTGACTTATCCCTAACTTCGAACATTCACTATATTTTCAGAATTCCCTGTCGGCACCGAGCACCGGACACACCAGTTCTAAAGATGTTTAGCTAACCTCCCTGATCATCACCGTCACCACTCCCACGCTTACCAAGCTACGTAGCTGTATCGTCTATGTTCAGCAAAAACCACACTAATGTACGAAACAGAACAGTCGCCGATCCTCGTCACTGCCAACAAACACTCCGACATAAATAAAATGTTCTGGTGCGCCTGCTACCGGATCTTGTTCAATAACATCCTAAACATAGTTAAAAGTCTCGGGCTCGACAACATAAACCATAGTCCGCGCGAAGGGCAAATTTCTAACGGTCTCTTGATAATCAGCTAAACTAACAGCCGCCCTGACGACAAGACCCAGTCCCGGCCTGAATAACTTGACTTCACTAAACCACTATAAGTTCCAGAATTTACTGATAGACAGACAATCATTACGTCTGTATATTCAGCTAACGGTACCCAACACCCGATTCGTCCTGACGGACAGTAGCGACTCACGCCTAGTCGAGAATAAATATAATATGCGAGCGAGCGTATGCTACACTATAGTCCAGCAACATCTCCTCCCCTGAGTTTCCTATCGAGTGTTATCTCTGCGCGTGTTAGACCAAGGTGGAGTGATAACAGAAGACCTTAGAAGTAAAATATATCTAAAATAAGATGTGAGGAGACTGAATAATGCTGATATTTACACAATTAGTTCCTTTTTTAAAAAAATTGTTAAAAATAGGAATCAATATTTTGAGTAATGCATCAAAAAATTTTAAAATGGTATTCGAAGGGAGACGGAAATACGTGAAAAAGATAGTTATGTACTACTATTACACACCGTTTACCTCGGTCTAAAATAGTAATATAGAATCTCTAGATTGATATCCGTGGAAAAATAGATTGAGATGCAAAGTGACGAACGCATAAACCTAGTGTGTGGCTTGCGTGTACCGCAAGTACCGCTTCCTCCGTCGGGGCTGGCCGCACGATGCTGGGCCTGGCCGTGCCACTGCCGTGGCGCTGACAGAGGGCCCACAACGGGCGGGTGGGTGACGCAACGGCGCAGAAGAGGGAGTGGGGGAGGGGGGCGATGTGTTTTTCGTAAATTTTACTTTACGACGCTCCTATTCGTCCGATTTGCATGATTGTCACGGCGTTGGATTCAGGAAGCATGTCGTCATCGCGCTATAAGCCCACAATTTTTAATTTGTTCTCGGAAGTTTGAGAACAAATTTCAAATTCGCGTTTTTGCTAGATTTTTGGAAAAGGTCGTCGTAGCGTAAATTCAATTTTAAAAAGGCGTCAAATGCCGTTTACAAATCGAAAATCGGGCCATTAGTTCAGACGTTATCAGTAAATTTCCCCGTGATAGTGCTGCGATCTATTGAATTTTCCTAGAAGTATTTTTCGGTTCATTTAGCCTTAACGCCCAGCGCCACTAACCACTACATACATAGATTCTCTAGACACCAATGCTAGGGTCAGATTTTGAGTTCTAATATCTCATATGTGATATTCATAGGACATAACTAAGTTACCATCATGGTTACGTCAAATCAGACGAAGTATTGCCAGTAACTTAGAAGAATAAATGAAGAATTAATGATATTGGAAAAAATCATTGGCAAAAGGCACAAGGGGAGCGTTGCTGCAGATTGTCAACGGAGGTTACAATTTGGCAAATTCAATTGAAAGAAATCGAAAATTGGTATAAATACAATAAACTACTTTCGAATTCATAGTGTGCAAAAAATAAAAGAAAATTGAGTTGAATTTAGATACATCAAATTTCAAAGAAAGTCTGAAACTATTATAGTAGCGAGATTTACGTTTCCTAAGGGGGGGGAAGAATTCAAGTTAGGAAGTCTGAAACTGACTGTAATTTTACTCTGCGCTTCGAGCTATAAATTTAAAATTCCAGAATAAATGCAACAGAGATAATTTGATCTCATGACCAGTGAAATAATAACGAACAATTCTGACTGTCTTGCAAAATCCTAGAGTGAAACGAATTACAGAACACGTAGCGCCGAACAAATTGTTTTGTCAATCGTATATTACATAAGGCTTTCATATTAAATAAGAGGAGTATGAGCGTGACGTATACTTAATGACAAGAGATAACGAGCAGGGGCGATGCTGGAAATAGAGCGTCGCGTTTTGTAATAATGAGCTTATTTGCGTTCTGGGAATGCAGGATATCGGTACTAGTCTAAAGTGCGTTCCCAGTCTGCATGCAAACGATGCTTGTCGCTTAGCCTCCTATTTTTTAACTTCACTGGAAGTAAATAATTCACAGAGGAGGTTCAGTGTGAACTCCAGGAATGACAAAATCACCGTATTATCGACATTCACGTTCCGCACTATTCTTCGATAGGTAAATGAGAAAGTTGTACATCTTAAAAGAGTTTGAAAAATATTCGTGGTTCCAAAGCATTCAAATAATAAGTATTTTTCGGCAATTAAAAAACTCTCAGTATTTCATTCTTCATAAAGATGAGCATTGTAACTGACTGCCAGCAAATTTCAATTTCGGCACAAAAGACTTGACGTGAAATGCCATATTTAAGGGAATAAAATACTGTTATTGCGGCGAGAAGCAACCTTTCAGCGTCCCTCCCCCAACTGGCCGCTGATCTGCCGTCAGCCTTCCGCCGATCCGCGCCGCGCCGCATCGATCGGTCGACCTTGGCCATCGGCGGCGCAACCGCTGCACTCGGCGGGGCGGGGCGAGCCGGCTGCTAATTGGCGCTGCATATGAAATATGCGCTCGGCTGCGGCCGCGACCTTGGCCGCCACCGCCACCGCGCGACCGCCGGCGTCAAACGCCCGCCCCTCCCCCGGCGCCGCCCTCGTGGTTAATTGCTTCCGCGCTGCTATCTCTCTGCGCCCCGCGACGCCGTAACGGTTGCTCGTTATGTTCACGTGCAAAACACCAAAGGTGCGCCCGGCCGAGGAGGCTCAAGGCATGGCACTGCAGTGCCTCTGGCCGGGAGGACGTCCTAAGGCTCCACTCCCAACGGTGCCTCGATTTTCGACACTTGCTACATGGCTAGCTCGAGTTTAGCTGCTGACTGGAGGGGAATTCTAGTGGCCGGCTGCTCTCTTCGCATGATTTCCGTGGGTTCTCCGATCAACACCAGGCGAATGCCGAAGCAGAACCCTAACCTACAGGGCATGGACCGCGCGCGATCTTTTCTTCCTCTTCCAGTCGAGAGCTTAAGAGCTTGTCCCGGCAGGGGCTGTGCCCCGCTGCTGGAGATAATTGAAGGGGAAAACCCCGCGAGCCGACGTGTTGACCATAGCATTTGACGTGAGAATAGTTTTATTACAACGAATTATTTTATTTAATGCTTCACTGTAAAGTGGGACCTCAGGTACTTACATGCGTTTCTTTCTTACATTACCACGCAAACACTCATTCGCCTTTATGTCACTAACAATATTAAAATTAATTTCCGTCTTATATTAAAAAAAGTTTTTATTTTATATTTGTTTCAAATTGTTATTTATGATTTTATAATTCTGATAATAAATAAATACGTCGACTTTAAACGATCAGATCTTGCCGACTTGATCACTCCGTTTTAAAACTACTTACAGCACAATAGACCAATACAATTTTAAGAAAAGCATGAAAATAGAGAATTTCAGAAAGAAAATTTCGCTCTACACGTATTTTCCATCACGCAACCACCCTTTTACGACTAAAACTCTCACGGTGAACGCATGTGCGGACTTGCACTGTCACATCAGCAGAGTCCCTGCCTGCTCCTCCTTGGCGCTAGTGTTTATTCCTTTTTGCCCGCACGATCATGAATCGCAGCGGGTGCGCCGTATCAGTTATACGCTTGGCTGGCCACGGCGCGGCGCGGTCCTATAAGGCGCGGCGGGGCGCCGAAGGGAAGAGCCTGACCATTTGGAGGCGGCGGCTCGCGCCTTGGCGGACAGGCAGAGACGTCGCGTCGCGCGGCCCCGCCGCCACATAACAACAGGTGCAGCGCGGCCGGGAACGGGGCGGAGCGTGGGGGCTGAAGGGGAAGCGAGACGAGGGCGGGGGCGGGGGTGGCGACGGATGACGGGGGCGGGAGAAGCCATCTTGCCAAGGGCGCTGCACCCGACGCAGCCTGGCTTCGAGCTCGGGGCCGTCAGAACCAGCGTTTTCTGAAGACAGCCAGGGTGCCGGCCACGTTTCCCCGCAAGGAAGCATTATAGCTTTAACAAATTAAAGGCGTGCATTTGGTTCTTTATGTGGATCATTGACAACGTTTGTTGCCGTTTCAACGTCGCTGATCAGGAGATCGTAGTGTATTTAGTCTTCAGTATGTCACAATTGCGGTACTACGTACTGAATACCTGGGTTGATTTCAGCCACAGTCTGGAGAATTCTAGCGGCCAGGTGCTCTCTTCGGTACTTTCTCGTGGTTTCTCCTATCAAACTCAGGTGAATTATTGCTTACCATTACATTGAAACCCGGCTATGGGCTACGCGCGATATTTCCTTAATCTTTGTCCTCTCTTCTCCTACAAATTCATTTACACTTACACAATCTACACTACCACACGTGCCGGAAGCTTAAAGCTTGATACGGATGAGGCGGAGTGCCGCTGGCGGTGGCCCTGCAGTGGAGACAGAAGTGGCTCGTTGGGGCCGGAAGTAATGTTCCGGCGGGGGAGTAGCATTGTTACCTCCTGGGTTAGAACATGATCCAAA
The DNA here is from genome assembly GCA_017312745.1 of Gryllus bimaculatus. Classification (NCBI taxonomy): domain Eukaryota; kingdom Metazoa; phylum Arthropoda; class Insecta; order Orthoptera; family Gryllidae; genus Gryllus; species Gryllus bimaculatus. The sequence goes on along the minus strand of BOPP01000159.1, from coordinate 1,120,064 downwards.
CTCACGGGACTAATGATTCTTAAGTTCAGTTGACGGCCGAAATCAATCCTCGCTCACTCAACCTTCCACCAAGGTTATCTGGAACACGTCCAGCGTGTCGCCTCGCCAGTCTCCCAGCAAGGAAGCACCAACGGCGCTAACAGAAGTGACAAAAGCATGCTGCTACTGCACGAGAGATTTCTATGAAGCTCATGTGGAGCCACATGTTTAGGACCATACTTGGAAAATGAACATGAGTATGTTAATGGAAGAGTCGTTTATTTGTTATGGGAAACAAGATATGACATTAGAATGATCATGAACATTATTATGTATAGTGTGCAAAAGCACCCCAAAAGAACAAATTCAAAAAGTAACGTCCATGTGGGTCAATGTCCAGGCTGCCATTCAGAAGACAGGGATCTAGAGATGAATGAAGATAGGTGGTGAAAGATCTGAGTGAGAGTATGCTAATTATTTAGTATACTCTAGTTAATGAAACGTTACTAATGGTGCGAATACAAATAACACACTAAATCATGAACGCATGTTCGTTTTTATTATTTATTGTTTTCAAATCCAACTGACCATTTTTAGACAGGAACGTGAAAATTTGAGGAATGCTTTTACCTACAAAATTTGAAGGCTCGAGTGAAAAATAATCTTGGTCGAAGTACATAAATACAGGTAGCACAAATCATGTACGGCGGCTCCTTTTACAAGAGAGGAAGAACAACCCTTTCTTTGAGTTTTCGGCGTTATCTCGTTACATTCACATATGATCTATGTTTGGCACGAACTCACTGCATCTTCTGATTTTTTCAAATAGTTTTTGTTAACTCCAAAGACGTGAATCAATAACACAGTGCAGCAGAATATGCTTCAAACACTTTCAATAAAATGGTAATTTTGAGCAGTTCCGAGAAATACAGCTGGCATAACGTCCCATTTGGTCTTCGCAAAATGAAACCTCCCTAATGAATGCATTCTGAAACTTCAGCATGGGAAACAAAAACTTGATATATGAGAAAAGTTTCGAAATGTTCAGTATAATGTACAGAGAGAAAGCATACGACGCAGCACTTCTCGTTTGAAAGCAAACAATCTCTAGAACCATACAAGACAGACGAAACATCTTTGGATATAAAGCAGCGCATCAATTTTTATGCCGTTTATCTTGTATGACCGTAAATGTCATTTGAATCTGACATGTTAGGCTCTATCTGCAAAGAAACGTAAGATGTTCCCAAAAAAATGCAGTTGTCATTTATTCAACACATAACAGAATACTTTCTCGGATGCTATCTCAGTATTATAATACAACCACGGTGGGAACCACCCTGTTCTGAGAACCATTCAAACATCGTTCAAAAGAGTTTCTAATGTGAGCTACTGCTCCGCTGACGTGAGCTTCTATCCATTCAAATTAAACATGAGCATTACACAGCTCAAATAATATACGAAGTTACTGCAGTATTGATTTTGCACGCGATGTCACTTAACAAATTCACAAAGACCCCAACTCGGAAGACCATCGCCCTCAATAACCATTCCAAACCGCTAGGCCCCACCAGAGTCTCCAAAGACGGAGTGAAACGCTCTCCTGGGTGGAAGTGTGGGACAGTCCAAGAGAGGCCCCTCGAGCCGTCGGCGGTGCGGCGCGGCGCGGCGCGGCGCGCTGTCTGCCGGCGACGAAGAAGCGGGCGGCCTCGCCGCGAGGGCCGTTTTTGCGCGCGCCCAGGGCCGCCGGCAGGCAGGCGGCGCACGTGGGCGGGAGGGCCTAGGGTGCGCGTCCCCAAGATGGCTGGGTTTCGACACTGGCTACACACGGGAAGCGACAATTCAAGGGTAGAATTCCATGCTCTGATCGGCAGTTACAAGAGATTTCTCCCATCAAAGCCAGGCGAATGCCAGACGAATGCCCGAGCACTCCTCTCATGCGCTAAGGACCGCCCGCAATCCTTCCTACTTCCTCCTTGTCCCCTCCTCTCCCCTTACAGCAAGGAAAAAAAGATCCTATAAAGGGAGTTTGTGAGGAAATTAAATTCACTGTCAATTCAAAAGAAGTTACGTACAAATCTAATGGTTAACAAAGGATCACGAGGTATAGAATTTGCTGTAATGATGAAGGTCTAATTTGGCCAACAGAGGCAACGGACATTTATCCCAGGAGAAGCATTCCTGTTCAGCGAAGGTCAGATGCCGAAGATATATAAGGGAGCTCCGACTTGGCAATGATCATCCACAAAGTAAGAACGTACCCGCGCGGTGGCAACGCTCCGCCCTGACTCCCTCCCACCCCTGATAACGTGTGGTGGTATAATGCCACACGCGATTCGGTGATGAACAGTACATTGCGAATTTAGAGAGAAAGCGCAAACCTGTTATTCTGGACTTGTTAAAATTAAACTGTTTTCACCTCCATATCTAAATATCTAAAATGGCTACAGGCAAAGTGATAAATTACTTCAATTACATTTAATTCAGTACATAAAATAGAGAATAAACACGACACTCTCATATGAATTGTGCTAATTAATCAAAAATAACAAGTTCATCATTATATTTGTGAACTTCATTCTGACAATAGAAAAAAGTTGCTTGTATGAAATACACTTTTTAAACATATCACGAGTCAGTCATAAATCAACAGTTAATTGACGCTGATCAAAACATGACCCCTTGACCCATTCCGCGCAAAATACTCTTCATGATTGTCTCTGTAACTAACATATTTACAATAAAATTGTCACCATCTTTTCACCTTAAAATTCTTGTGGGTGACAATTCTTTGAACAAATTTACATGTTTACAATATTTCAACAACCTATTCCAAGTGGTTGAACGTTCGAATTTTTTTGATATTGTATTATAAAATGTATTACAGTATAGACATTGCAAGCGTGCATTACAATGAACGTGATACAGCGATGCAATTCAGGAACATAAATAAGTAAAGTAAATAGAAATGCATTTACGTGCGTGAGCGCAATTTGTGTAAAAATGTGAGGTCTGGTATTAAACAACAATTATAACCACTCTGCACTATAATAACAAGAATAATGAGCATATAAAATGAAATATGGAATAAACACAGCATGTAACGATTCGAAATATGCAATTAGAGACTTCAAATAAGTAAAATTAATTGCAGTGATATATTTCATGCGACATATGAAAACATTGGTAGTGCAGTAAATTATATTCCTAAGAACGTAATTAAACACGTAATGATCTCTGAATAACGTTTTGACAGCAATTTAATATACGATACTCAGAAACAGAAAATACGTTGTTAACCACGCTGTCGATAACCCAACGTTGTTAAAACAAAATTATAGAAATGCCAACCGTTACTTCTACTTTTTCCTAATATGAAGTTACATTTGAAACCAAGAACGTGTGCGAACGTAATAAAATTCAATATAAATGAAACTAGTTTCGTAATCATTTCATCTGCTAGGTCGTTAAAAAACGATCACGAAAATGACATCTCTCACGGCATTTATTTCCACTGGGATTGTCCAATTAATTTCGCAGTAATTGAAAGCACAGCCATGTGTTACACGTAGGACACGTGAAAAATAAATAAATAAATACATCAAAACCAGTCACCAAGCCACTTCTTCTTTATACAGTAAAATAGTTCGTGTTGTATATCAAAGTTTGGGATCTTTGTTTCATTTCTATTTCCATCCCCTCAAGACTCAGTGATTGGCTGGATAGGTGACGACAAAGTGAGGAACAAATTTTAGTTCCACGGACTACACATATGAGCATGCTTTTACGAGAAGCGTAGAAATTAACTGTGGACGAATAACGAATATATCAGAGTAATAGTGTGTATTCACGGTACTTGCAGTAGTGATTTGATATTTATAAATGGTTTGCGAACTTTACCATTTCGAAAGACTTGTGTAAACTTTCCGTTTGGTCTGTTCACAATTACTTCTATATGCGTGTTACAGGAATTGTGAAAGCACACTGCCAGTCAGAGGAATCGAGCTAGTTACTTATTAAGTTGCTACCGTATTCTTGTTCAATGTGCGCCCATCCGACACCAGATATTGGAAATAGATCAATTCAAGTGTAGACAAAGATCACGTAAGTTCAAGATGAAAGTCAATTTCTTTATGGAACTTAGAGAACACAATGTCACAAAACATGAATTCAATTAGAAACCCGATATTCTCGGCGTGAAAACTCCTAATATTTTCGAAAAATTGTGCATTTAAAGATCTGTCTTTTAAAAACAGATTTCTTTAAATGTCTGTATCTTGAATATTGCCGTTATAAGAACTCGCTGAAAACATGTTCAACTTCTGTACTTTTCAAAAGTTCAAAGTTCAGCGAAAATAAACCTGTGCCACTTTGAAGCATTCTTTGCTAAAACTAAGGGGAAAAAATAGGAGTCATTTTTGAGAAAATTTTGAAAATGCTGAGGGTCTCTGTAAAGCACACCCCAAAGTCAACCCAATGTTTGTTTCAAATTGTGGAGTTCGCCCAGATTAATTGGGGAATGTGAATTTGAACGGTTTAGGCGCAAGTGTTAACCACAGACACACGACGAACAGTGACGTTTTGCTGTGAAGTAAGTTTTCGGTATCGGCTGCATTCTCACTTGAGAAAACGTTTTAGAAATTGATTTACTCGGTCTAGGAACACGATCTCTCGCTTTTCCAATCGGGCACGGCCCCATCGATCATTAGAGCCATAGGGAATGGATTTTATGCCGAGTGGTGGCGATATTCCTCCCACATTGGATGGTGAGATCCAACGCCGGTTGGCCGAGGAATCCCCTCTCGAGATATCTCCTCCGGCAGGGCATCACCCACACGCGGCACACTTAAGCGAAGAAATCTGTCTTGTGATAGAATGTAACATCACAGAAAGTCCTTCATTACAGCAAGAGCGCGCTTTTCAAACGTCATTTCTAACAGCAGTCTGTCTAAACCATTGCCGAACGCCCTATATAACTACTTTAGGTTATTAAAGATACTACATCAGTGTATTATTTTTTTAAATTTCAGATTTACATTTGCATTAATTATTATTATTATTATTATTATTATTATTATTATTATTATCAGTCCTAGCAAAAATGGGGGAGAGTAAAAGTTTCCTTAAATCAAAAACAATATATTAGATATGCAAAAATTATTTTCAAAGTCTGCATTTAGATGTTGCAGGGGAACCCCATACAACTTATTTTAGCAAACATTTTCAGAAACAGTCGCAATAAGCTCAATTATTATTCTTTAAATGAATAGAAAAATTAAAAGCAAGAATAAAATCCGAAAATCAGTAGACGAGACACTTCTTGATGGTACATTCCAGTTCAACATTCAAGTTCGTTTCAACCGAGAGTGTCTACAAAGGTTTCTGAACAAAGTGTGTTAAGATAAAAAGGTCAAAAACCCGAAATCTAAAATCGAACTCCGTAAATGTCAGAGGCGAGGGAACGCCATACCTATTCTCAAAATTAGCGTCCGTAAGCCTGCGACCAATCCAACAACCAGACGCTGCGACGCATCAACCGGGCGTGCGTTCCCATTGACAGACCCCCCCCCCCCGCGAAATATGGATTCTGTTTTGCGATGGCAGCAGCGACCCGGCCGCCGCTCGCCCCAGCGGCACAGGGCGCTTTACATACAATGCAGCTTCATCCCTCCAAATATAGCGCGCTGTGGAAATGAGTTATCTATGCGCGGGCCCGTCTCCGCCGCCCTTCCCCGCATATTTACAATCAATAAAGCAAAACAAACAGCGCGCAGTGATTCATTTCAGAGCCGGCTGCGCGCAAAAAGTGGCCAGCCCATATATTAAACTGTGTAATGCGCCGCCGGGGCCCCGCCAAAGGACGAGGCGAACTGATGGCAATTAGGCGATAACGCAGAGGCTCCCGGGGCGATGGCGGAGGGAGAGGGAGAGGAGGCGGCGGAAGCGGGGGCGCAGGCGGTAGCGACTGTGATGGCGGTGGGGAGATGAAAGTGCAGGTGGAGATGGAGGGAGAGGTGGGAGCGATGTGGAGGTGGCTTGACGGCGGAGGTGGTGATAGAGGTAGACACGGAGATGCAGGTGCAGGTGGGAGGTAAAGGAAGAAGGAGAACTAAACACGGCAGTGAAGGTGGAAGTAGAGGAGGAAATGGACGCAGGGTAAGAAGTGGAAGTGATGGTGCAGGTAGACGGAGATGTGGAAGTGGAAATTCACTACGGAGGAAGGGATGGCACGAGCGAGAGTCGGAAGAAATGATCCAAATATTCTATTGAATAATAGAATTAAAGTTCACATCAGAGAGATTATTACAGTGGGCAACTAAGCTGGTGATTGGAACAAAAACTGGCGATAATTTATAATAGACGTAAAAGCAATGTAATAGTTGCAGAACAAATGCAAAAATAATGCATACGATAAGACGCACTACGATTAGGAACTTGTTCTGTTGTAGTCACACTGTGATTTCATGTATTTTTTATGACACACAGTGAATTATTAAATATTTTCAAAATAAATAAAATAGACACACTTTGATTTTCTACGGCACGATTCATAATCATGTGGATAAATCAGAACTGCATTGGAATAATAACTCCCTTAATTAAGAATGCGTGTATTCCCTAAAGTTGAGGGAAAATAAACTAGTGGAGCTACCACAGTACATACATTCTCGCATTGTTTCTAAATTCGGAATTTTGTTAACAGCAATTTTGGAAATTTAGGGAGTTGAACAAAAATGAGACATGCACCGTTCCTTTAAGCGCCCATGGTTTCTACCAGTGGAAAAAAATGAAAAAACAAACAAAAACGTTGGAGATATTTTTGAGAAAATGTTTTTTTATAAATTGCATTAAGCAGAAATGGACGGGAAATGCTGTTTTTTTTAAAAAAATCTACATGATCCCTTTTAAAGATTTTACTTTTTAGAACAGATGGTATTTAATACAAACATCTCTATCTTCAATATAATACTTTCGTAATCTTACCGTTTTGCTATTTTCGAAAATACAGGGAGTTCATCGGAGACAATGTTAGCACCAGTTTTTATTTAGTATCCTTTGATACATACGAGAAGAAAATTTGAAGGAAAGAATTGAAGCAATTTTTCAGAAAACAGTTTCAAAATTGCCTAAGATTCTTGCAAAATTTCTGAAAAACAACTAAAACGTCCTAAAAGTTGTACTTGGCGTTATTTCAAGAACTGCCTTTTTATGTTTCATTAAAAACAAAATCTGTAGTTTCAATACTGTAGTTGTAAGAAGATAAATATCAATAGTTGTAAGAAGAAAATATTTTGAACTTTAGCAAATTTCCAGAATCTCGCAAAAACAACAAGAAAAACGTGATTTTAATGAAAATTAGAAGTGCGTCATTCTTTCAAGACGTATCCTTTACGCTATCAAAGGACAAAGTTTTTAATTAAATTTGGAGGTATTTTGAGAAAATTGTGAAACCATAATTAATGCATTGTATAAAATACCCCCAATATTAATATATTTGTTTCATGCTCGCAGAGCCTCGAGTTCCTTTAAATCAATCAAGGATTATGAGTTGGACAGTGTAGGCGGTATCATTGATCACAGACGTTTTGCCGTCTGCCGAGTTTTCCCTTATCAAGAACCCAGAAAACATGGATTGTGATTACACTTTTTGGAGGAAGTAATTTACTACATATAGAAACAAGATTTTATCATCTTTTTTCGAGAACTATAAATAGCTATAAGAGGTTTTCTATCAAAAAGAATCACCGTTTTCCGGCGAACGACCACTTTTTTCTCTTCTTCCAAGCAAGGCAAAAAGTAAAAACTTGAATTTATTTTCTAAGGATATTTAATTGGAAAAACTTTAAAAAATTAAATTAAACCGTTCTAACAGCATGTAGCATATAATATATTGAATTATGACGTATTAAAAAGCAAAAATTAACCAGATTGTTCGGTTAAAGACAGGAAAAAGATTTCAAATGCAACGACGGACGATTACATTGGAGTTCGAGCACCGGGTAAACGAACGAAAACAATTCGCTAAACAGAAGAAGAACCGAAGTACAACAAGGAAACCACTCCAAATGAAGTTTGATTCCAAAAACGATGAATGTACTGTAAGCCTAGAGTAAAAGTGTACGGAAAGAGGAGGAGGAGGAGCGGACAAAACAAAAGTACTGTACGAGTTCAGAGCATTAAAGAACGTAGGAGAGTTCGCGCGAAATTCGAATCTGTGAAATCGACGGACGCTAAATCGCGAGCTATACACACCAGACGGAGCCACGCATCCGGAGTAGAGTCATACAATAGCTGATCAGAAAACATCGGGCTGCCATATACAAACTAGACCCAGAAATTTGTTTTCGCTGCGTTAGTACTTTGTTATATTGTTTTTTCTTCTGTGCGTTCCTGCGCGAAATATGAATGTAATATTTCTGTGCCAAGATTCCTAGTCGAAATGTACGATGTCGATGTCGATGTTTTTGAAACGGCATTCAGAGTATCCATCTGTCTCCTCTGCTTGGCGGCTGAGAGGAAGCAATGAACAGAAGGAGGTAGGGTGGGCGGAAAGAAAGCAGATCTACGGCGGCTGTTGAGGTGCAGCAACGGTGGCGGTGGCGGTGGCGATGACGGCGGCGGCGGCGGCGGCGGCGGTGGTGGTGGTGGTGGTGGTGGTGGTGGTGGTGGTGATGGTGATGGTGGTGGTGGTGCTAGTGGTTGTAACGGCGGCGGCGGCGGCGGCGGCGACAAAGACGGCCGACCGGCCGCCAAGGTCGCCCCTTCTGCGGATATTAATTATTTAATTTGGAATTCAAGGCCGGCGCCGCGCACATGTCGCACATGTCGAGCGTGTCGCTGGCAGCCTTTTCCGCGCCGCCGCCGCCGATGAGCGGCTCCTCCCCGCGCCTGATAGGCGACGCGCCGGGGCGCCTGGGCGGCACGGGTGCCTGGACGCGGGGGAGATGCAACGCTAGGTTGCCAGCGGCGGTCCCTGGAAGTCTGTGAGCGGTACCTGAAGTGAAAACGTTAAGATTCGAAGGAATATTAAATCTTTGATATCCCAAGACATGTCAAAGTGAAAACTTTGATGATACTTTATCAATAAAATGAAAAGGAAAAGGGTACAACCTTGTCAATGCATGTGAATTCAGATGTCTGAATCTTTTACCCAGTAAAACACGGAAATTATCTATATTTCCTATTCTAATATTGATAAAGATCCATTTCAAAGCCACTCAAGCCATTCAAGGCACGCCATTCAAGTCAACATGTAGAAGATGATTGAAATTTGAAAAAAGGAGTGCTTCGACCGACCAGCACAATAATTCATTTCTATTGCAAAAGAAATATAACTTAATTACAGAACGTACAATCAATATTGTGACATTAGCACAATTATATGTTAGAACTGTGAATGCTGATGGTGTTTGTCCCATAACGACTATTATGGAGACATAAAATGTATGATTTTACTCTCGGCCCACAATTGAGAAACAAATGTTCAAATCGCACTGAGAACATATTTCAAAAATCACGAGATTAAAGACGTGTTCAAAGGATGTTATGGTTCGTACTGCTCACTAGATTCTATTATATGAATGTTCTGTACATTAGATGCGCATTAAGTTTTGAGAAACCGGCAAAATTAGTGAAATTTGAAAATAATCAGATTGATGAGTACTTTGTGAAATGCGGAGTCCATATTAAATATACGTGATATTTACATTTCTACTCACTTTCAAAGATAATTAAAAATTAGTCTGGTAAAGTAAATAGTTACTGATTTATCAAAAACTTAGCCTATCCATTTCTGATGTAGATATCACTCAATGTCGCATTTGCGTCTTGTTTGATAGGACCAGTTTTCCTTGTAAAATACTCACTCAAATAATGTAAGTTACAGGTCTCTAATATTTTGCGATAACACGAAAAATAAGATAATTTTCGCTCATATGGGTAGTAGAGCCACTCCACTTTTTATCGATGTGAGCGAAGAACAACGAATTTTCTGTTTAGAATAAAAGCACGATCACTAATTGAAAAGTTTTAAATGTGAGTGTACTTTCGTGTTTAATAATTACTAAACATTCATTATTAATTTGATTCATTCAACGATCGGTAGTTTTCTCTCAATCATAGAATCTTCTGTCGATTCACTTCATTGTACTAGAAACGGTCCTTCGGAATCTGAGTAGTCCCTCAGAAAGCAATTTCCCACCCTGCAATGCTTGTTGTAGTTAATCACACCCGGCGAGCTCAACACTTTCTATGCTTTGGAGAAGCAATTTAAATGTAAGACGCGAATGAATGGTGTGTTTCACGAATCAGCAGACGAATCAATTTCCTCCCCGAGGCCTCAATCTCACGCGCAACGAAGGTGCGCCCGTAATTCCCACATAAAGCACTTCCGGTGAACCTTGTTCTGGCGAGATAAAACAGCCGCGCGTCCCCTCAAGTACAATTCGCGTTCGGGAACGCGCGTAATTACGCAATTTGGATCCGCGCCAAACCATCCGCAATGAGCGCTCGGCGCTTCCTCGCAGCGGAGAGCAAATGCCATTGCGAGCCAGCGCCAGCGGCGGCTCCGACACCAAGTTCGGAAATGAAGCGCCGACGTGCTCGAGAACAGCGCCCGCCTCCCACGCTCGCGCGAAACACACGAAGTCAGCCGGCGAATATGGATTACGAGCTCGTTAACTTAGGTCATGAGACACGTAAATACAGTGCAAGTTACATTCCTGGAGGTAGGGGAGTTCCTTCCCCGCTGGAACCTGCGCTCCTGCACATGCCTGCTTGCAGGGTTTTCCCTTTCCAGGTATCTCTGCCAGCGGGTCACCACTCCAGGCGGGACAAACACTAAGTTCTGATTGCTCTTCGAATATGTGTGGTAACGGCCGAGCGAAGCGCATACGTGACGCTGGCGAGGATGGAGGGAGAAGCGCATGAGAATCCTTGTTTAATGTGTTAGATGCAAACAACTAATCATGAGAATTCAATTCAATTAGGGTTCACAAGAGAAGCTTCATACTTATTGAAAACAATAATACATGGAAATCGACGAGAGGAATTCACTGATACCACCCCCTAAAATTAGATTCAGTTCGATCAATCGGCATCCGAAGCGACGTACAGTGGGCCATGTTGGCCTGTAGCCGGACCAAAATGGGAAACGAAATGTCACCCAGACACGTAACACCTGCGCAAATGGACTCCCTGTGAACGCAACTAATAGGAATTGGACAAGAGAGCTTGCCAATAAGCTCGTTAAAGGCTCGAATTAGGTCGATCAGAGAAGGGTCGCGGTGGGACGTCCACAGCTCTTTCACAAAGTGAGAAACGGAAAGACTATTTCGAAGTCAACTAATACTGCGAAGGTGAATGTTTTCGACCGAAATGAAATTTGGGACACTGTAGTTTTACTTGCTGAATAGATTTGCTGATGTGATCTGCACAGGTGGAGAGTGGCGCAAAGTGCGAGTAGAGCACGCAACAAAGTACTCAAGAGTAGGGCAAATGAAACAAATGCCAGGGATCGTGGCTTCATTTTCAAATTCGAAGGGAACTACGGAAGGAGCAGATCGCACATGGAGACAGCCTGATGTCTCGTGTGTGAATTAGTCATCCACAGAAACCATAAGACAGGAATTTTAGAGCCCTACTGTGTACATTCATCGTCAACTTAGCAAATGAGTTCTTGTGCAAACTATATTATTCATTTTAACTTTTAAAACTGTAAATATTTCTATTCTCAATTCGGTACGGGTTGCTACTAGCTAGTTTTGACTCTCAGTGCAATATGCGAAAGATCAAAACAACCGTGTACGTATTATTCACATACATTTTACTCCAAGTTAAGATCAATAATTGGCACTATTATTTCTATCAAAGTATGGAACAAAAAGTGACCATTGTGCACCGCAAGTAGACTATTTATTTCCCTCTAATTTCTTGCTTAGTTCTTCATTGATAGTTTAGTCATTCTTACAAATGTATACTTCAGTTTGTCACATTCGAAGACTTACCAAACGATACAATACTAAGGCAAAACAAACATTTATAAAAGATTTCTTTTACTGAAAAAGTGAGAACACTCAATAGCTGCTTCAAAAGGACAGTGATATGTGTAATACGATTTTATATACTTTCGTTCTCGAATCACATACTTTTCTTGAATTTTTTTCCTGCGACAACTACTTTCATGAAATACTCTCCTCAGAAGTTACGATACGCCCTTTTTGGGTCGTTCGATATCTCACATATATGCTAAGAGAGAGACCAAAGGAAGACGGAGAACGAAAGAAAGAAACGTGAATAGAGGCAAGTGACGGTCTACTCGCAGATAGAAGCGGTCGACGGCGAAAGCGAAGGCACAAGTGGACCCCATTCACGCCGGGCGGGGCGGGGGGGCGGCGGCGGCGGGGGGTCGGGGGGGCGGGGCGGGGCGGGGCGGGGTGGGTGGGGGCGGGGGCGGGCAGCGACAACTTCAGGCGACGCAGCCCATCACGAACGCCGGGCCACCCATCCAGCCGCGGAGCGCGGACGGACCGGTCTGCCTTCCTGCCGCGAAAGAAACGCAGATTACCGAGACGAGGCGAGACGGTGGCGAAAAAAAGGACGGCGAGGTCGCGTGCGCCGACGCAGCTCCGTGCGGGAGAGAGAGGCGGCGCAGGAGGCTGCACTGCGACGCGACGCGAGGACGCTCGGATGCCCCCCCCCCCCCCCCGAGAACTGGTGGAACCTGCCAAGTTTTTGAACCAGGCACAGAGATCCAGATGACAGTTTTTTGCTGGCTACATATCGTCGGTTACTTCATAAATCGCTCAAAATATATCGATATTTGATGACATATCGACGTTTTTATATCAATGATGATTTTAACAAAACACATGTATACCATTTACTATAGACATATAAGTAGATCAAAAACTTCCTTAGGAACTCAGAACACAATCCGCACAACAGTAAGATCAGCCTTTCGGTTTTTACAAATACATCCAAATATTAAAAAGAACTCACGTTATGGATTATTAATGACAGGGTCGGACAATTTTAGACAATCTACCTGACAATACTTTTTCGGTCTTCTTTTCCATGGGCCACAAACGTATTCAAAGACTTAAGGTAAGGACTTAAATTTGGACACAAGTTGTTCGTTGCGGAATGGTCTCAAACTAAATGGCACCGCTGCATGAGGCATTGCCACTGAGGAGAGAGTAGAATCCACAGATGCAATAGGCAAAATACGTTATTCTAAAAAAGTCACGTAAATCCGCAAGACGGAATTTTAAATTTTGTAAAGGTAGAATAGATTAAGTAAAGGTAATTAGAATAGCAAGTATGAGCAGTAGAGTGTAAAAATGTAAACTAGAAAATGTCTCGAACTCTCGAACATATGAAGTATATAAACTACGAAAGGGAGTGGAAACAGATCAACAATAATATACCTAATAAATTGTTGAGCGGCATTGATTTTTACACATTATTAATAACTCCCTTCGATGCTGATTTTGACAATATTACTTCAAAAGTGCCAATATTTCAATACATTTTCAGACAGTAATATTTTACCCAAATTCACCGTACATCAATACACTGGCACCCGGGCGTCGCAGGGCACGGCAGGACAGTCCGAGGCGCGAAAAACATGTGCGCGCGGGTGACCGTTGCAGCCGATGCGGTATTTCCGCGAACAGCGCGTCACGTGCTATAGAGAAAGGGGGCGGGGCGGGCGGGGCGGGGCGGGGCGGGCGAGATAGCGGCTCGAGCCGTCTGCCTGCGACATTCCTTTATCGGGCAAAGGACGGCAAGGCGGACTGATTCTGGACCAGCCTGGGCAAAGCAGAGCACAAGGCGAAAGTGAACTTCCGGATTTGTCAATGGCAATTAAACTCCCAAACCACAGCACACGCCTAGTTTTCTTTCAGACTCACTGACAACAAAAGCGAGATAATTTTGAAATTCCTAATAAATAAATTACAACGCAAGAATTTGTTGCAGCGAAGGCAAATGAATTTCAACATCTACTTCTCACGTACCCCAGAATTATTAACTTCGTGCCTGGAGGTGTGTGGTGTTTCGATTTAATGACAATCCATCCTTCTGTTTTTTAATTGCTGCTCCGTTCATTATTTTCCTATTCGCCTTCTCCTCTCCAATCTGCCTTTGGAAAACTACACTAACGAAGATGCAGCATGTGATAGATACTATAGGTTTGCTACACAAAATAAACGTTACTTGTAGATGTGCTAGGCACAAATATAGAAAAATTGTATAGTAGTCTGAAGTAGCCATCAAGTAGCTTTTTAATTAAGCAGGGTATTTTAAATCAATAAAGCGCGAGCAAATGCAAGTAATGTGACTGCAATACGCTTTAAACAATTTTTTTTAAAAAGTGAAATATTAAACTACTTTTATTTCCAAGATTAGTCAACGGTTAATTGATCGGAAATAACTTCAGACTTGGCAATTTTCGCCTGCGGATACCGTTGGAAACGGTAGGCAATATTTCCATACCCACAATACCTCATGTACTGCAATATAGTATACTGGAAAAGTACGAAATGGAACCTTATATCGGGTAGGCGGAGAATGATTGTGTTACGAGTTATTAATGGAAGCAGGAGTGGATCCGATAAAGTGAAATTTTTAAACGTGCATTTCAATGATCCCTTTTCAAGAATAGAATTGAATATCTCATAGGTTGATGTAAAGACCCAAAAATTTATTAAACCAACAATTTCTGACCACACTCCTGCTTAAAACACGAATTTAGTTAAATGGAATTACATGAAGCAAATATGTTTGCGATAAATAACTAAATAATAGGTAAAAATAGCGTAGCTTAAAATTAGCGTAATATAATTTCCTTTGTGCATCAAACAACTCTCTCTTACCTGCTGTCTTCCCTGATAACATATTTTCACACAATTTTATAGAACTTGCAGCTCACATAAAACCCAATAGTAAAAAACAAAAAACAAAAAACGGGCGTTTTGCTATAGTTCTCCCAAAATATCCTAAAGAGGATCGCATAAGAACTATGCCAATCAATCTGTCTTGTCGAGAGGAATTGAATAAGCTATTTATCACCCCTAAATTTGCAGTAAGCTACACAAATAACGCAAACATAGATGCATACAAAAATAACGCAAAAACACACTTTTGAAGGAAATTTCTTAGAATCCTCTGGATGGATGACAATTTAATGATCATTTTCTCACGAGGAGGCCGAGACAAATAATTCTTCACTTGTTTAAATTAGTGGACCGAACCTCCTGTGTTTAATAACACCGTGCGGGCCGGATAAGCAGGGAGACACAGGTTACTCGGAAACTACATATATAAAGGATTCCATGATGCTAGACTATTTTGATTAATCATTTGCAGTGAAATGCATGCTTATAGATGGAACTTCAAACGTACCAACATTAACGATAATAACTACGAGAGTTCCTGCAATAGCAAGAAAACCACAAAAAATACCACACGCTGCTAAAGCAAACCACACTAAATAAGTTTTCCAAAACATAGCAAAACGCTGATCAATAACAACAATATGACTGAAATAAACTAAATATTTTAATTAAAAGTTTACACGAACTCTGCATAATATGTGAAAGGTGACATAGTATAACAGTTCTTTACCTACCAGGAATATCGAAAACGCTGTGCCATAACGCATCACGTGAATATTAAATACAAAATGACCGCCTGGATCTGTTTTTCCTTCATTTTGTCACCTGCTTCACAATTCCTCTCCCTTGAAGCATCCCCGAAGACATGATGTCATGATTATAAACAAGTGGCGCTAAAACAGTACGCACTTTCTCGGATTATTTTTAACTATGAGGTTTCCGGAAATTCCCAAAAATCAACGAAAAAAAGACTAGCAACATCTTTTTTCAAAGTTAGCTCAAAGGTATCAATCACCATGACATTAAAGGTTCAAGATCAATCTGTATCATCTAAATACACAGACAGGAAGTCAGATAATATTAGCAACTGACCCTTTTATGAATATATTGGATATTTATAGTTATTGGCATGAATATTGCTTTTTTTACAATTTCTTGCGCAAATTGATTCTTTGGTTCATTTACTTGTTTGTCTCCTCTGACACCATATTTAACGCGATTCTATGAAAATTTGCTGCTCACACAATACTCCATACTACAAAACACATGGTTTTCTAATTTTCTCCCGGAATATCGTTGGCGCCCAGAAGGGGGAGGCAGCTTGCCCTAGTCCCCGACTTATTTGGAGCCATGTTCTTTTTCTTAATTCAAAACCAATGAAACATATTCTAATTCAAATTACTCACTTCACGTTATTCTTGTTGCATAGATAAATCAATTTTGTTTGTTTGGGGGACGGAACTTTAGTTCGAAATACGGGGTTTCCGTGGATATGCTTGCTTTCTCTGGACACCTCTGCTTTTGTCCACCGTTTTCTTGTCTTTTCCGTAATCTGACACTGCCGTCTGTCTCTGTCTGCCGCGCGCATGTGCAAGAAGTGGTGCGCGGGGCGCGACAGTGTCAAGGTCAGGGCTGGAAGTGGGCGCGAAGAGGCGTGGCGACTCGGCGCTGTCAGCTGCACCACCGCGGCTCCTGCACTTGATGCGAGATGCGACGACGCAAGCCACTACACTCGCGAGGAAACAAAAAGAGCCAGTTACAAAGAACGGGCCTCGCAGCAACTGTTATTGGCACCATGCAAATACTTCACGTGCACTTGCCTCGCCGCAGTCACGCGCGGCGCCTCCATCAACTCCCCCGCAGCAACATGCTTGTATTTCACAATATTAAAATTATTCTTTAAGGAAAAATAAAAAAAAATACACTGAACGTAACACGTATATTGCACTCGTAAATTCGAAAACTCGCTCCTATCGTCGTCCGCTTTCTTGAACATACTACTCATGCAACTATTCTCTTCTTTAACATTTGTTTCTTTAAATACTATTATCAAGCACAATTACTATACTTTAATGTTTTTAATGTCAAAAGACCGTAAACACTGTATGAAAGTTGAGAAGGAAAAAAGTTGCATTGGTGTTGAGAAATAAAACAAGGGATCATTTGCATTTGCTCCACGCATTAAGGACAAAATAGGAAAGATATAGATAAGGTGACGAGAGATCACAACAGCTGTTAAAGGTATTATCAGTATTTTAGAATTACTGCCCCAGCAACAATGAAGCCCGGGTGGATTGGAAATTGCATTTATCTAAAGCGCCCTTTTGCAGTGCAGCAACATCTACTGGAGAGTTACAACAAATTGAACGGCATAAAAACCTTCTCCATGAAATAACACAAAGATATGCCAAGTCTCATGGTGATCGAAATAACACCGAAGTATGCCACTGCCATGGGCCGATCAGAGCGGATGGCAGTTTTGCATGTGTTTTTAATTAAGTTATTCAGCAATGGATGGCGTATGATCCCTCTAATTACGTTGATTAAGGTTTTAAATGAAACATATTTCTTTCTAATGTGTTTGAAGTCACATAGGCTATTTTAAGCGGCCGTGTCGAGCACAGCTGACAGTACGCGGACATTTGTGATGGAGTGCTTGAGTAAACGGTGTTGCTTGGAACGTGTGAAATAATATTCTTAAACCCCGTGTTTTATATATTATTGATCTTTTCTCTTTTTTAGAAGGATTGAATTAAAAAAAAATACGGGAAACGCCAGATATTTTGCTGGTCTCCAAATGCATCAGGAGGCGTGCGTCCGCCGCCAGCGCGGAGGCCCTAGCGCGCAACGCGAGCGGGGGCGACTCGCCGCTTGTGCTCGGGCGCTAACGAACCGCGACGAGAGACGCCGCCTGCTAATGATCGCCCGCGGGCGAAGGGCAGCGGAAACGGAGGGATCGAGAGGCGGCCACCGCCGCCAAGCACAGAGTAGGGCTGCGACATCGATGTCCATGTTTTCAAAACATCAATGTTTTTGTAAAAACAATTTTTTAAACAGTCGATGTTTTTTTTCTTTCCCGATGTGCTTTCTCTGAATGAAAAAATCCAATGAACACAATACTGTAAATGTTAAAACAAGAAATATCACTTATGATAATATTGTTAGTTCATATGTTGAGGGCAAACGAAAGCTGTTACTAACTTCATTTACCCAAATCTCTCGCCCGAGATGACCTCCATTCCCTTGAATTTCGTCTTTCATCATGTGTATTTTGCATACTGAGATGTATTCAACAAATTAGCTGTGAACTGTAGGGCCTGTCGTAGTCGCGCCTTTCTCGTACGGTTATTCGGCGAATTGGTAAAAACGAACTCTGTCGAATTTAATGTTAGATGTTACTAACCACCTTGAAAACATCAATGTTGAAAAACGTCGATGATTTTTAGTGGATGTATTATGAACATCGATGTTCTAATTTTAAATTTCGATATTTGCTACAATCGATATTTTGTTCGTTAACAAAACCACATGTCATATCTTTAGTACAAAGAGGACGGGCGATAGCGTTCAAGGGCAATGGCAAGAACGAGGGCATGGGATTATGACGAAGCAACATCCAAATGCACCTGCGGATCTCTCACGCTGATTGTAAACTAACGTCGTATTATAGACAATACACGCAAAATGCACATGCTTCCAGAGGTAATTGCAGTGTGCTTCTTGTCGTTCCGCCTACGAGTGAAAATTGTCCTATCATTTGCAATTAAAAATAAAGAAATCCTTTAGGAGCGCAGTTTTCAAAATTACATTGCATTTAGAAATGTAAAAGAAAATAAATGATAATAGGATTCTCGGAAAATAAATTGCAAGGTACACCACTGCTGCAGTAATTTTCTTCTTTTAATATTGTTCGTTTTACCATATATTGTTACTTATTTGGAAACTCATTGCGACTGTAATATAATTACTTTCGACTTCACTGATATACTGGTGAGAGTCAATCGTAACACAACCATTAAATACCATTAAAAAATATTGTTGTGTTATTCTTACTTTATAAGTTTATATTGATCGATTACAATTAGTTCAATTTTTCTTTAATACGTAACATTTGCCAAACTTTTTGAGTGGTAACCCTGTTTTACATTGATTCCAACATTTTGAGTGCACATTTTTAAAAAAAACTCTTTATAATGGAACTGCACATTAGGGGTTTGTGAATGTACTGTGGCAAACAGTCCACGTGTTCTGTATTTAAGTAATGTTATGGGCGTTCTCTCGTGACACTAGCACACGAATATGTGTTTTCATTAAAAATTCCATTTCACTGTTTTACTAGTGGCAAGAGCCAAATCTATCTAAAATTTCAGTCACTATTTTAATTTTAATCTTGTAACTCAAGAGTACTCTTCCTTAGTACTTTTTACTGTTCATCATGAAACTGATGGGTATTTAGAGTTCTGATCCTTCAAGGAGGAAGCCCCAAACGGAACGAATAATACTTAGGTTGCAATCGCGTCTGTTGAGGAAGGAAAGTGATCTACGCACATTCATATGGCATGCGGTACACGAGAATGCACTACAATTTCAATAAAGCGGGCCAAGAGAGCTGATTTTAGTTCCAGGAAAAATAATGTCGCATTTCAATGGAAGTAGCCTGGTGATTCAATATACTTTTTGCAAGAACCCCAATTCTTCCAAGAAATCAATCAGTCTGTGCGTGCACACCCCGCCTTTCCATTTCCCGTTGCTGTTGACCCAGAATCACATTCGAGGAAACAACAGAACGCATGAAATGCAGTGGGGCAGGACAGTTGTTAATTCATTACGTTTTCATTTTGTTTCATGGAAATGACTCCACCATGGAGTTACATTCCACCACCTACAAGGGGGAGGAAACCCATAATTATTGTAGGATCAGCATTTTTTTTCACAACTCTCAATAATTCACATTTGAAATCCACACAGGAAAATTGAGCACAACGAAGATAATTTTCTTCCAAATAGATAAAAAAAAGGTAATTACAAACACTTGTAGAAACCCACGTGAATATTCGCACAAAAAGAATTAGCACAACAAAGATAATTTTGTATCAAAGAAACACTTATTACAAGCACTAATAGAAATCTATATGATTAAATCGCACGAGGGTTTAAAGTCGAATTCAATTTTACTTGCCCGGGTATTTATCATGTTCATCTTCTACGGAGGAAAAGCAATGAATAATGCAGCATATAGTGTCCCCGCCCTGGCGTGCCCCACCTCTCGCTGACTGCCCAAATCCATACGTACTATAGTATTATTCATACAATATTTTATAATGTGTACAGTACAATGTGCATTGCACAGTACATATAATCTCAGTAATATACAGCTCCTTTCCACATTCTTCGCCTAGGGCCTCGCCTGACCTCGCTCCAGCCCACCTCACGCTGCGATGTTCTCTACGATCACCGTTGCTATCTTGCTCAAAATCACATATGAATGCAGAAACATAGAAGAGATATTTTTCCTTCAAATACAATTTGTTCTCCATAGTGAGTTCTTTCATTAAGGTCATGTACATTTTTTTAAAAAAATAGTAGTCTTCACGCAATATTGAGTGCCTTACGTGCAATTTTTTTTAAAAAAAAAAGATTTTCTCAAAAACAGCGCCAATTTTTTTCTTCAAATATTTCGAACGGATAATGCTAAACCCACTCTTTAATATGACGTAAAGATCACTTCAGTGTATTTTCTCGTTTTACCAAGAATTACACAAATGTAAATTTTTTGAAAGATTTCTCACGCCCTTGATATGAACATTTACAGCAATTTGTAACCACGATTGCATTTGTGAGTTACCGTCGACCGTGAGCGTGTCAATAGTGCAATATTTAAACTAAAATCATAACATTCCTCGCTAAACATTTGGCGATTCAGAATATCGCCAGAAATAGGCTAACAAGAGAACAAATCTTAAATTTAATTTATATGTTGCTTAGACGCATTTCTCTTGTCTTTCCATCATTTTCTCAAACACTTTTTCTAAAACAAAAACAAAAAAATCCTTATCTGACAGGGGAAAGTGCACACAGGGCAACAAGTCTAGTAGCCTCAGCGCTCGTAACCGCGTAATGGAAGTGTAATTCCAGGATATTGCGCCAGACGGCGCTGAAGCGCCGAAGGCTGTTTCCTTCATTGTCGCCTGCGCCCCCGCCTCTCC
>BOPP01000159.1:1001030-1098839 GCA_017312745.1 Gryllus bimaculatus | reverse complement strand
GAATAATAAAGAATAATAAAATAGATTCCTAAAATAATATGCCCCACACGCAAGGTAAAGCATCTAGGCAATAACCCACGCAGAGATGTTTAGGTAGAACATCAAAGAGTGTCTCACAAAAACGTATTTTTTTTATTTATAAAGAGAGATACACTCTTAACATAATCAGATCATATAATTATGTCGGTAGTGAACAGAATTCGGTCGTCGAATCTCGGAAAAACAATTCAAAACATCAAAAGAAAATATATGTAACATTTTAATTTTCAAATGCTTGCCCCTGTGTAATTTTATTCGAAGAAAAATCCTCAAAGGCAATAATATATACATGCAAACAATAGAAATACGTACAAATGGAATGGTTTTCTATTAATTATATTACAGGAAATTGAGAAAAGATATGATTTTAAATGTGTAACTGCAATGATGCATGTACATTCATAGAGACAAATAAAATATATTCAAGAAGCATATTCTTGGACAGTTAAGTGAGAAGATTACGTCTGCAGAAATATGTACAATACTACAACACATGCAAAATTTTACAGTACTGTTCAATTTATATGTATTGTACAATACACTTTGTACTGTATACATTATACAATATTGTATTAATTATACTTGTATAGTACGTAAGTACAAAACACAGTAAACCTCTAACCATTACAAGAATGAAAACAGGAAGCTGTTTTAGTAAAGAAATACTGTATTTAAAATTATCGGTATGCAACTGAAGATTCTCATTCAGAAACTACACACATACAACCCACTACTGTTTTTTAAACTAAATAAAAGGATACTAGAAAAAATCGCTCATTGAATTCTTCATCGACATCGACCAAAAATGCCATGAACAACTGCTTAAACATTGTAGTAGTTCTTAGCACTTTCGTTGGCTACGAATTTATCAATGATACAATCTCAAGGTAGAAGTATGTGAACATTTGTATTCCAAACAAAACCTGACAAGAGAAAAGTGGGACTGAGAAATACGTGATATCATCAACCATCCATTAATTCGTGAGACTATCGCCTCCTTAACTCACAGAAACGCGTCGATTTTAATCTGGACCGCTCAAAATACGAAACGATTCTTCACGTCCAGTCACAAACAGGCGACGACTGGCGCTTCCCGGGGAGAATATTGATCCGGACGCGATGAGAAAGCAAATCACGCGCGGGGCGCTTTCTCTCGAATCCAGAAACCCGCGCCACCCCCCCTCCTCCCGTGGACAGGTCACGCTTCGGAAACGTGACTTCGAAGCCGAGCAGCGCATGGCGCGCTTCTCGCCTCCGCATCGCCTTGCTATACACAGCGGCAGCTTCATTTAACATTCCGAGGAGCTTTTGTTCAGCACGCTCATAATACTGCGTTATTTTCAGGCGACAGCTTGTACAAGTCGCGCGAAACACGCTCGCTTTCCCCAAAAAAAGAGAATAGTCGCAAATGCGTTGAAAAAATGAGTTGTTGGCTTCCTCAGCACATTCCTCAGAGAGAAAAAAAGCACAGTTGCATAAATACGTTTTCTGGTTCTACAACTAAAAAATAACCAGCTCGTCCACAAACGTTTCAGATGCAACTTCACATAGTAACAGAAACACTTACCATTCAACATACGTAGACGTATACAGCGTGAACGAAATGTCAGGGTAAGTCCTTGTGGAATCTCAAGGAGCATTTCCCAATATTGACGGAGCAAATACCTACTGAATAATACTCCAGCGTGATACTGAAAATGCATTTTAATCACTTCGGATTTAATATTTATTGCCGACTGAATTAAAGGATAAAAATGTCCTCATCTGTTGATTCTAGCTAAATTACGAGGTTCATCCAGAAAGTTAGTTTCTCTATGTTGTCAGCATAAGGAAAACACTATTTCATGTTAGATGTTTATTACAGCATATACAAACATTTATTACAGCTTGAAAGTTGCACTTTTGTTCCACATAATCGCCAGCAGAATTGAAACATTTGTCATACTGTAATATCAACATTTGTATCCCTGTCTATTGTGTCCGGCCGATCGACCATCCATCTTTTAGTCCGGAGCTCGTCCCCAGCGATTTCCACCTTTTCTTGCACCCCAAGAAATTCCATCACGGAGCGCATGGCGCTCATCACAGTAACGCAGAGTGGCAGGTGGCTGTCATACACTGAAACCTGCATCAGGCCGCAGACTTCTATGTCACAGGGACACAACTGTCGCTCCTATGGTGTGCCGAATGTCTCAATTCTAGTGGTGATTATGCGGAAAAATAGTGCAGCATGTAATGTACCTAAGTTTTTTCCTGAAATTGTGTTTTCTTCTTGTTGGCAGACTACGGGAACTTACTTTCCGAATGGGCTTCGTAAGTACAGGTAGCAAAAATTAATGAAACAAAATTTTGAAAGTGTTCTTTATTATGCGCAGTAAAGAGATATCGAGGGTTAACGGTGATGTCCTAAGGCAAGAGTGTCAGTTTTTTTATATACCAAGCGCTAAATTGTTGCACATACGAGATCAGATGCGCTCTACACTTCAATTATATTTTCTACCATCTTAGTTCCAAGTTGGGGTTACAACTGTGGAATAGAGGTAGGATCTGCTGCTCTTAGAAAAAGGAAAAATCAATAATAAAACTACATTAGGTAATGCCCTACACCAGTTCAAAAGTTCAATACATCAGAATTAGTCTATAACTGAGAGACTACATAGGAGACACGAGTTTATAACTGTCTAACAACATCGGTGGTGTAAAGGTGGTGTAAAGCGTATCAGACTGTTATCCCAAGTTCGAAAGTTCAAACCGATCAAAGCCCTGGATTTTTAAATGAAAATATTCTTCGTAAGTTTCCCTTCGGAGGGGAAATAAAACATGATGTCCCTTATAGATTTACAGCTTGTAAAATATCCTCAAGCCTAAAAGAAGCCTCAGAGCTGTATTCTAATCACCTGTTTCGTCGTCCAAGTGATATCTTCTTTCGCTGCTAGATGGCGAAAAGAGCTTTTGAACGAGAGGACGATCGACGTCGTGAGATTAATAATGATGCAGCTACCGCAGTTATATTTTGGAGAAGATTGGATATGGAATGAGATTAAAGAACTGACAGCACTCTGGTGTTGAAAATATCAAGAGAGATTAATTTAATTTATGGCGCGTAATGGAAGAATAAATCGGTGCTTCATTGATGTACTCCAGTTGCAATTAACCGATGCACCACAGGTTGTGCACTTACGGAGACCCCATCGTCGACGCAGTAGCAGCACCAGCAGAGGGTGCCGCCTCCGGCGAGGGCGCGCCCCGGCTGCGGCTGCGGCTGGTAATGGGCGGCGCAATCAGCAGCACAGTCAATTAGAGGCAACGCAAATGCGGGGGCGGGGCGGGGGCGTCGGCGAGCACCATGGGGCACTTCCCAAACGGCTCGCCGCGAGGACAGTGGAAACAAGAACCGTCATGCGCGAAAATGGGTTGTGAGGGCGCGAGTGAGGCAGGAGGAATTACAAAAGAGTTTTGCGTCCTGTCCGTCGGCTCTACTCCGAAAGCAATTGTGAATGTCACACGTTGTTTCCTGAGAGGAAATATGGCTAAAAAGCAAGTCGAACAACAAGGGCAAATTAGCAATATAATACAAGAAAAATAAAGGAGGGCATGACAGTGGTGTGGGCACTGGATCGATGGATTGCAAGGTAAGGGAAACCACAGGTAGTTAAGCAACGGGTGCAACATGCTCTCTGGCGGCAGTGGGTGCATTAATGTCAGAATGAATGGTAGCGAAAAATACTGTACTTTACTGAAACCTCAATATAAAAACATTAAATGCACTTGGAGAGGCTTTTAACTACGATGCCCTCTGGAAGTCTGTCACAAGCCATCTGTCAAACATGAGACTTCAAAACCCAGCCTTTACCACGTGGTGCAAGCATTTACCAATTGTAACGGACTAAACAACAATATGACAACAGACTACGAGAACATAAATATGCAAACACACAGAGAAGGAATTAGATAATTTTTTGTCGTATTCTGTATATTTTATGTTGCTTCAAGGAAATTAATTTATCAAAATTGTAAAGCTGGCGTAAAACAGGATTATGGCTTCAACTTTTGGTCAACATCCGACAAAAGGCTTATGACAATAAGATGAGCCTAAATGAAAATTATAAAAATATATTCCACGTTAAATTCTTTCCCTGTTTCAGATCATACGTATATAATCCATCTCTCGGATAAAATCTAGACATTCTAAAGGTAAAAGTGCTGGATCCTTCATAAATTCTGCTACCTGAATTATGATTCAAAATCAATTCCAATAATTCACAGCTAAACTCATGAATTATACTTTATGTTAAGTAAGTGATTCCAACTTACACATACTTCCAATAGCGTTATTGTTGTGCATTGTTTGTTGACGCCGAATATTGGATTTTCTGTATGTTTGAAGCAAAACTTTAAATGGCAGTAATGTCAAACGAGGATCAATAAAAAAAATTAAAAGTCGAGCATTAAGAGCATCAGAAGTGGACGCAAGAACATTCCGAGAATTCCAGCGTAAACGATGTCCATTAGTCATCCTGACTGAAATCAATGCGCGTCTAAAGAGGTATTGTCAGAATGCGTACTGATTGTTCTGTTAGAATGTATTGTACTTGTAACTAAAACGCTCTTTGAAGCAAGAACATAGCGTACATCCACAATCAACACCCATTTGTCTGTTAAAGCCGTCGCTGCCCTGAATGGCACATCCATACAGAAACAATTATCATTGTCGCCTTCGTCTGTAGTTTCCTCTGCTCTATCCACACCTCTCCGTCCTCTTCTTCCCCGCTACCCTACATCGGCCAACGTCATTATAAAATCGAAATATTTTGTCTTTCACAAAGAGGTTAATTCCGCGGGGAATACTCGTTTTTTCCGCACTGATGATGTGCAGTATTCAATCCTTACCTAACACTTTTAGGGCATACTTGTAGGTTGCAATAGTTCAGTTGCATTACATTCTGCGTACAATATGAATACTGACATTACGCTTTGCGTGCCAACTTTGCACAATTGATAAATAATTGTTTCCGTTCCTCTCCCCTTGGAAGAAGAGGCCGGTGGCAACGTATGAGTCGCTTTACAGGGTTTCTCCGCTTGCGGGGCACCGCCTCCCCGGGGACAAGTATTAAGCTGCGGACTAGCCCCCCGAGATGCGGGCAGTGAAGTGCATGTAAATGTATGTTTGCGTTTGTGTGTGTGTGTGTGTGGGGTGTGAGTGTATGTAAGAAGATACGACGGGACAAGGATACGAAAGGAATGACTGAGCGCGGTTTGTGTCTCTTTTTTAAGGTAGAGCTTCCGCATTCGCCTGGACAGATTAAAGAAACCGCAGAAAACTACCGATAAGGAGTAGCCGACCGCTGAATTCCATGTACCAACTTTGCACGATAACAATTTGATACATTTGACGAAAATGCGAAAGATATCAAGCTTTCATCGTGACAAGAGAAGAAAGAAAGGTGGCTGTGTAAAGCGCGAAAATCAGAGCGGTCTTTTCCCTACGCGAGTCCCCGCCTGCCCCAGGCGTGTCTGTTCTTCATTTCCACCAAGAAGATGCGAGGTTAGAGAGCGCTCTGTAAGCTTAGCCGCTAGTTTGAGCGGGAGGGGGAGGGGGAGGGGAGGAGCCCTGACCGCAATTAGCGATGCGGAACGGCAGCGGTGAGCCCCGGCGCGTGCACGGGGCGCAGCACCACCCCGCCGCCGCGGCGCCGCGCCAACGCGCAGTGGGCCACCACTCGCCAATCGCCTACCCGAAAGCCATTGCAACCTAAGGAAAAAATGTTAAAGAATCTTAGAGTATTCGTCTACGAGAATTATACAAGTAACTTCAGGATAATCAATGTACTTGCAGACGGAGATAAAAAAGTTTTAAAATCTAGAAATTGAAACACTAGATCTTAAATCGTCAGAGTAATAACGTTCCTTTGCTAAAATACGGAAGCAAAGTAAAATCATACATTCTTTTTGAAATGATATGAATCTCTTCCCATTCGCTGGGGAAAGTTGTAAGGAGTCAAGAAAGACTGCCCCGCAGTTCGCTACTTTGCACTGTAGGGAGTTTAGTAGGTTAAAAGTACGTAGGATACATAGTTAGTAGGAGTAGTTTATGGAATCGTATATTGCAAAGCGTCACAGAAGTAGAGGCATTAACACTAGCACAACTGCCGTATTCCATTTAGACAGCACATGTTAGTAACGTCCGTGCATTTTAACGTCTTTCCAATGATGTCAAAATTTTGCGGGTACTCCACTAAACTGAGTAGTATATTCACAACTAAATGTACTATTCCTCCAAGGTCGCGAACTGGAAAGCAGAGGGGACCACTCACCCAATGGGGACTTGTTACGACTTAAATTGTTGGGTACTGAAACTCCCGGGAGGATGACAGTGTCCCCCTCTCCTCCCATATCGTCACTTTAAAGGCACACTACAATTAAATCGGAGTATATAGTAGGAACCAGTCAACATTTCCTCTATTCACAGCGCCTTAATCGGTGTTTGGCCCCTCGTGACACGCGTGTGCGTCGCAGAGCGTCGCGTGCCTCGTGCTTCGCCACTGGCAGCGGCGCGACGCGTGGGAGCGCCCGCCCTCGCGAACGCCAGCTGCCGCGTCGATCGGGCGGCGGCGGCGGCGTCGGCGGCGCTGGCAGCTGGGCGGCCGCGCACAATGCGCCGCCGCCCCCTTCACCTCCCCCTCCGCCATCGACAACGCCAGCCACAGGCATCACTGATCCGAGCGCACACGGAGACCTCGAGGCGTCAATGGTCGGTGACACCGGCAACAGAAAGCGGGGGGAGGAGGTGGAGACAATAGTGCCGCGGTCCCACTTGAGAACTTTGAAAGAAGCCCGTAGCCTTACGTAAGAAAACATTTTATTGCTTTAAAATAATTGCAATCTCTGATTTTACCTTTTTAATCTGAGGATTTGGGGAATTGTTATACATTTTGAGAAAAAGCTCTCAAGCCATTTCGCAACCCTGTGAATCGTTCAACAGAAAAGCGATATTTTTATTAATTGTGTCACTTCAGTTCCTCTGGCATGATTTATTTTTTTACTAATTAAATACGTCATTTTTAAGTTAAAAAGTTTAAAAGAAAAATACGGCCCAGAAATGTACTGACCCCAATTTTTGTTTTAGACTACGCAGATCTACGCTGTTATTGCAAGCTTGGAAAAGCCACAGGTCAAGATGGCCTGGGTGCTGGTGGTGAGTGGTACTCCGAGAAACCGGAAGCACCACGTGGTGGGAAAAACGCAGCGGCAGACGGCCAGAGGTGAGAGAGCGTCAGCGTACGAGGCCAAGCTCGTAGGGGGGGCGAGACGAGAGCGAGGGCGGCGGCGGAGCGTTGGAGGGCGCAGGCAGGCCGTTGGGGCGTCGAGGCACAGCAATGGCCGATGCGCTGCAAGAGCTGTCGATCTTAAGTCGCCGCCGCCGCCGCCGGCGGGCGAGCCGGAAGGAAGGCGGGCGCAGTTCCGCGCTCAAAGGCGCCGCCCCGGCCCAAGCAGATGCGGGCCTTCAATGGGCGCGCCAGGGGGCCGCGGCCCGCAGATAAAGGGACTCCGCCCCTTCGGCTGTTCGATGCGCGATTTCCACCGCAACGGATCGAGGTCGGCCCGCCCGGAACATTGTCATTGCCTTCTCCCATTCTCTATACTCTCATGGCTGAATAACGGCGGTTCATCACCGAACATCATACAAAACAGTATGTTTCATCACGTCATTAGGTTGGTAAAGCGTGTGAAAATAATCGCGCAATCCAGCGTTCGGGGCATACACATTAAAGCACGCATGTAGTATTCCAGAGGGATGCGTCGTCCGTCACTACGAGACAGCGCCAGTGTTTGACTTCCCTGTAGGCGCACGCTTTGATGTGTCTTACGCAGTCGCTTCTCAAACAAGCTCTCTTTATTGAAACGATGAATTTTCTTTGCACGGAGGACAGTTTCGTGGAATTTTATCATTGGTGTATAGTGTTTTGCGCCATCTTTTGAAATCTTACGAGGTGGTTTTTGCACAAAGCAATACAAAAACATTTGGTAAACGTTAACGGGTATAGAATAATCTGAATTTTCAATTCAAAGCTTCCTATACGGTTCTACTGTGCACACAAAATTTACTTTATCTGATGTCGGGCAGCCCAGATCAAAATTTACTTTATCTTACATCTCTCTGTAGCCGTCACCTGATAAATCTTACGGGCATGACATATGTTGCGGGCGAACAATGTAATGTTTATTCTAGAGAAATATACCGCAAGCTTCAATTCCTCAAACCTCCGAAAGATTTTAATACTTTGGAATACAATATCATAGACATGAAAGCAAAAATATGTTTGATTGTTACTACAGAAACAAATTATGAAAATGTGTGTGAGGTTGGGGGAAAAATATACTTTTTTGTGATATACTAGGGGGGGTTTAGACCATAGGTAATTTTGACCATTTCTTCTGAGGTCACTCAAACTCGTCATCTTCTCCTGCTCCTAGAAAAGTTTACCTCAGTTTCCAGAACAATCCCCACGTTTCACGGAGCAGAAACCACTTCACATTCCATTTATATTTCAATTTATGACACTAGATAAGTTGGATTCGTCCTTTACTCACCCATGAGGCCGAGCTGCTGGGGCGAGAGCATGGTGCCGGCCGGCGCGTCGCCGCCGCCAGGCAGCAGCACCGCGCCGCCGCCCAGCGACCCCGACGCCACCGACAGCCGGTCGCTGGACAGCAGCGACGCCTGCCGCTGCAGCCCGCGCCCGCCGGGGCTGGCGCTGCGCCGCCCGCCCGCCTGGCTCAGCACGTCTGCGCACACACACAACCTCGCGTCACCCCGCGTCTTCACCTGGAAGAAAGCTACGGGCAATATGTTCACTTGGCCATAAACTTTTCATTGGTTCCGGGCACGGCATATGGCGAGATCATTAGTCCCGTAAGGGTAGTGCTCGTTATATATAGGGAAGATATAATATCTTCCCAAATTATAACGTGTGATCAAATCCTGACCTGCAGGCAGCATCGTCCACTCCAGGTACCTCCACCAGTGGGATACCTCACCAGCGACTAGCTCTAAGCCCCTCACTAGTCTCCCGATGTAGATGTTACGTGAATGTTAAAGAAAGTGAGTGTGGAAGTGGTGGGCAAGGGACAAGGATGACTAAGGATTCTCGTACATGGCACACTGTTAGTGGTCTGTTTGTTAACGCGGTGATGCTTGGCCATCGCTATTGGTCGATTTCCACCGAAGAACAAAGAAAAACAGTGTCACAATGTGTCGGAAAAGCATTTGGTTCTTTTTTATTCGAAATGTATTCCGTATGCTTCGCCGAATCTTACAAATTGTTAGTCTGTGGAAACAACTAGAGATCGTGTCAATGGAACACTTCCGGAATTAACGCAGCGCCCTTCTGGTGTTCTCTTGCAATCTCGTGCAGAAAGTCTGGAAAGTTTGAGAAGCACCAGAGTAAAAAATCCGGGGAAACTACTGTAGATAAAAGGGCGGCGATTTAACAGTACTTATGTAGTCAGAATAATGAAAAATTGCGACTAAATTTGCTAAATGAAAAGGGTAAATATGATGCAATAGAATAGTACACATTTTGGGTTACAAGGTTAAGCAAAACGTACATTTCAAATGGCCCATAATATCAAAAGGTAAAATTTTTAACACTTTTTTTCCATCGACACTTTTCACTATAATACTTGTATAATTGAACTATCGAATGATTTATATGAGATATCCGTTTTCATGCAATTACAAATAAATCCAGAATTTCAAACACCTAAATGGCACAGAAAAAATATAATGTTGGAGTTAGCACACAAGGCAATAACGAATTTAATACTGATTCATATCACAAACAATTTATACTCCACATTACACTCAATAATATTAATATTTTAATGGATATGTTGATTAAAAAATATGTAACAAATTTTATAAATCGTCCTGCAAGTAAAATTCCGAGTGTAAATTACATATTGACATTCGTGTCTTCTACGCATCTTGGGAACAAGGATCATTCAAACTCATACTTGTCGACATGAAACCGTCTTCCCCCTCTTTGAATACGTGCTTTCCAACCTCGGAGCTCCCAGAGTTTTCTGCCACCCAGCCCTTGGGCGAGGGAGAAATCGATGGCAACGACCGCCCTCAGGCCCAGACTCTCATCTACCGCCTCCTTTCACCCTTCCGTAAATCCCCGCTCCCGAAAGACCGTGATCCCAAACGCTTGCAAGCAAGCGGCAACTTGTCGTGATTCCCAGAGAACGAGGAATTCCTCTTTCGGCGCGCCCTTCACCGGCTCAGCCACAACAAACAACCCCGTTAATTAAAGGCGTCTCCCGCGCGGGCGAAGCGGCTCGGCTATCTGATCGCGCGATGTAAACACCGCCGCGAAAAGAGTCCGCTGGTTCGGCAGCATGCCACCGCTCCCCGCCTCCTCCCCTCGACGGCCCAGCGTCCCGCGCACACACGGTGGGGCTACTACTCGCACCAGCGGTCAAAACTCCTACTTCAATACTTTCATTCGTCATGTACTGTCAATACCACTTCATCTAAAACTTCCATTCTGCTGGAAATATACAAGTATACCCATACACTATTTCGAGGACAGTAAGATACCTAGCTGAGCTGTTGAGCGAGACGTCCTTTTGCTGTTTTGTTTTGGGAAGTAATAAGACTAATTTTATCTGTAACTCACATAAGAGGAAGACAATAATATCTCACCACGGGGTGTTGGAGAGAGGATGATCCTTTCTAACATTTGCCGAAGCTAATATTTTATTGGAATTCCTCAAAGACTGGGGTTGAAATTGTAAGAATTAGACTTTTTCTTATGAATTCATTTTTCTGAAAGGTTTGGGATTGGGTAATGAACGTTATTTAACGTGGAATATACAGCTATATGTAACCCTCGCTTCGAATTTTTCCACGGTTCTAGGAGTATAATAGATCCTTCGATAATTACGTGACCGTTCTAATCAACGCTTTTCAAATACAGGTACATGAACCACAAAATTACAATGTATAGTAGAAATCCAATTATACGGGACTAAACGGGAATCGAGCTAGCTCGGATAAGCAGAAATTTAGATGGTAAAGCTGAGAAATTAATTGAAAACAATATTAAACATAAAAAGTTAATTTAGGTTTATTAGATAAAGTTAACAGAATTTAATTTACAAGTTTAAAGAAGACATACTTGAAATTTACCGGGACAGGCGGCTCAGGCAATCAACTGATGTCACCGCAGTGCTTCTGATCGAGATTCGAGTTCCGACAGTGTCACTATTTTCGACCCTAGCGCATCAGCTAGGTCAAATTCAGCCGCTAAATAGAGGAGAATTCTAGCAGCCGGCTGCTCTGATCGGTAGTTTTCCGAGGTTTCTCCCATCAACACCATACGAATGGCGCAGCAGAATCTCTGCACGGGACACGTACCGCGCGCGATCTTTCCTTCCCTGTCCTATCCTCTTCCCTTACACTTACATGCACTACACGACCACACGTGCCAGGAGGTCGGTCAGGAGCTTAGAGCTTGTCCCGGCAGGGGCGGTGCCCCGCTGATACAAGATACCGGGTTGGGGAAAAAACAGTTAGTCGGCAGGTCGGCGCCAGATCTCACCATCCAGCGGGGGGAAGATCACCGCCCCGTCACGAGGAAAAACGTTCACTACACTAGCGGGACTAACATAAAAATAAAATTGTTTAAACAAATTGCCACCCAAAATCGTTGGAATAATTGAATTTACGTATCAAGGTTCGAAGTGCTCCCCAACATTTGCCTCCCTCGCCCCGGCGGCACGCGGGCAGGCCCCACCGCCTGGTCCGCTGCTTGTGCGATCATATCTCCCGGCGCGCTGGAGCCCTGGCGGAGGCCGCGCAAACCAATAAATGCAAACCGCGGCGTCTGCCGGAGCCGCTCGCGCGCCCGCATTTACATAAAGGAGTACGCGAGCGACTCCCGACGAGTTGACAAAGGGCTTGTCTCGCGATATCTGCCCGGCAGCTGCGTCGGGTGCGCGGCGCTGTTGTGCGTCTGGCTGAAACGGACAGGCGGTCGGGAAGTCGGGAATTCACAGGGCAAGTCCGATGGCTGCACGAAGAAAAGTAACACTGTTGATGGACGCCATTAGGAGGACCCACGAACTTAACGCATGCCAATATGTGTGTGTTTCATACATATTATGTCCCTATCTGACAAAGTTTTTCTGATCTCCCAAACGGCTCGTAGAAGACACATCGAATGAAAAGAAGTAACTAAGGTTATGCACAAAAATCATGCCTAATTGTCTAGTTCGTTTTTCTTGCCCAGAAAAGATATTAACATTCAACAAAGAACCAATGATACTAAATTACACTCTTATACTACATGCCAATGCGACAGCTTAATTATTGAATGTATGACATTTCTGAGAGCTAGCAAATTCAACCTTTTTAACCTACAATAAACTGTTTTTAAAACTAGCCGAATTATTACTAGCCGGAAAATTTTGTATTCAATTCAAATTTTTGAGCAGAAAATATATCGGCCAACATTACATTCATCTCAAAATAATGTAAAGAAAATAATCAAGCCTATGTAAAGAAAATAATCCAGTTCAATATTTTATGCATTCATCAAAGTCGCAACCGGAAATATTCCGTAAAGAATTTTGATCAAGAACGGTGAAAAATGAAGTGAAAGAATTTTCATCCAATTATTCTAGCAGAAAGACATCCTTATTTCTCCCCAGATCTTCCTTTCATGCAAAAACCATTAAGTAATTTCACATTTATTTTGGAGAAAAAATGCTACATCAGTTAGTAAACACGTTAAACGGAATGTAATGTTCAAACAAACAGTGCTGTTCTTCCGACAAAAATAAGTTTTGTGGACATCTATGAGTAGAAAACGGCCTTCTTAAATACACGGTGAACATAGAATTAACGTTTTGTGGGTCGTCGGTAGAGAAAAATTGGTTTTCGATATAACGTCTGTCTGTTCGTCTGTCAGTGAACACTAGTACCCAAATTATTCACAGGCGTTTTTCCAAAATTAAAATTCCGGAACGATCATGTCCGACTGAAAGTCCTGCAATTTCAAACGAATCTATAACATTTTGTTAATATTTCACACGAAGCACCAACATTTTCAAAAGTTTCTAAAAACAGTTCAACATTATAATTTTTTTTCAGGCAACAAAGTATGCTTCAAAAGATAGAGCAGGTCCAATTTTCAATTCGAATTTCGAATTGTACGAGGTTCGAATTTCTTGGACTCCTCGCACGACTATACAGACACTTAGTACTTTTCCTCCCTACACCATAGTACACGGTACAGGGATACACTTCAACAAAACAATCTCGAATTTTCGGTAGTAAAATTCCCCAATCAATCTGGCCCGTCTCGAAGCCCTGCAAATGTAAAACGAATTCTTTGAAGTTTGGGGATTTTTTACATGACGCTGCTGGGAGATGTTCACAATTTTCTGAAAAATGGAACATTAAAATTTTTTTTTCTCAAGCGGAACAAAATATGCTTAAAATGACACCATAGTTCAATTCACGCTTACTTCGTAATTTGCAAAATTCCAAAAGGCGCAAATTTCTTGGTCATCCCCATAGACCTACATTATTGAAGTTAAAAAAAATTTAATTGAAATTTGTACTTTTATTTAGATCTTTAATACATGCCATTTACATTTATTTGAAAATAATAGTTTTCCGCAATTGTAAGTGAAAACAGGAGTTAAAGAAACAAACAATAATTTCACAAAAATGGCTACAATATTTCAAGAAATATTTGTAGATGTGAAGCTCAAAGTACTGAATTATACATGATCAACAGTTTCATTAACCTTTTCGTATTTTCGAACATTACACATAAGTATATTTTAAATATCTTTCATGTTCCTAATATTTACATTACAGGCGCTTTTATAGTAATTTAATGCATTTGTGAGTACAAGTGCTTTAAATAATTTCTCATTATTTTCGAAATTTCAAAAGCTTGTTAGTGAGAATGGGCTCAAAATTGTGCATTTCCAAAAACGCTCAAACGAAAATAGCTGAAAGTTTCTAGCCACCACAACCGCCGGCTGCGGGAGATGCTCGTGGTTTCACACTGAGACAACGGGGGAGGAAATCACATGACTGCTCCCCACAAACGATTGGCGAAGTGCAGCCACGAGGCGTTCTCCATTACGTTGACATCCCGTGGACATGCACGGACATCGTGGAGACCTAGCGTGGAAATGCACAGCGTCTAGGCTCCCAGGTGAAACGATTTCGAGCTGAACATGTCGTATAAAAGTTACCGTAAATATACTGGACATATGTGTCATCTCTGACTGACTGGTCTAGACTGGACTGTCATGTCTGAGATTGTCAATTATTATCATCCACGACGTGACAGGGAAAATCGTAAAGCTAACCCTTATTTAAGAGAACAGGTAACTAAATACTACGAGAAAGTCTTTGCCGATTTGTAGTTTGTTTTAGTGAATTTATTTTTGAGTTTTAGCCTCGTACTCTAGCTACATAAAATATACAGTTAAAACAAAAGGGGAAGGGAGAAATTAATCTCTGTCACGACTATTAAGCAACTTGCCAAAGAGCCCTCCCGAAATTCTCGTGTCAACGCATCTCACTTGTGGAGGTGGCGGCCGTGCGGCACGGCGTGCGCATGAGGCACGTCGCGCGCCGCGCATGGCTCGGCATGGCAAGCGCGGCGATAAGGCGAAGACGAGGAGGGTGGGGAGGGGTGGAGAGGGGAGGGGCGGCGCGCGGGCAGCTGCTCGCCCATTAGCAATCGTAACGGCGGGGGCACGGCCGCCGCCCGCCCACGCCCACGTACACGCCCTCATACCACGCGCGCTCCCCACCTAACTGCTCCATCACGCTTACCATTATTTTATACTTCATTGTTCATTGGAAGCTTAGACATTTTGTCACTGTCAATGTCTGTTACGAGTTCCAATGCAATAGCAGATGCAGCAGTTTCTCTGACTGGTAACATAATGCATAGCGAGACAGACGGGTTTCTTTTGATACTATTTATTATGTAATTTATAACAAATAAGATGGATTGAAATAAGAGTAGACGAGTACGTAGAAAAGAAAGGTGAGAATGGGAACGGGAGAAACACGATAATGACAGGTAGTCAAAGTCCCTTAAAACATTTTTTAATTTTTTTTTACTTTTTAGCTTATTGCTCCATTCCAATAAGGACAAGGGCTTCCAGCTCGCGCAGGAGTTATTAATCCTTCTTTAATGAAGTGATAGAATGATGTTGAAGGGACGATCACTAATATATCCTTGCCCGAGGCAGGATTCAAACCCGCCATCCTTCGATCCGAGATCGCTGCGACATTACTGCCTTAGCGATCTCGACTATCCGGATCGACACTATGACCATTTATGAGGTCTAATCATGATATCATAAATTTTAAGATTCGGCAAATATCTAAATAATTAGTAAGAAATCAAACAAAACGGAGCTTTGATATTAAGAACAACTTCCATTCAATATCACTATTTCTCCGATTAAAATAAGAGTTTGTCTCTAAGAAACATATCTTCCCAATCAGAACGTAAATTTACTAGCAAAATCTTTCACAAACCTTGAGATGAAATCCTACGTAACAAACAGTGAATGTTAAGGCAAATACATTGAATTCAATACTGTCTTTATTCTCGAGAAATTTTCATTTCAATCCTCCCATTTGTTAAGGCAAATAATGTGAACTAACAACTATCGCAGACTGGACAAAGTTATTGAACTTACAGCTCCACGACAAATATCAATAACGCATACATTCGCAGTAAGAAATCGGTTATCGAATCATTTCCTTTACAGTCAGAGCGCACTCGTTTCACTTCCTGACTGGAGAATTTATGTTCATTAACAGTCTGATTCAATTTACGAGAAACGTTAGCGAAGCCTTGAGGATAGCCAGAAGCAAATGCACTCATCAGACCCTTGACCGCCGGGACAGCACCTACTACGTGACGATACAATAAGGACAAAATCTGCCGTTCTTCTCCAAACATTACTATTCCCAGAATGGATGAGGAGGCCGATGGCATCGCGGGCGGTCGCGTGGGGCCTCGGGATGTGGGAAGGCGCCGGCAACGCGTTCCCACCGCCACGCGCGTTGGCCCCACGCGGCGGGCACGGGCACGGGCGGCGCGCCGGCACGTCCCGGGCGGGCGCGCCTCGCAAGAGCAGCTCTCTCCGAAATGGCCCCGCGCCGAAGTCGGCCCGAAGTAGCTCTTCGGCTCCAGCCGGTGACTTCCAGTCGGGTGCCACTGGGGTGGGGGAGAACTTTCGGGACGGAAATTATTTATTTATTGCTTCTTGGACATCGTTGGGACATTGTTTCCTCATAAAGACCGTGAAAGGGACTTGGAGTCTCCAGTCCGATTGCCCAGTTTCCTTTCGTCGTATCGACAGTACAAAAAGGTGAAGTGAAGAGACAGATGACTTCACCACGGTTCCTCATTCGGCTCTGGGTAAGTCGGGGCATTTCTCAGAGGACGGTGAGGAGGGAGCAGTCCCATGCGTGTGAGTGCTGTACGTGTTCGGTACCAACCTAGGGAGCTGGTCAGTTTTGAGCAAGTGAAGGAGACCCACTCAGGTAAATGAGTAGAGGATCTTAAAAGCATTCCGTTCTGGAGACAGGCGAACTTGACAGGTGCACCTGATAAGTATGACGTTCACTTAAGATAGCACGGAAGAGAAGACAGCTAAAACACACTTTTTTGGCATTTTATTTTACATAAATTTCCATAACAATTTTCTCTTGAAATTGGCGTTTGAATTATGTCGATATCACTCTTATAACTATTTTTTTAATTATTTATATATGAAGTGGTCCACTCACTAGGCTTAAGTGCTGGCTCCAATTTCTTTAAAAAATTACAGTTGCTCTGAAAAGTGCGTAAATACTGAAGACATTCAGAAAGTAAATTGAAAGCTTTCCAAGTAGTTATTGGCAAATGATGCGGCAACTTATCGAGCAGGAGTGTTCGGAGGGTTGCATCCTTTTAAGCCCATTTCCCCATATCTTTAATACTAAATGTATTTTTTTTTCAACTTGCATCAGTAATAAAACACTGACGATTTCAGAAATTGATATCAAGGCCTCCTACATTTACTGAAACACCTTTTCTGATTATCTTAAAATTATCCATTCTAAAAACTTTATTGAAAATGCCGTAAAAAAAGTATTTTGAGAAAGGGCTGTAAAAAATGCACTCTGAAAAATATGTTTATCTATTTCAATGTCAACACTGTGAATGACGTTCTAAAACATCAACAACCTCTGGTGGAAAGGGGATTCGAGTGCGTACTGAACATTGAATATGACTTCGAAATTCAGGAGAGAAATAGAAGTAGCAAGTCTTCCATATTTGGAGATTAAGACAATGAGAAGGTTCATGAAACAAAAATCACCAGTCACGGGAAATCAGTGAGATAGTGGTCAGGTCATTCCCTTCACACTGCTGGGACCAGTGTTAAAATCTGTTTTGATGCATGTGCAGTTTATGGTGAACACGGCGGTTTCGCGGCAGGTTTTATCGAAATTTCTCGTTTACCATTGTTATTACACCATTGCCCCATTATCAATCATCTAAGTATCTTCTTCACCTAACCATCAGAATAATCATCCATTTCCAGGTAAAGCTTTGGTGCTGGTATCAGAATAAGACATAATTTATGTTATTTGCATACGTAATAATACATAGCCCATTAATATGACCACAGCCTATGTTTGACGTAAACGAGCAATAATCCGTCACACACCGTAGGTGGCAGCACTAACAGCGGAGGGCATCAAGCCTGTTGTCGTGGTGTCGGGTGGAAGCGGAAACAGTGCAGCAGTTGTCGCAATGCAGAAACGGAAGCATTTCTAAAACGGCTACGTTTGCAAAGTGTTTGCATGCCGCAGTCGTTAAAGTGAGCCGGGTACGGCAAAACTCGCGCTAAGGCAACATGAGCATAGAGCGACATGAACCACACAGGACAGCTGTGACCGCTGCGGAGATGTGTACGGGCGGATAGACACGCAACTGTAGAGCATCTGACCGCCCGAAAGAAACCAAAGGCCTACAAACAGGATCTCCTCAACAACCCCTCAGCGAACTTCGCTGCGTAGGTATGGCGAGCGCCTGGTCCATGCACCCATGATGATTGCTGTTCATCGGCAACCAAGGTCGGAATTGGCACGCCAGTACTGCAACTGGATGTCCAATGACGGGCAAAAGGTGGGCTTTTCAGATGAATCACGTTTTCTGCCCCGTTAGACAGATAAGCGTCTGCGCGCACGGTACGAACCGTCTGAACGCATACATCCTGCAATCACCGGACGGGTCCAGGACGGTGGAGGCGGTGTGAAGGTGAGGGGAATTTTTCGTGGCATTCCCGGAGTGTTCTCGTCATTTTGGAAGGCACAATGAATCAACAGACGTATCCAGCCTTTCTTTGGGGCAATGTGCACCCCCACATTCAGATGGTTTGTCCTCAGTAAGACGGCATCTGCCAGCAGGGCAATGCAACGTGGCAGACCAGTCGTACGTGCGTGGTTCGAAGAGCACCAGGATGTGTTTACAGTTCTTCCCTGGCCATCGAACTTCCCCGATTAAAATCCAATCGAGGATCTGTGAAGCAGCAGGTAGCCGATATTTTTTCTCGGTGTTCTATGATTTTCCCTTCCTCTCGTTGTCCCATTGTTCCTTCGTATTAGTTCACCCACCTAGGCACTCGTTTCATCCACCCTTTCAAGTGAGGCGACACTGGCTCAGGGACGAAAGACGACGAACGACGAAAACCATGAATTCTAAAATATACGTCAATGTCTGGAGATTCATGAGCTTAAACTAGAAACCTTTATCAAACAAAACGCTATCCAATAAGGAGAGATAGGATAATTTAAGGAGAGATTGTCATAAAATTTAAAAAAAATAAACTCTTCTAAGTAAGGCTGAACTTGGTTAAAGTGCTGGTGAATTAAAAGAATGAAAACAGTGGGCAGAGTTGAACATCAATTGGGTACTGCCCACATCATGTATTGTGTGAAACAGTAGCAAAACGCTTGAATGAAGTAAATAAGACTTTGTGGATGTATAACCGTCAAATATCCGTTTAAAACTTTATCATTTCTACGACCTTTCATAATTTTTCCAAACTTCAGAAACAAGAACTAAAAGGATTGAGAAAATAATCCAGATCTAGGTGAAATTAGAGAACGGAATTACCATTTTAGGAAACTTTTACAGGAAATTGATTACTAAGATTGTAGAGGCAATAGGCAGGAACGCGTACAAATAAATATAATTTAAAAAAACGAGAAATTGAATAAATGAAAGCTGCACTGCAATGCTCGCAAAAGTAAATGTCAAGAATTATAATCGCTTAACTTAAACAAACCATTTGGAGAAAAATGTGTTTCCCCTATTAATATTTTTTTCTAAAGCAAAAAAGCATAATGTTCTGAACGGTTCATAATGTTTATTGATCTGTCTCTGCCTATTTCTCTAAACTTATTATACATCTGGGAGAGACGTCTCATAGCTAGAAATCCACAATATAAAAGCTGTTCGTACGCTGTCCTGGATGAGGCAATACTCATCGCGCAGGGAGACTGACGCAAAGCGGCCAAGGAACTCCCGTGCAAGTTCATAATGACACAAGTTGCCCAGAGGTCACAAAATGAATGCGACGAGTGCAATCTCTTTACCAAATGAGAATTGAAACCGAGGGCAGTAAAATACAATAAGACTGAGAAAGGTTCTTTATTACTTACAACTGCTCCAGGACACAAACGATTCTCACTTGAAATAGAACGCGCATAAACAACGGTTTAAACGAGTTTATCTTGCTGTAAAGCGGCAGGTAACTACCCTCGTGAATCTGGCTGAAGGGTACTAACCAACTGTAAAACTTCGTAAATAACATTTCGAATTCCGTTGTTTCTGACAACTATATTATGATACTGAAGAGTATGTCAAACTAAGCAGGGCACTTCGCCGCGTCCTCTACTACGTTTTACCATTTTGGCCACTAGTGGCGAGTCTACGTCGGTAGGAATATACTGCAACGGGACGACCTCAGTAAAGTCATGCAAAGCGGAATATTGCAAGTCATCATATGACGATTCCTTTCGTTTTGGTCTCGCTACATTTTTATCTTCGATAAGCATGATCTTCAAACCATGAAAACCTTAACGAATATTCCTGTATATAACAGGAACAGAGACCATTTTATTCGTGCATTATTTTTTAACATTGCAAGTAGGGATTTCCAATCAATACTCGACGCTTTTGCAATGAATCACTCCGAAAATTCCGTATGTTTCGATTTTTATGTAATATTTAATTTATGTATAGTACTGTTTCACTCACCGCTCTATTCAGCATTTTGTAATTACTCAAAAAATAAACAATAACAATGTCGTGATCCAAACGTTCTAACAATACAAACTGAATGCTGAAGTATTTGCTAGATGAAACATTTGACTAAGTGGTAATGTAACGTGAAATTGTGCTATACTGGACTAAGAATTCCAAACAAAACCCTTTTTTTTAGAATAAAGCAACGAAACCGAAATTTAAAAAAATAATCTGTCAATCCGTATCACCTGTATACTATTCCTCAGAACGTACAAGAGTCCCTAGCATGTTATTACCAACAAATTAAACCCACTGGCCGTCATTTCTTTAAAAAATACCACTGTGACAAGCTAACTTCACCGTAATGACAAGTCACGGCGAGGCTTCAGTTCCCTGACATAATGGGTTCCTGCCATGCTTCCCACTTGTAAAGAACTTGTACGACTGTTCTACTGAAAATTTAAAAAAAAAATATTGCCCCCTGGGTAAGGATTCTCCGTTATTTGACTGGGCTGCGAGTTGAACAATCCTCACTCGCATCGAGGTTCCGGGGTCGCGTCGTGGCCTGATCGCGGACCCGAGCGAGGAGAAGAGCCCGCTCCGATGTGAATAATGCAGTCATCGCCGGAGTTAATTAACAGGGGGCGCGGCCGGCGTGACGTCAGAGGGAAGCGGCCCCGCTGCCGCCGCCGCCGTGCTTCCCATCTACGGTCGCGGGGGGTGGAAGGGGGGGGCCGAACTGCAACCCAGGAGCCCCCGCACGTGCTGGCGCTGCTGCCGCCGCCGCCCCCAGCGATAGTGGCAGCAGAGTAATTAGTGGTGCGGTAATTAAAGCGTTGTGATTGACTCTGCGGAGGCCGAGGAGTCACAGACGAGCAGACCGCCAGCGGCTCGGTCGTTCCCCGACAACGCCTACTCGACAACCCTCGCCTCCACAGCTTGCTCCGTAAACCCACAACACGAGGAAAGAGAGGAATAATGAATGGTGTAAATGAAAACAAAAATTAAATCGATCTTTTTTAAAACGAATTATTAAAGTAATAAATCACAAAAAAAGTTTTTTATATATCCTTCTTATATATTCTCTAATCAATTCACAACACTATTGTTCCAAAGGTAAATTTTTGAGGTAAGATAATGGTCTCGAAAACTCTTTCTCTGTTTTCGTACACAATTTGCGTCCATAATCAAACTAGAAACACCAAGTATCAGAATATTGCATTAGCGGGGTTGGCTCTGTATGCTGCTGAACTAACGTAAACCACACAATTCGTTTTCACATTTAAGGACCTGTACGGACCTGACGGATGCAGACAGTGATTGCAACCATCAGCAGCAGCCACGTTTTACACGGCAACATTTTTGGTAGTTATTAGTAATTAGCGCACATGAAATTCAATGGAAACACCTCAGGACAAGGACATCTCATTCGTACTTCACTCATTCACTTCAGAATAATATAGGAGAGAACCGGGTTAATCGATTTACACTATTTTTGTTCTTATTATTTCTCCCGTTTCACATTCGCATGGTTTTACGAAGTTAGGCAAATATTTAGATATCACGGAGTTAGTGATATTTTTTTAAGGAATGAAAATCTCGAAGTTAATGCTCTGTGAGAATTGTTCTTGCTAATCCCTCCATTGCCGTGAAATTAAAACCGGCCGAGATGGCTCGGAGCATCAACAGATGTTACTGCAATGCATCTGAGTGGAGGTCCTACGGTTCCACTCCCGACGGTGGCAGATTTTCGATACTGCCTAGATAGAAAGGTCGAGTTCAGCCGGTGTCTGGCCGAGAATTCCAGCGGCTCGGCCGGGTGAAGTTCGGTAGTTTTCCATTAATACCAAGCGATTGCCGGAGCAGTATCTTAAAAAACAATCCATGAATCGCACACGATCGTTCCTCCTTCTTCTTTGCCCTATTGTCACCCCTCACACACACACTTACATGCACTTCAATAGCACACACGTCGGGAGCTGGGATGGTGCCCCGCCGGATTCCTGGCCGGGAAATACCCCACGAGTCAACGTGCAGATCTGCCCCAGATGTCTCCATCCAGCGAGGGAGGAACACAAGCACCTCTTCTCGTGATAACACATGAACTACACCCTTGGGACTAATGCTCATAGCAGTTGACACGCCCGAAAAACCGAAATAATCGAACTGAAATTAAGAACTTTCGTGACGGATTATGTATTTACAAATATTTATATTTCACCATTTTCATGAAGGCGGTGCTGCAAGGAGATATGGAATGAGAAATATAAATAACCCCAAATCAATTTAATGCATACGAGTATTTCGATTCAAGCCCGTCTTCCTTTTACGTGCACTGAATACGTTCGTCCTAAATAGGGGGTACAACTTTCTCTGAAAATTGCTTGTAATTGAGAACGCACTTGCAGGGCACGCCCTGAAAGGACCGAGAGGTCTACTTAACCGCTGTTAGCACGCTACTCGCGTTATCCACAAGCCCTCTGCGACTGCGTCCGGCTCCTCCCGGCCGCACACGCCTTTCTACGCCTCTCTCG
This sequence comes from Gryllus bimaculatus, assembly GCA_017312745.1. Lineage (NCBI taxonomy): Eukaryota > Metazoa > Arthropoda > Insecta > Orthoptera > Gryllidae > Gryllus > Gryllus bimaculatus. The sequence goes on along the minus strand of BOPP01000159.1, from coordinate 1,075,906 downwards.
TCCCGTCCATCTCACCGACTCCAATAATGAGCAGCGCCAAATTTAGCGAAATTACACGCCAGGGGCAAGTGGAGCACGCACCTTGAATGGGAACCGCGGAGCGAAAAGGGGGAAATAATAATAACAAGCTCCTTTGAAAAGGCGCCCTTTCGGGAGAGCCCCGGGGGCGGGGCCGAGCCGGAAATCCAGGCCTTATGAACGCGCCGACGTATCAATGCGGCTGAGAGACCGCGCGGGGACGCCTCGCGCGCCCGGCCTCCCACGCGCCCAGCGAATGCCAACTGGGAGCTCCAACGAGAGGCGAAGCGGCGAAAGTTGAATATGAAAAACAAAATTATTAAATATCTCTCATCTCGGAAATTTTATTATTTTTGAGGGGGTTATATTTACTTAAATAAAAGGTTCTCTTCATTATTAATTTTATTATATATAAATAATATTTTCTAAATTAATTTTTGATGATTTTTGTAAATTTTGAAAGAAGTAGTAGAAAATAAATTGATAAAATGGGCAGCCATATTATACAAATTTGAGACACTAATGTGAGGTAAAGAACGTATATATACAACATGGGGGAGACAAATAAAATTAATAAAATGGTGTAAATTTGGAAGTATTCATTTGTGCAATGCAATTCCTATTGAAACGACATTGAAGAAACACTTCAAAACGATGAAGCCATCCAAAATATATTCATTCTCTGTGTAAATGAAAGTGTGACTATTTTGACATGTAGGGTTCGAAAAACTCTCATTAAGAAAATAACATATCAAAGTAAACAGAAAAATTATAAACCAGTAATGGAGAATGATACGTACTCATTTTATGTTTTCATTTCAAAGCATACATTTCAATTGTTTGTTAGCGGTGTTCTATCAGAAAGCAGAGAAGTCATAAAACGAGCAATGCGTGCTTTTCTTGGAATTTCAAACTACTGTGGGGCGTCCATAAACAAGAAACAAAGATTGGAAAAGAGAGGTGGCACATGATACATGGTCGCGAGTACATGCTTGTTTGAATGGAATGCTTTTAAAAATGACGGGTGGATACGACGAGGTTGGTGAGAGTTGAAGAGAAGGTGGATGTGGTGTTTAGGTACGGAAAAGTGCATGAATGCTTCGAAAACACGGAAGGACGAGAATGAATGATGCTGAAAGGGCTGGGTGCAACGGCGCGTGAGAGGGAAGGCTACCGACGACAATGTTGTCCGAATGGAAGGAACATAGTCGGGCGTGAAAGAAACACGAGGCGTTGTGATGCATGGAATGGCGAGGCTTGAAACATTAAGTGCAGAGGGGAATTTAGTGATTGATTAGTGTTTCCGTGCGCACAAACGACGAGAGTCATTAGCCCCGTACGTCTAGTGCATGTTTTATCGCTGGAGGTGGCGGTGATCTCAGCTAGATGGCGAGATCCGGCGCCCATCTAAACGCCGACTTGCGGTTTTCCCCCAACCAGGTATTTCTCTCCAGCGTAGCACCGCGCCGGGTAACCACTAAGCTCCCGACATGCGTGGAAGTGGTGTGCATGTAAAGGAGTTTGTAAGTAAGGGATGAGGCTAGGGCTAGGAAGAGGAGTGCGGCCCGTGACTCGCTGCTGGTGTAGATCGGAGAAACCATGGAAACCTACCGATCAGAACAGCCGGTCGGAATAATCCTTCCCCAGACAGCGGCTGAACTCGACCTACGAGTCCTAGTGGTCTAGCCAGGGCCGAATATCCTGCCACCGTCGGGACTAGACTCTTAGGACCTCCCGACATCACCTGCCTTGAGCCACCTCTGCCGATGGGAGAGGCGCTGAGGGCCACACGACGCTCTCAAGGCGCCAGGTAACGAGCGACGGCGCGCGCTCGCGAGGGGTCTTCCTGGTGGAGGGCCTGATTTGGTTGGGGAGACGGGGATGGAGTCGGGAAGTGGCTTGGAGCCCCCGGGCGAAGCCCACGCAAACGTCAAGAAACTTGAAAGATGAACATGCCACACAGTGTTCACAAGAGTGCAGTATACGCGAACGCGAAGGATGGTCAACATTTATTTTGGCCCGAGGACGCGAAGGCGTTTGAACAACGAAACTATTGCAAATAGGCAACGCTTTGCTGAGGATCATACGCTTGACACTGCGCTGGAATTTAGCGGTATTGCGGCATTAAGGTAAGAGAAATTTGCAAGATCAGATACAGAATAATACAAGTACAAAAGCAATGAGCAGCAGCGCAGAAATACGATTATTCAAAAGCCATTCAAACTACAAAATGATATATTAAATAGGCCACAAAAATGAGGGAAAGATGAATGAACGAATTAAGCAAAATGAATGGAAATGTGACCTGAAAGGCACACAGAAACAAACGCAACCTGACGATACACACAGATAAACAGTCGGCGCACTAAAGATCGTCCAGAGCAGTGGATTTGGCAACTGTTCCCAGAAGTTCTCTGATTTGAAACCGCAGAGTCTAAGCGTAATTTCTCTCCTCATGGGCGTTTGTTGAGAACCAAATGACCTCGAATTCCCGCTCGCGCCCTCGCGGAAGCGTCGCCGATCCCGACCGCGGGCAAGTGTTAATCGACCTGCAGCGTCAAGGTACGGATCTTGAGAAGTCTCAGGGATGTTGGGAACCAAGGGCACCGAGAGCAGAGCGAGAGAGCCCAGAATATAATGCGGACGGGCACTACCCATATATTCAGGGCGTGAGCTCGCCCGCGTGTCGAGCGCTGCAGGAGGGGGATTCCAGCGTTTTCGGTGATAAAGTCGGATTTAAATTTCACTTCCACGCCCCGCTTGGCCCACCCTCCGTCGTCGCTTTGCGTTGCGCCGCCGCCCCTTGCGACGTAATTCTCCACCGCTGCGGGAAAGCCCACGTTTCAGGTTAAGAAGGCAGAAGCAATCTTAGCAAAACCCGGATTACAGAAATATCAGATGTAGCCTTGGGTTGTCATTTTCTTACACGCTCCTTAATGCTGAAACTTTGTATGAGATCAGATATAATATATAATGAAGCACCATCATTTTAGAAGACAAAAAATTCACCTGCAGTAAGAGCTTCAAAGAAATAATTTGATTTCTAATATGCAAATATTATTTTTTTTATTTCCCTCAGCAATCCAAAATAAAATTTTTAAATGAATATTACGCACACAAGCAGGCATAATTAATTATCATTATTATTAACTTTATTATTATTATCATTATTATTATTATTATTATTAATAATATTATTGTAATCTGAGCCGAAGAGATCCCGTGATGCCTTATCTGGAATGGAGACTGATAATGGTGATGATACGACAGTGTGAGTGATCACGAGGCAATGGTGGAAACGGGAGAGGCATGACAAAAGGAGCCTACCGAAACTGCACTATTGCACTGGCATTTGAACCTTAAGTGTCTGGAGGCAGAAATCTTGCGCGCCCTACTGCACTGCAAATAGTTTAAGTTTTAGATTTGGAAAAAACACTGTAGATGTCGGACGATGCAGCGCACATACGGCCTAATGAGGAAATTTGTAATAAAAATATATTCGCTGACCGTATTTTCCATATAATGGGTTCACACACAAAATATCTTAGAAATGAAACAAATATGTTTTAAAATTGAAAATATTTGGCATATAGAAAATAGAGAGTGTCGATTTTTCATGTTGTCTCGAATAACATGCTTCGTTATTAGTTTTGAAATGTTTGTAAGTTCCCGAACGTTCATCTACCACCGAATCCGTCTCTGAGAGCGCCTGCGCTTGCGGCGTGGCCACACGGCCGAAGCTGGCGGGGCCACATGGTGGGTACACGTCCGCCATCCGAGAGGTGATATGAGCAAAGGCAGGGAGAAAAAGCAGCACTCCCCCAGGTGCAGAGGAGAACATCCGGAGAGACAGGGAGAGACGCGGTAAGCCGAATCGGAGAGCTATGAGGAGAATGCGAAGGACACAGCCGTAAGAGGAATGTGGCAGGAAACGAGAGTTGGTGGATAAGGCGGAGGAGGGAGGCAGGAGGAATTTAGAAAGTTGCGAGGTAGATGGCCAAAGTGAAGTGTCAAAGAAAGGGATCCGAGAGGGGCGCGGGTGCGCGTGGATTGTAGAGATCAGTGGGAGGCGAGCGACGGAAGGGCTAATGTCAAAGGTGGTGGCCGCAGGACGAGGGGGCGCACGAGGATAAGCGGGAGAGCGGGGGTGCAGAATGCCGGCGGGAGGCGACAGGCAAGAGGTGGTGGGCGGAAACCGGGGTAGGCGGTTGCGTTGGCGACGGGAGACGACGGGAGGAGACGGCGTGGGTGGCGGGGGAAACGGACGGCGGCAAAAATGGGGAGTAGAGAGCGGTGGCGGTGGGGGCGGGGGGTGTGCAGAGCGGCTCCCCCAGGTGAGCGCAGCAGCGGCGGCACAGCAGAGGGGAGAGCGAGGGCCGATAAGCCATCGAGGGGGCGCTGCCGCTCAGGTGCCTACGCGTCCGCCGAAGACAGCACACGGCATGCGATGCCCTCGCGCGCGCAGCATCGAGAGAAATTTAACGCATGGCAAGGGCAACGCATGCGATACGATACGGTGGCCTTAGTTGCGCTTAATAGATAAGCAATATCTTCGCAAAGAGTAGTTTGGATAATCTGTTAATATATTACCCTGAATCAGTGAGGAAACACTATGACACTGAGGGGTTCCGTGTAATTCGGCTGAACAGAAAAAAAATCCTGCCACTTTCGTAAAGTTTATGTAGACTAAAAATATCCTTATTGATTTTCAAATAAATTATCCTTTTTCAAAGTGAAGAGATATTTATCCTCTTCTTCACATTTGGGATCGCTGAGCTTACTCTATTATGACGCTACGCTCCTGTTTATAATTAATAGTAGACATCGAATATGTTATTTCATATATGTATTTCTGCTTCACCTTTATGCTCTACCGGTCAGCTGATCATTTCATTTGCACCTCGACTTTGAGCTACTACAAACTTCTCGTCTGTCGCCACCCCTTCGACACGTTGCCCTGGCAACGCCTTCGTCTCTGCTGCTCCCTCCCTCCGCCGCCGCACAATCGCTTCAGGCCGGGCGGCCGCGAAGAATCTCTCCCCGACAAGAATCTGCTGCGGCGCCGGAGATAAAAAGGCCGCGTGCCTCCCGCCGCCTCCTCGGCGCAGATAAAAAAGCGCAGCCCCCGCCCCGACACTAACGGCAGGCATTCCGCCTATTTTCTCTGCCCGCCGCCCACGCCCACGCCGCGACACGAGCCAAGCTGCTCCAGACCCCTCCTGCAGAGAGTCGATGCTCGTCGGGGCGCAACGTGGGAGTTTATTAGCTTTCCTCCTCGGGCAGGAGCGTTGTCACTTATCGTTAACTCATTTCGCGCTGAAAGGATTACGGGATGTTTTTCGTGTTGGCGTCGAGCGCAGAGGCTCCGGCCCAGGGGAGAGACGGCGGCGACGGCGGCGGCGGCGGCGGCGGCGGTGGAGGTGGCGCTGTGGGGCGAGGGAGGCGGAATGGATATGGTGGGGATGAATGGGCCGGCGCGACGGTCATGTACAAGTGATGCCAAGAGGAGCCAGGGCAGCGGCAGGAGGAGAGGCATTGGCGAGGGCGGTGGAAGCGACGGTGGAGCGGGCGGCGGGGGAGGCGAATGAATGGGCGACAGCGTGGGCGGGGAGCGCCCCCTTGAGTTAACGAAGCGTTGCAGAGGCGAGTAACTCCCTTGAGTAGACGACTCCGCCGCCGCAGCCGCAGCCGATCCAATACTGCAGCGAACGCGGTGGGCTTCGAAAATTACCTTCGCGAGCCAAGGCGGCGGATCTGAGTAAGGGCAAACACGTATGACATGCTGTATTCAACACTTAATTGGCAACGAATGGTGTGTTGGGTTGGGAATATAGAGCGCGAACTCTTTAAATTAAATAATCAAAGAAAAATTGTGACAATACTTCTTGGCTAATTCTCAAATATTTTTCTTTTCTATGACGAAAGAGAATAATTATTACAATTATTACAAATTTAGACTTCACGCGTTGGAAATCGTCTTGTAATATATTATCAGCCTACCAAAAAATGTTTTCATGAAATTAACATGAACATATCAAGCGACGCATACGTCAATCAACTTATTTCAATGAGAAACTGATTCTAATTACTCTGACCCGAAAGAATCGCAATGTATGCAATAAAATATATAGTATGTAATAATACAAACTAAAACATACGAGTATATTATACGAAATCTTCTTAGCTTTAAGAAATTAAAGATAGAATTCATGGTGGCCATTAAGGAGTGTATTCCTTAAATATGGATTCTTTTTCACAACATCCCTTATTCTTCGTACATTTTGAGACCTAAACACAACACGTCATCCATATTATGAGGTTAATCAGAAATGTGGACAATCCATTGGAAGTGAACAATTACGATCTCGAAAGTGCTCAAGTCAATTTGGGCGTTCTTTGTACGAAAAATGTATTATGTGCGTTCACCCCATAACTAATCAACCACGAAACACCCAAAAAGTTTAACTTGAACAGCAGAATTCCACGCTTTCGCGAAACACGAGGTACTCGTGACACTTTATGTTTCCGATCACTTAAGCACTCATTCCGTTGATGTGTTGCTGTTGCGTTGAAGAGGAACGTTTATGAAATACGAACATCCATAAGAAAGAAGCTAACACAAAAACATTCATTTGCGTTGAAATTCTGTTCTTTATCTACAGCGAATCACTCCTTTTAAGGAATCTGCTGAAGGAGTTTCTTTTTCCTTTCCTGTCGCTTATGGATTAGGCTACGATTCTCCCAACAGAGCCCCAACGCAGAATGGATTAAAGCCCTTGTTTAATCCACGGTGTCGCGAAACCCATGGTGAAAAAAATGAAATGTAGTTTTTTCTGCTAGTTAGGGGATTTTTTTTACTAACACAAGACTGTTCTTCGCTGTCACTTTTATGAACTCCATATTTGAAAGCATGTAGGTAAAATTAATTTTATGTTGTCAAGCGGATGAGAAATAGTTTCAACGTATTCAGAATTCCAATTAAAACGGGCTTCCCTAAACACAATAGGTTGAAATAAAAGAGCAAAAAATATACAATTAACGTTACCGAGATTACCGAAGAGGAAACTGTTTAGGCTGACCACGCTAGGTGACGAACAAAAGCAACGTGTACATTTGTAAAATTATTCCCTTATCTACTAACAGAGTTAAGGAGGTTTCATTTATTTACAATAATTTTTCGTATTAGATAGCCAGAACTTCAAACATTTAAAATTGAAATAAGTTCAGAAAAAAACAACAACTGAAAATGGCTGTGTACGAAAAAGAAACATTAAGACAATTACTCTAACTCGCTTTTTATATTCTTCTCGAACTATTAAGGAAAATCTTGAGTTTGCTTAAGGGAGCCAAAGATAATGTTGGTACGCCCAGTGTCAATGATATAGAGCCATGTGACACGACGCATGGTTGTGTTCCCACATTCGCAGTCCAAAAACTGGAACTCTGAAAATATGCTTTGCGGTTTACATTATAGTTTCCTAGATATCTTAAGATAAATCATTATGATGAATCGGCAGAAAGAGCAATAAAATTGTGAAGAGATTAAGTGATCCTTTTAGGAACCACGCAACATTATGTAAGTTTCCAAGATCAGCAGCTACTGAATTCGCTAACCTAAGCCAGTTCCGAGTTTAGTGAGTTACTGCCAACCGGAATCTCTGACCATGCGTGAAACAGCCCAGCTCTAACATCATAAATCGAAACGTGACGCAATGCCGCTTCAGCCATTACGTCTTAATAAACGTCAGCCAAAATGGAAGTTAAGGTCATCAAGGTCGAGGGCAGAACGTGACTCACGCAAGGTCGAACAGCCTCATCTACGAAGGAGCTCCCGTCACATGAGGATAAGAAATGCGAACCATATCAGTGTTTCAGGTAAAATAGAGACCCAGGGAGAACCGGATAACGACATTTGTGATAATCGGGGCAGAACAAATAAATGAATGTTGAGAATTTGGGTTTCTTTTTCGTCGTTTCAGCTAAACACGGAAGAACTAAACAACATTTCTTGAAGAACCTGGTGCTAACTCCAGTGGTGTCTGCAATACATTTTCCGTAATTACGAGTACCTACGAAACCATGAAAAGGTGATCGGCTTTAGAAGTACTGATTCAGCAAGATTTACTGATCCAGTAATTCAGTAAATAAGGTTCCAAAGTGCTTAAATCGAGGAGGAACTATATTAACTCGTTGTAGGAAAGACCCCCCTTTTTTTTAGCAAAGTCTTTGCCAGTCTCGTAATTGGCAATACTACGGTCGTATGGGAGATTTCCGACTCGGATGTGTAGATACTATCACATTAGTAATATGTTTATACAATAGATGTAAGGAGTACGAAAATGTGGCCAACTGAGAGCTTTCACACCCAATCGGAAAAAAATGTTCAACAATTTCGTTAAAAAATCTTTATACTGCTTAGAGGTTATATTCCTATTTCACAAAAGTTGGATACCATTTCATTTGATGTCAAATAATTAATGCAATTGCAATGATTATATGATACCAGGGATGATTAATGAAAATGCATTTCGTTAAACTGCAAAGTGAGAAATGCGGACAACTCGCGTTTCAGTAGTCTGAAAGTTATGTTACATTCAATCATACATACATTTGAATGCATTGTTTTATGAGATAAATATAAAATCCAAGAGGAACATATCTAGTGCCCATCAGGTTGCAAGTTAAATACCGGTCGCGACTATCAATAAACTCTATTCTTCTCGTATTTACCGATACTCTGTGAGGGTGTGATTTCTGATTGGCAGAAATGTAAGGAGGCACAAAAACTTGCCATCAACCCTAAACTTTTTACAATCCCCGGATCTATGTTACAGTAAGGCATTTTCTTCCAGACGGAGAACGGTACGCGTATAATTCATGCCTTTAGTTAACACCCAAAAGTTACCTAAAGATGGAGACACAACTTTGCACATTTTAGCTCTCTGGGCAACATCTGGAAAGAAAAATGCCTCTACTAGAACAGCGAACGCTCTCGTATTTTTCTGGATGCAACAGTTTTGGAAGAATTATAAGGCAGGTGTAAAAATCGAAACTACAAGTGGATGTAATACTTATAGCTTGTAATACGTATCGCATTGCACACTTATAGCATAGATTTGAAAATAAAAACACTTTAAGAATTTTCTTTAAGTTAAAAAAAATTAGTTGTGACACTTATCCTTACGTAAGAAACGAAAACTTATTCTTTTATTTAATCTCAAAAACAATTTCCGTAGAAAACATGACAGTTTTGCCAGTATGATGCCAATGATGGAGTTCCTGAGACTTTATTGTTTGTAAGCATTAATTCTTGAACAAGTTATTGCAGAAATCTTGAAATGGTGGGGTACATGACTTAGGTTGTTAGAAATATGCAGCGAAAATGTAGTTTACCGTTTGTTGAACGTAGTTTTAAAAGTAGCTTGGATCACGTTAAACGACATTAAAACAAGGATACGGCACCCTCAATATTTCGAAAAAGGAGATCGTCCATAAAAAATTAAATATAGGAATTTAAAAAAACGACGTACTTAAATTATCTTTTACCAACCGGACAATAACTGACTGGAACAATTTACCTGCTGCAGTACTAGCCACTTTTCCTTCCAATGTGCGTTGTTTCCGGGATCGCCTAGGCCTCTACGGAATTGTATGCAATGCCAATAATTGTATGTGTTGAATGTCTTCTTAGTTATTTATTAGTAGTTGTATATTCCCTAAAATACGTATCTTTAACATGTTTTTGTATGTCTTTATATGTTGTGCATAAACACTGCTACCGAGCGAAAGCTAATTAGCAGCAAATAAATATTAGATTATACATAGTCATATTATACCAATCATATTATATTATATTAAAATGGTTGGAAAATATCCATTACATTTTTTTAATTATTTTGCATTGTTTTTTCTTTAAGTCTGATCAAAATATAAACCAGACCGCACCACATTGCAGAGCTAGAGATCAAATACAGCCGCATTGCCTTGTGCGGAGTGGTCATAACCTGGTTGCAAGGGCCAGCCGGCGGGGCGCCTTCTGCGCAAGCGGTGTCGCTTACACAATGCGAATCCCCGGCGAGCGGGGCGAGGCGCGGTCGGCACGGCGGGGCCCGCGGGCGCGCACTGAGATACGCGCGGCGGCGCGGCGGCCGGGCGCGCGGCGCGCGGTGGCGAAAGCGCAAATGTAGCCGCAAGGCCTCCTCGCACAATGTCTCGAGGCACTTTACCTCTTGCCCGTCTTATGCCTACATATTAATTCATCTCTTCAGGGGAGTGCTGTACAATCGTCTTACACCCTGAGAACTACACACACCGTTGACTGTGCCAATTTAGGGTGTGAAACTAAGGTTGGTGACAGAGAGATGAGATACCTAATACAGCTATAGAAGGGCAGAGGATTCTACTTTACTCGGTCAATTATTGCCAACTATGCCAAATATGTCAACATACAAATGCACATTCTCAAAGGCTACCGCAGAGCGCAATTAATTATACATCGACAACTTTTCCACTGTGGAATGCAAACCGTCCTGTCCTGTCGATTTTTTACACCTGCAAACGAATCAGAGATTCAATTCCGTGACTGTTGGCGACTGTCAATCGAGAGGGCATCACATGCTCAATGCCATTATTGCTTCCCCTGACATTTCTTTTCGCTCCTCGCCCTCTTAGCGCGTACCTTTCCATGTCAATGTTCAAAAAAGCTTGCTCCTTGTGTTTTTGTTGAGTGCAAATGGATTTGCGAAGATGTCCTCTGGATTCTCACAGATTCTTCCCTCTTTTTTAACAGGTCTCCGCCATTGTCCATCATCTACTAACTAGTATTCAGATCGATTCTGGTGTTAAAGGAAAAACTCGAGTGTAGTCATTGTGAAAAAGTAAAAATCATTTATTTAGTCAGAATAGAAAAAATTGTTGTGCTTTCACCTGTCATAATGAATTTTTTCATAAGTGTTTTCTAGCCGAATTCCGAATCAGATTATGCTACATATTGTCCAATAATAAATTTAATGAAAACTACGAACAGATTACTCTATATCCGTTCACGAGAATAATCATCACCATTACGCCACGTTCTTACTACCTAATTCAATATTACTTTTGCTTCTATCCCGTTAGTATGACATTAAAACTAATTTTTCATCATCATCTTGTCAATTCCTATTAATTGTAGTGTTCTAAAAGCGTTAAAAACATAGGAGGTTACTTTCATGTACGTCATTAGGTTTGTATTTCTAAAATTTCGCACAACGTCTACAGATTCCAATAATAAGTTAGATCTTGTAACTAACCAGTGGAACTTGTATTCGCGTAAGAAATGTCGCATATTTACTTAAAGTTAATCTGAAGTGAAAAGATTCTTGCTTTCGTAAACGGTTTGGTATTTCGCAGGGACTACGTGATTAGCGGTTAGATTCCTCCGTGTCTCACCATTATACTATTTAATAATTCTTCAGCCTACCCTCATCTCATTACTTCATCAACCATCGGCTTGTCCATGCCATAAGCGAAACTTCACGCAGCTAATCATAATAAAAAAAATTAGGGGAGTGGATTATAAGTGGTGCGTAGCGTTGATTGCGGTCCGCCGCAAGGTGTTCGAAGTCAGCGCGAAATGAATCACGGCTCGCACCAGCCGCGCAGGCGGCCTTGGTGGCTAACGGGCGGGCGGCGGCGCGCGGGCAGTGGGTGGGGCGGGCGGGGCGGAACGGGTGAAGCAGGGCGGGACAGTGTTAGTAGGGGGAGGCGGTGACGGGCGGTGCCGGGTGACTGAGACGGAGCAGATCGATCAGGGACAGCAGGGCATGCGTGGTGTGGCGGGCGAGGCGAGGGAGCGGGGAGGGCCAGGGCGTGCTTTGGGCGCAACCTCTTCTCAGTCGGAGGGGCAGCGCGGACGGGGCGAGTTGGCGCGGGCAGAGGGCCGGCAGGGCGGGCGGGGGGGCGGCGGGCGGGCGGCGGCGGGGCGGCGGGCGGCGGCGGGGCGGGGCGGGCGGGCGGGGCTGGCGGGCCGAGTGCGCGGCAAAGGGCGCGGGCGGCGGGCGGTGGGCGGTGGGCGGGGTGGGGCGGGAGGGGAGCGGCGCGGGCGGGGTCGGGCGTGCGGGGCGCGGTCGGCGCCGGATGACGAATGGCGCGCGTTCGCGATCCGGTCAGCGGCGCCCGCGGGGCAGTCGGAGTTGTGAAAGCGTGGCCGTGACACTCCCCACAGCCACTTCAGAAAAATCACCTTTCCCATTTCAATTCACTCGACACACAGGGAACGACAAGCGAAGTATTTTTAACGGAGAACCGTCACTCAAGCACAATGGTGACATAAAATATGCCATTGTTTTATGAATCGTTAAGTTGTTTTTCTCAAAGAAATATATTGGTAGCTGTCTGCGAGTTCGTAGTATAGTAGAAGATCCTTTCTACAATACATGTTTACCGCTCAACTTACAATTTAAAAAGGTAAACACTTGTTTTATTTTCTTACTTGATTTTTTAAAGTATTTTGCTCGTTTAAAGAAAAACATGACATGTTTCGTTGTTCCGGATATGTTCTTGGGTATAAGTCTTAGCAATATCATGCAAATGCCATTCCGTTTTCAACTTCTGAGAGGCCGGGACAACGCCTGGCCACAAAATAAATTGCAAAATAATTTACGTAAATACTTATAAATTTAAGAATTACATTTATTTCTAAATATGTTTCGCATATTTTCTGCAACTTAGTGGTAAAATATTTTCAATTTCTGAAGTAAGCCCAGAGCATAAACTATATTTTGAATACGCACTGCAAGATTTACTATACTTGTGACACTCTCCGCGTGGTCTCTGATCATATTGTGCTCTTTTAAAGAGCTAGTTCAGCATTCACTTTGTGCGAATGCAATCCAAATGCAATAAATCTGTTCTCTACATAGGCAAACACTGAAGTGTTTATGGACAGGCCTGGTTGTAAGAGTACGTCGGAGTTTCCACGAAGCGATTCCGCATGACGTCGGTTGCAAATTGTTTTGCACACATCTGATAAGCATTGAAAGACGAAACTTTCATTTACGGTTAAGAAAAGTTATCAAAATAAAAATTTGTAGATGCTGAAACTGCTCGGTCCTTCAAGACGAAAAAAACCCGTAGGGGAAACCTTCCTCCATGGGAATGCGGCCCAAACAATTCTGAGTTAACGCTTAAAGACTATCTAATGTGACAAAAATCAGTGGATCTGTGCGACGCGCGGCCCTAGCACATTGGATGATCTGGTAAACTCTTCCCTACATTAAAATAAAATTCTGCCTGTTCAATTTGATTTGTCATCTAATTTCTCGAAGTTAATCTGATCCCACCACACATTTTCATTGTGCCACTCGGTCGTACTCGGTAAGGAATTATTAGCATCCTCTCGGTAAATAGCAACAACAATTATATTTTTTACTCGTTGGATCAAACACATAACGAATGCTTTAAAGTTTCCATTTCATTCCAAGGCAAAGCCGATATATTTTTTGACGTGAAAAAAGATTTACGAGGCTGTCCTGTCCTGTGAAGTGATAAGCATTGATTTCACATCTCATATTCAACGAGGTTCAACCGTTACCTTTCTCGCTAATTTTTCCCACAGCAAAGTCCCTAGCTTTCCGGGTTCTGAGTAGTAGCTGATGCATATTAAGTGGCACCTATCCTAAATTGCGCCACCTGGCGGCTCAGCTCAGGGGCTTTACGCCTTCCGTCGCCGGGGGGCACGAATAATGGCTTATTAAGGATGATCGATCTCTCGCCTACCCAAACGAGGCGACGCCTTAGGGAGCCAGGAATTCAGCCAGGCAGGGACCGGCGTCAGTCGAAGATGATTAACATGAATTGCGCAAGCTGTGGGCAAGCAAGCGGAAAGCTTCTAAAACGACTTCCCAGGCCTACCAACAAATGGCTTACACCCTTGCTGTCCAAAGCAGTACTGCGCAATTTACTACGAATAGCTGGAGATTTCTCTCAGCAAAATCGCGAGGTTTTCGAATAACTTTCCGGAATACCCACAAACACTTCAGTATCTGCAGATGTTTTTACAATTTTAATGCAATTGAGGTAAACAAAGTCAATGTTTATCTTGTGAACTAGTTCTTCAAAAGCCTGGTAATACGATTTCCTTTAAAACACGCGGCTGTCCAGCCAAATTGTGAATCCAGCCGCGAAGGCCTACACTGCTTGGTGGTTCCAATTATTTTTTAAAACAAGAAATGATGATCGTTATATTTTTCTTGCAGGAAATGAACAGAGAGTTTACACATGTAACAGTGACCAAACTGATCAGAAAATCACTACTTCACGTTACGCAGTAGTCGGTTGCAGCCAGTAGCAACAACTCGCCTTCTACAGCGCTCTACTCAGAGACGAACTCGTCTTCAGGTCTTCGCCAGACAATCAGATCAAAAGAACATCGACAACTAAACAATGAATGTAAGACGTATTTAAAAACAGAAAAATTTTGCTAGTAGGGCAAACTTGCTACCTTACTGAAAAGCCATCCGCGAAAACACAGTAATTCAATTCTTATCTTAAGTTTGTAGTGATACTCTGGCAATCAGAAAGCCTACGGTTGCTTCAATTGACTCGAAATCGGCAGGTGATGGAAATACAAACGATACTAGACATTTAAAAAAAATAGAAAGTGTAATTTTAATTTATTTCTTTCATTTACACTCCGTTTTCGGTGTCCTTATGTCCTACTATACAACCGCACTTCATTGAATCAGTTATCAAAACGAGTTCCGTGATTTTATTTATTGTGCTAGAAGGTTGAAGCAAGGGATTTCAAATGTAGATTGTCTCTGAAGTTCCTTCACATCACTTCTAGTGTCTCTCTCTCAGTTCCTTCACATCACTTACAACACTGGTAAACTATTACAAATGATGACGAAAATTAAAATAACTTTGTAAAAGAACATTACTAATTACAACATTGCTTGATTGATGCCAGTGTCCTGCGCCTACAAACAAATGGTATATGATAAAGAATATAGATGTTGTGAGTTATCGTTGGCATTTCTAATGAAATAATTATATGCGTCGTCATTGCCAACAATATTATATAATTTCCTTACCATATCAAATATATAATTATTTCATATGATAAGGAAAGTGATATATAAGGAAGCAGATTTTCAAGCAAATTCACACATTTCCGATAGGAATCCGCGACATGTAAAAGACGATTTTCTCTTATTTCATGCGTCGCGGGGATGATAGGAATGTAAGCATTGATGAATGCACCTCGGCCAAATCACGATTATATACCCTGTGCACAGATTTTACTTTCTGGCCTTGCTGTGTAGATAGTAAAGACAAAGTATTTTAATCGGGAGGAGGAAATTAGCGATGAAACTTATTGTCGGTTCTGGTAACAGAAAGGTGGATTAAATATTGTTCCTATACATCTGAAGCAAATTACATCTATCATGCTTTATAAATCTAAAATACTTTCTTTGTGGTCCTTGGTACCTAAAAATCGATACACGGCAAAATGTCTCTGTCTCTAGTCAAAGCTAGCAGCTAAACAGTTCAGACGATTTTTTTTCAAATCTGATATTCCCCGATCGATCTGAAGGCACTCCATTCCCAATGGGTGTGAAACGGGTATTTTTATTTTGGTGGATACTGTACATGAAGCTTCAACATTTAATACATTTTCTCCAAAACGACTGCAAATATTTTGATGAAACTTCCCCCACATTAAGGACGCTTTAACAAACGGAGAAAGTCTCATTTTCTTTGATATCTTTGATTTTTCGAAAAATGCAAAAGTTCAATTTTTTTCTCCTAAAACTATTGTACATTATTGACTATAGAGATTTTTCTTTCTGAATTTTCTAAATAACGACATCTCTTGAAATAAGGTCAACAATTTTTCGAAAATATGAGTAATTTTGCGTGAAATATGCCGATTTAAAATAGTTATTTATCTAAAAACTGCCCTATTTATTTTCTTTAAAATTTCTCCTCGTATGCTAAAACACGATAAAAAAAGTAGCGCTATTATTATTTTTGAGGAATTCTTTTAAAAAAATTGCCAAAAGATTATTTGTAAAAGTAAAATATTTGGAAATATTGGAGTTAGAGATTTTTGTCTTTAAATATGTTCTATAAAAACAGACCATTAAAAATGTCGTGTACAATTATTTTTTTTAAAAGGAGTAGTTTTGGCGAAATTTTTGTCTCAAGTTAATGTAGTTTATAAAAAGTAGGTTTTCAAAAACAGCTCCAACTTATTTCTTTAAATATTCATCGGACAGAGCGCCCAAGAGGAAGGCTTAAAAAGAGCGGAAAGCTCATTTTCGTTGAACTAGCTGAATTTTCGAAAACTTCGTAATTTAGAAATAATGGTAGTTGGTGTAAACAACTAACCCCAACAAGCGACAGCGTGATGTAGCGGTAAACGCGTGGTGAATTAACTTCGTGAACCTGAGTTTGAATATCAGCCCGGAGAAAAAACGTTTGCAAAATATTTGCAAACACCTTTGCAGTACAGAATATCTCGTTTGTCTTTTGTCAGCACACAAACACTTGAAACTTACTCTCGCCGCTTAGAGTTTGGACCACCCGTCATTGGAGTGTGTTCCGATGGCATGTGTCGCACTATGTTGCACTTACATTTTATTTGAAAGTGCACGTCTTTTTGATTAGTCTTCCACAAAAGAATATTCTTTTAAAGACTTCCACAGCGAACGGTCAAAGCAGTCCCAAAGATTTTTTTTTTCCGTTTAATAGACTGGAGCAGTGCATTGCTGTGCAGTGTAACAGCAATTTCACATGTGTACGTCCTCCCTATCCGAATGCAGTTCCGTTTTAATTCCATTTTTGCCCTGTACGTATTGCTGTCACAGCGCCTCGTCGCGCTCCGGGGCAGCGCAGAGCGTTGCACCTGGGCGACGGCGTAGAGGCGCCCGCAGCGCCGCCCCGCCCATCGATCCGGCAGCGCTGCAGCCGCAGCCACCCTGCACAGTGCCACGGAGCGAGCTCCGGAGCGTGCAAAGGAGAACAAGAGGGTCTGCATCATTTGATTTCATTCATTAGCGATTCAGGGTGCTTCAACTGCTACGAGTTGTAAGCCTACTACGAGTGACCAATTAGTCATAGCGCAGAAGATGAGCCTCATCGGAACGTGAAGTCGGCGCTAGCCTCCACTCGGCTTGTTGGAGTCCATCCCGACGCATCCCTTCCAGCGAGGCATCATCCCAGCCGGGTCCAGCTCAAAACTCCCGACTTGTAAGGTAGTATAGGGCATGTGTGTGGGGGAGGGGGGTTGTAATGGGGGGGAGAGGACAAGGATGAGGAATGGAAGATGGCTCGTAGTCAGTTCCCCGTTTGTTGGTACTCCGACATTCTACTGATTAGAGCATATAGCCGGGATAAGTATCTTCCATGCATCTTCCTTTTTAACCTAACCGTATAACAAGTGCCGAAAAACAGCCACCGACGGGACTCGAATTCTAGGACCTTCCAGTGAGAGACGCTGCAGCGGCAAAGACAGTTGCCACGAGCCACTCCACATAGTGCCACGGAAGTTTGAGACTGCGGAAGAGAAAACGGTCGAGCGTGAGATGTTTGAGATTATGAGGAGTTCCTTTTCTAAAAGCATTGCTAGGCAGGGTGCAACGCAGGAAAACAGGGTCAATCTCGCAAACTGTCAACAGGGAGCGCCACATTCACACGAACCTTCGTCTGTGGCAAGATGCCGGAAAATTACGCACAGCACAACTTCGTGATCTTGTATGTATCTGAATGTTCATAGTGCTAATTGATCTCTCACTCTTGATGATATACTGGTATTTTCATCTGAAATCAATCGCAACTTTTGATGGTCTATACAATAAAAAGAATAATGTACATATTTTTCTACACTTTTTATAATTTTTAATTTTATTATTGTCTGGAGTATTGGAGCCCTCAAACTGCTGAGGTCATTGATACCCACGAGTCATGATCTAGTGAGTTTGTGTAAGCGATAACGATGCATAAATGAACGATGATGGGCGAAGGTGAAAAGAGGGACGGGGGAACGGCAGCTCCAAGAAAACCTATCGCGAGCTCTCTCTGTCCATCACCAATTCCACGTGGATTGGACGGGGAATGATTGCTCGGGCCACAGAGGTACAATTTTTACTTGCATCCCTACTTACTACTTCACGACCACTCCGCTACTCCTTGCCTTTCAACATTGCAATCATTTAACCGGCACCCTTTTCCTTTCCTTAACAAGGTTCTTCCAACGAATGCCAAATCATTTACAGAACTCCTTTTCTCAATGAACATACTACGCTGTTTGAATATTTCAGTAATGACAAATCATCTACAGCATCTCTAAATTGAAGATAATTAAATTTATAAAACATCGTATCTTGGGAAAAAAATCTTTTCAGGAAGAAAAAGTATTCATTCTTATAGTTCAAGATATGATTCAACTGTTTTCGGCTACTGTAAAACAATGGAAAACACAAAATTTTTAACATGATATTTGGGATCATTATGGAAAATCGTCTTAAAAATAAATTGATACATAAAACCAATAGATAAAAAAGGAATGGATATACGTCTCTTTAGAAATAAGCGTTTCAACTGTAACAGCAACACGTAGAAACAGCAATGTTTATGATGATTCGATTTGAAGTTTATGATTTGGTTAAAATGATTGAATGAAGGTATACTATACTGTGTTGTCTAATCATATTTATTTGTTTTTTTACAACGCTTTGCACTGTAAACAGTAATGGCTGAAATAAATAGAGAGATAGAATAAATAGCAAACACGAACGCCATTAATAGAGAGTGCATAATTAACCGTCCACCGGCATGACAACCTTTGGCGCCCAGACTGCTCTACCTCCCGGCGCTAAATGTCATTAAGCGCGCAGCACGCCCAGCCGTCAGGTCTACAAAGCAGGGCTCCCGCTCGGCCGCGGGGCACAGGCGTCCAGTGGAATGTGGGGGTGCGATACATCACGTAAGGGCGAGCGATTGCCGGAAAGAAGGGAGATAGCTGGCAGGGAGAAGTGGCGAGATAATGTAAAACCCTGACCATAAACAGGTTTCAATTATTTTCTAAGTGTAACCTCCGATGAGTAGTAAGGATAAAAAAACACATTCATTTTGAACTCAGGCATTGGAATATTCTTGATGAGAGTTGCACAAAATGTAATCCAGAAACAGACTTTTTGAATTATGAATACTTTCTTTAATTTATGAATCAATTCTTTAATTTAAAAAATATTGGAGGCAACGCCTGGTGGTAAAAGATGCTGCAGAAGACGAGGGGACGGGAAGGAGAATTGGGGAACGAAGGACTTGGGACATTGCGCAGCAGGAGTGGGCGAATGGCTTTCCGGGGGGTCGACGTCTTTGCTTCTTCGCCCCGTGAGTGTAGCGCATGGTTCAGATGGCGGGGCTCCTTCCCCGCTAGAACGTGAGTTCCGGCGCCCAACTCCTCGTCGGCTTGCGGGCGCTTTCCTCCTGATATCGTCCCCGGCGGACCAGTGGTCCCGCGCTCAAACTCTCGACTAGTCTCCCGGTATGTGTGGCGAAGCATTTCGCGTACGTGTGAATGTAAAGTGGGGGGGGGGGCATTAAGAATGAAAGATCACCTGTGGTCCGCAGCCTATTAGTTAAAGCTCTAACTCCGACATCATTCTCGTGATGTTGATAAAAGAAAGCACGGAAAACTATCGATCAGAAGAGCAGGCCGGAACAATTTTCCTCCCGACAACGGATGAATCCGATGTAGCTAAAATCGAAAATCCGACGTGGCTGAGAGCCGAAGCCCATGGCCTACCGGCAGAGGCGCTGCAGCGGCCCCCGTCGTCGTGCAAGAGCCCTCCCAGCCGGTGCGGCATTGGAGCAGCGGGGTTCCGGGGCGTTGCCCGGGATTTGCGAAGCGGGCGGAGGGAGGAGGCGCGGAGCGCGAAAGCTGACGCATCGCCGCGGGGAGCGCTAATTGCCGATTGGAGCGCCGCGAGGGGGAGGGGAGGAGACGGGAGGGGGGCGGGGAGGGCCGCTTTAATTGCGCCAAATTACGCCCGCAAGAGGCTCAAAACGCGATTGCCTAAATGAGGCGGCTTAGGGAGGCGACGGTGGCGACTTCTTCCCTGCGACATTGCCCGCACAGATATGACGCAGTCTACCACAGAATTTGTTAGGGATTTTAAGATATTGTTCTACTTGATGAGAAGTAATCCTCCTTTCAAGCTATTTATTTTCGTGATTTTGGGGGTTCTAAGGCACTCATAGTTTTCTGCAGCTGTTTAGTGCCTGTCGCCTATCATTGCCCATAATTAAAACTGTTATGTATATACGAAAATTTGCGAACAAAAAATTCTATGCCACTCTCACTGCATTATTGAAGGGTGTCAAAGGCGGAGTAATCGTAACACGTAAAAAAATGCGAAAATTCTCGAAACCCCAACACAAATTAAACCCGGTTGGGAAAAATCTAGTATTTAAAAAAACTGACTCACGATATTTTTGTGTTCAATTCTGTATTTATTAATTCTATTACGAAATATTATTCTTTAGAATTCATACGCATATAACACCCTAGCGGTTTAGCTCATTGGTCCGCGTGCTCGCTTTCCATGGCGTGCATTGCATTCCTTGCAATGTCCAAGAATATATTGCTGTGTGACGATGACGACATTCTCTGTTTAGGTTAGAAGAACAGAATGCGGCGTGGAGATATCTACAAGCAAACCACACGTACCCCTTAAACCCAGGCTGGGACGCTGCTGGTAGGCGCTGATCCGTTCGCGGGCTGTTGCGCCGACTCACAAAACACCCATTTTCTTCTAAAACTCATATAATCGTTACTGGAAACAATTTTCGTTATTACCATTGTTGTTATTATATTTAGGTACTAACATGTCATGTGTGAATATGTAAAATGCAGCAACGTTGGAAAATGTGTTCGTAATTTATCGTAAGTTTATTTTGAACTTCCGTTGCTAGTATATTAAGTTTGTATTCAGTGTTGCCAGTTCACTCTATTTTGTACTTGTATTGTATGCCTTTGCTGTAATTAAATTTGAGTGTTCTAAAATTGTTCGATACATATAAAGTTTGTTATTTTATGAGAAATAATTTAAAAAATCGTTAAAATGTTTAAATGTTTATTAAGTTCTTAATGATTTTTACGCACTTTTTAAACGCGGGTGCGATTTTTTGGGTTAGGGAAAATTAAGCCAACACTGAAATAAAATACATTGAAAAAATTGTTAATTAACTCTGAGAAATTACGAAACAAATGCAAGAATTGAAAACAATTTAGGAGAACTCCCTAATTTCGGAATTAGAAACCCTGCATTGAAATGCAGCCAAAAGCCATGTGCACATTCGACAAGTACGCCAGCATGGAAACCAGTTCCCTCTCTCTTTCACTTTCATCACCTGCAACACATTACCTGCAGCCGCGCTTCCATTTGTGTTTCCACCTGCGGTTGCCGCCAGCAATACCGCCTGCGCGACGCGTGTATAATTAATTTACGGCGGCGATCCGCCACTTCTTTACGGCCGCCGGCGCACGCGGCTGTTTATTCCTTGCTGCAGCGGCCGCCTAATGGCCTCATTCATTTGCATACTTTACTCGGGCGACGTCTTCCCCAGGGTGCGATCCCTCCCTCCCCCCGGCACCTCGCCTCTCTCACTCTCCGGCGGAGCCCGTTTAGCGCACGCCAGGCACCGGCGGCCGGCAGCTGAGGAACAGGCGGAGCCAACCGCAGGAGAGCGTGTCCACCTCGAGCAACAGAGTTCACGTGCTGGTAACTCCTTGAGATGAACAAATACTTTACGGCGGGGGTTCCTTTTCGCCACCGTATATTCAATCTAGTCCCTCTCGGTTTCTTCTACGGTCATCAAATATCAGAGATTTCAATTCAACGTTCTGCGACTGATCACCAAAGGAATTAGTTGTAAAACACATTTCACTATCTCAATAACTCGGAGGGACAGAAGTAAACGAGAGTGACTCCTATCAAAGGTGGAAACTTGAAAACGAGACCTTTGCTGTAAGAGAAGAGCGCTCAAATCGCTGCGCGAACTACTGGTACGCTCGCGGACTGCATTCGCTGGCTGAAAGTCTCGGAGGACGTACATTGTATGAACGCGGAGGGAAGAACGAGAAGATTCAACGACGTGAGAAGGCGATTAGAACGAGAAGGAAGGCGCCGCCTTAATAAGTTACGATATGGAATAAAAACACTATTTGTTTTTCGAGATATCGAGCAGACAATACCCGTCTCGTATCTCCAGCCTACAATCGAAATTGTTCTGTGTTCATTAAAAACGTTTTGCGTCTTATCAATAAAATTATTCCCACCGTAGATAGAATCCTAAAACAAACTGTGATATGAAGAGCAGTAGCAGAATAAAGCAAACTGGAGGTCTTCTAACACATCAGTGGGTCGTTGACGGAAACGTACTGAAGGTCCAACAGGGCAGGGGGGATCGCAAATGAATAATGGGATGAGTCATCCGAGCAATTTGAAGTTGTGTGCCGCTTGATTTTTGAACAATTCAAAAAAAAGGGGAATACAGATTATTGGGCTACATAAAATAGCTAAGCGTCTTTATATAATTATATTAGACGAAGGAAGGTGTAAACGTACATTGTTTCAAATATTGGAGTTACTTTGAACGGCTTTGACATTTTACAAATAGGCATCCCTGCATCATTGTACTACGGGCTAGCAAACAATAAGCGCAGATAGCAAGAAATATTTTCAAAATGTGAGTTCCCATCTACTAATTATTCGAATTTATAATTCTAATTAACATCGAAGTTAAAGAACACCTTTTTGGCGAGATTATGTACAATAAAACGTAACCGGCATTCAAAAAAAAATTTAACTCGAACAATTTAAGTCAAACAACAGTATATTGAGAAGCGTGCTACAATATAATACGAAACACATACAGAACACTCTTTCTCTACATACATGCCTGCATACATGTCTGAACGTTGCTCTAGCAATACAAAATCGCTCCTTGGTCATAGAGCCTGCTAAAATAGCGAGGGATGGTACCTGCTTTGGCGAAATGGGGGCCGGCCCTTCGAGATAACCCTGGCTGCACACACTTTCAACCACTTTTGTTCATTGTTATTATTTTTTTAATTTATTTTTAGTCGAATATTAATTACAAAATGATCATTATACAATTAAATTTTGTAGCAATTGAATTAATTTTAGAAGTTACTACAGCTTTAAAGCATCGACGTTTACAAACATTGTTAGCTTTTGGTCCACGCATTATTAACACTTATGTATTAATTTCCAACATCAATATTTGGCAACATCGAAGTTTTGTTGTCGATGTCGCATCCAAAACTCGACGCAAATCCCGTTGTTCGTGCCTTATATAGTCTTGCATTGTCGTGCAAGAGAACAATGACTTTGCTTAACTTTCCAGGTCTCTTGTTTTTCTTAGCTTTCACAGCACAGCAAACACAAACTTCTCAGTGTTTCGCAGTATGGCGCAGCATTAATGGTCATGCCCTTCCACATAAACTCCATGTAGGCAACTCCACTGCAGTCAACAAAAAACAACAGAAGCCATGGCTTTACCTAATAATGGGGGGATTTTGGTTTTTGTTCTTTACGGCGATGACCCATTTTCATCGACGCTTGCTACATTTCTTGGATGAAGTGATGACCCAGTTCATATCTGTAATGATAAATGCTGACACTATTTCACTCTGGCAGGATGTGACATTGAATGTGGCCCACATACTACCGATATTTCACAATGAAATATCTGTACTCGTGAAAAATGTTGCCTAAAGAAACGTTCTGTTCCGCGTACTACAAAGTTGGTGTACGTTTCCAGCTGACGCGCGATTTCTTTCTCGAAGTACGCAAAAACTCGTGCCACTTGCCACAAACCGCTTTAGGTGGAGGCTGACGAACTCAATTATAGTGTATTCAATCTTTACTCTCGTTTCGAAATGCTGTCAACTGTGGGGGAAGAAATGTAACTTACTTTTTGCTTACTTTTTGAACGTCTCTTGTCGAATGCATCCCCTTTTTTAAAAAAAATTTAATTAATATATTTATATATATATATATATATATAATTATATATTATATATATATATAAATAGTATATTTTGCAACACTGGATGACAGCAGAGCGCCTTCGACCAAGGTTCAGGAGGGGGAAAGGGGACATGGGTAGATTGCAAGCAGAGGCACGTGGTACATAGTGGGGGAGGAGGAGTGCGGGTTGAGTATTTGGTATTTCAGGACGTATGATCATTAGCATGGCCGGGAGGTGTTGGTGCTTCTCTCCCTCTGGAACGTGAGATCTGGCGCCGACCTATACCATGACTCGCGAGCTTTTGCCCTCCACAAATCTCCCTCCAGCCTCCAGAATAAACTCTAAGCTCCAGATTGGTCTCCTGACATGTGTTGTAGTGTAACGAATGTAAGTGTGAGTGTTTTAGGCAACATTGGTGGCAACACTTGGTGAGAGAATACGGCATTCGATGAAGGGTCAGGAGGGAAAACGTGGAGAAGGCAGGCAGGGGCGGAGGGCAAGAGGGATATGCAAGGTAAGACAGCGCGATGACCGCGCCCATTTTTTTGGGCTACTGCTTAGGCATTCGCCTGGTATTGATACGAGAAACCAGGTAAATCTACTAAACGAGCAACCGGCCGATGGAATTCTCCTCCAGACAGCGGCTCAATTCGACCTAGCTATGTAGCATGTGTCGATAACCCACCACCGTCGGTACTCGCATCCTAGGACCTCCCGGACAGAGGCGCTGCAGCGGCAAGTCGTTGCCCTGAGCCACCTCAGCAGTGACGCAATCCTCCGCGGCCCCCGACGCAACAGCGGGCGCTCCGCTTCGCGCGAAGCTTCGTCAGCGCACAACAGCACGTGCGCGTGTCGTTCCGGCGCTGCGGCGTGAGACCCGCGAGAGCACGCACGCGCGCGCGTGTCCAGCTCCTGAAGAGCGATCCTGCACGCGGCCGCGCCCGGCGCTTGACGCAAAGCGCGATAGTGGAGCGGGCGGGCGGGCGGGCGGGGCGGGGGGCGGTCCTCGCCGGGGTGTCAGCGACGAAAGAACACAGAACATGCGGCTGCGCAGCGTCACGCGACAACCGGACAGTAGGAATGTTAACGAACCCGATTGCTTACGATAGGTTGCTCTTAGTTATCGATTCCAAGAATAGAAACTCATGAATTCGTATTTTCAAGTTTGATTTACTAATATATTACGTTTATACATTTACGTTATATATTTACGTTATATTACGCGGAGACGGGCGTCGACGGCGGCTCCAGTTTCAGTCACTCGCTCTCGTCGGCCAGATCATCAGACATTTGCCGCCATTAGCCACAGCAGTCGGTCGTACAATATTGCCCTAACTTCCGCCTCATTTGCTTCTGCGAGCCGATTTTCATTAATATTATAAATTTTGAACTTCGAATATGAATTAAGAAATAATCAAACAACATCAATAAAAGTTTTAATATTTATTTTTTAAAAAAACCTTCGTAGCTAGTCAACCTTCCGCAACACATTTTGTATCTTCAGTGGGTCTAAATCAGTGCAAAGGGAAATACAAGAAATAACATCAAAGCATAGGAGGACAAAAAAAATTAAAAAACACTTGTATGAAAAATTAATGTAAAAAATACTTAATAAAACTTTCTAAGGAACGTTGATCACACTAAAAAGCAAGAGCTAAGCAATGTGCTGGAAACAGGTTGGGTGCCGCGATCTTTGGAATAGGAGAAGTTAAACTCCACAGACCAGAAACAAAAATGCTTTCTGCTTTCGCAGCGAATCACAGAACAAAAGCCACCGTCATGACACCTGTATTGCCATATTCATATCTCGTCAGCGGTCAAAACATCCTTCGGGAAGAATTACGAAGGGCGTCCTCCATCCCCTGTTGGGATCTGTAAACTGCATCGCTGTTCAGATCCTCGCAGAGTAACCGTCGACGTCGCCCTCGCCTACTAGCCCCCACCTAATGTATCACATACTTTTACATCACAGATGATTCTGCTTTATGGTGTGGAGGAATTGAATCTTATCGAATGAAGGTGTACCACTACTAAAGTTTCAGTAAAATGTATCAGAAGATGAATAATAATCGTCCACTAGCACAATCATCACTACTGGCCTTCGGCAGTTTAAGTACAGCAGACGTAACTCTCGTAATGATCTTGTTGGGGAAGTTTAGAGTGAATGTTGTATTTGATCGGAGAAACCACGGAAAACTACCAATCAGAGCAGTCGGCCTCTAGAATTTTCCTCCAGACGGAGACTGAATTCGACCTAGCTGACAAGCTAGCGTCGAAAAACTTGCCATTGTCGGGCTTCGAACGTAGGACTTCCCGGTCAAAGGCTTTGCAGTGACATCAGTTGAAGCACCGAGCTACGTCTCCCGGTTCATGTGCTAAAGAGATCTAAAGTACTCGATTTAAAAATCGTAGTTGAGTCGACAAATATGCCATAAAAAAGTCTATAGAATAATACTTCACAGCTTCTTATATGTCCCTTGCAATCAAGTTTTGTAGTGAAAAAAACAAAAACAACAAAAAATATGAATATCTGCGACTGTCCCAACGTATGTGAGACGATCGTCACCGGGTATGTTTACACTTTTTACGGTCTCGGGTTACGGCATACAGTACTAAAAGACTCACACAATGTTTCTATCTCTAGAAAAGTACAAAGTTGTTTTGAGAACGGAGCATTTGGAAAGCTTTTAATGGGATTTCGAACCGAACTTAGATTTTATGGGGGGAATTATAGAAATCTCTGACTACAAGAGTTTACTTCGATTTATACACAGTGTCAGTTGACGTTTGATCAGGTGGAACGGTGTTATCCAATCGTGAGCTTAAACGTCACTTCTAATAGTGTCAATCAAGTTCCCGATTGAATGTGACCGTAGCAGTTGGTTCACGTCAACTACGTTCAAATCGAAGTGTAAATACGGTGCTCCTCCGCTTCAAGGGGACGTGCAGCAACCCGCCGCGCAGAGCTGCTCTGCGGGTCGGCGGCGTGCGACGCGCGGCAGGCGCTCTGGCGGGCGCGCCGCGGAGGGATGGATGGTTGGAGGGAGGGAGGGCGCGAGCGCAGCGAGGCACGCAGGCGCGCGCGAGGGCCGGGGCGGCGCGGCGCGCGGTTCATCGAGGCGCGGCTTCTGACGCACTGCGACTCCGCCGCGCGGCGATCGAACGGCCAACGGACGGCGAGGCGCGAACCTCGCTCCCTTGCCCTGCAAACACACTACGGCTTTCTCATTCTCATCTCACAACGTTAAATGCGACTTCGCTTGTTCAATCTCAACTTGCTGCACATAACATTTTTAATTTGATGCAGTTTTACCAACAAAATTAGACAAGTGTTCAATCATTATTTCAGCTATCGTCAGTTAAGCTACCAACAAGATCCGGAGTTTACATGGCAAGAGCTACTTCCAATTATGATTCACGGTGTTATACATACGAGTAAAATGAAACAAAGGTCGAAATAATGAACCTTTTGAAGGCTAAGATGGTGCATCCAAATTTATGGAACATCAAATGAAGCGAGTCTGCGTTTAGGAGTAAAAGTTGAGGTAAAGTGAGATAGTCTATGTTCAGCAACTCCTACAGTAGTCTACTAGGAATTAACACAATCACGATCGCAACGTACCCGGAAATTACAGAAAATAAAAAAAAGTAATACAAAGTGTACAGAATCAAATACTAGGTTCTTCTGAATCCATTCTACTTGTCAACAAAACCCCGGTTGTCATATTAATACGACATACTCTTAAATATGGATGCAATGGTGTTACATTCAACATATGCATTTAGCATATTGCGAATTACGAAATGAATACTTTCGCTATTGAACTTTAATGTTTAGTGGAAATATTCAATGGTTAGTGGAGACGTGGATTCCTCAATCTATTTGTGAAAGCAGGTGTGAATTTGTGAAAACGTTTGTTAGTGTATGTCATAGTTTTAATGACTATAAAAATGTGTAAGCTATTTCAGCGGAAGCAACATTACATATGAATAAGAAATTTGTGTACAAAAGAGGACCCGGGTATGATCGTTAAAGTCTGATATTCATTTCGCAATGATTCAATGCAAGACAAACAAATGGTATAAATCGCAACTCCACAATATCTGACTAGCCCTATCGTAAATACATTTCTGCCCATTCTTGCCACCCTTTTCGCAGATGGCAAACATACAGTGCGACGGGGAATTCGGACATTTTCTCAATGGGGAGAAATTCAGACAAAATAGTACAGTTCATCGGGATCATCGAACATCACGAAACATTTTGACAACTAAATGACAAATATGGATGCGAAAAATAAAACAGCGGCAGTATTAACTCGGAATTGAATGAGTACGATTAAAGAGGAAGGGAATGTCACACAACGATTTTCAACTTATTTTCTCCCGTTTCGTCACTTTCAACGCGCCAAACATTTCATGCTGAGATTCTTTGAATTGAAATGTAATCATGAACTTTGGATTGGTACGAATTGTGAGGATTTGTGTAAATAGTTAAAAGAGTGAAACAAATCTGTTTCAAGGCGTTAACAATGGTAAATGTTTATATTTAATATTGTTATAAATGATTAAATTTTATAAAATATTTGAGATGACTCTTTTTTATGATATCAGCAATATTTTCATTACTCATACAAATCTACCATCGTCAAAAATATGTCCCGAATTAAGTATTTAAAAATTCCATTCATCCTGCTCTCAAAACCGCATTACGTTCGCTGATGCGACCAAACCAGATAATTAAAAGAGAGGAGAAGACGCGCGTCAAACAGACCGAGTGCTCTCCCAGAACGCCCGGGTGCTCGCGTCGCGGGTCCTGCGAAGCGCGGCCGACGCCAGGAAGTGCGTCAAAATCCAATTATGAAACCAATTTCCTCGCCGTGTCCATTTTACCAGAGCGCAAGGAAAAGCGACGGTCTAGTGCCACGGCCGCTGCTACGGAGGACCTAGCCACGCGCAGCCCCTGAGCGCGCCCAAGCAGTGGAAATCAGTCATCTGCGATGCCTGATCCGCCCCTCATCACTACAGGCCGGAAACATATGTAGTAGCAATAAGCAGATAAAAATGTAATGAATACAGTGAGAATCTGTAATAAATATGTAAAATCTGATATAATGTGTAATATTAAAAGACACTAATTATAAAACACATTTACCTCATTCGAAATTATTATTTTTTCAAAAAATTCTTAACAAATTTTACAAATGATACAAACGTTTTAAAAAACCATTTGGAAAGCAAAAGGAGATGCACATTTTGCACCATACAACTTTCCCGTCGTTAAAAAAACTGCATCTATTGCTATCCAGGACAGCAGTTTAGTAGCCAGGCTAGACGAAATAGACGCCCTCGTACAAATTGGCGACATCAACGATTATTGGGGAGGAGGGACTTGACATGAAGCCGCAATGACATTTACAAAATTATTTCAAAAAGACCTGATAATTATTTCATTATTTATTTTTCCTTTAATGGAGAAAAGTACGTTTTTTAAAACGGCAAAGATTCGATATTCAAGAAAATCTTCGAATTTTTTGAAAACTCGAAAATCTTTTTTTATACCCCTTCCTACAACTAAAGTCTTTAATTTATATTTTTTCTAAATAAAATCTGTTCTTTAAAATTAAAACTTAAAATAAATTCATATACTATTTTTTTGAAAATATGAATAATTACCGCGAATTTTGAGTGAAATCACGACAATTTAAAACTGATGACAGTGTACGACATAACAAAACTTCCTCTCTTTTTATTTGCCAACAAACACTAATATTTTTGAAAACAAGTACGCGACATAATTTAAATATCTGTAATTGAGGGATCAATTGCGTTAAGAAAGAATGTTAGATGTGTAGCAGTGGTTCTAAAAATATTTTAACTTTTGTAATTTTCACATTTTCAAAAGTGTTAATGAAAATCGTAACAACGTCACATTTATAATGTACTTTCTCGTATTCAGCAAAAAATTCACAAATTGCATCAATTTTTCAGCAAATTTTGATCATGTCACAGGAGCTTTATGAAATGTAACCTCAAACATTAAAATATCTGAATGATCCCTGGACACAAGACCTTATTTCTGTCGCGTTTACCAACTTTTACTTAAAAAACCACTACTCCAATAGTTATGCGTGACATACTTTTATTCACCATCCACCCACCCGATTTTCGACTACAAAATTGCGTGTATCTCTTCGTCACCTGCACCTTCCTTAACCATCTTCGGAGTAGCACTACTGAACCTTAATCTTAACGTTTGTGCGAAGTTACAGCTCAACAGAACTTTAAACGCGGATTTTACGAGCGAATATTCGAGATCATATTGTTGAGGTCAATCCAATATTTTCCTCCCTGTACAATTGAAACTGCAAAAGTATAAAAAATTTATATACTCTGAATCGTACAGATACCTAGAAGCCAGTGGCGATCGTTGTTTTTCATGTTGGAAGTCAAAATTCGGTTAATTTGTGCATTCAAATTATTTATCCCGGCAGCATTTCCGGAACAGGTCTTCGTAATGACAATGGTGTCTGGTGGGAGCCGAAAGGACGAATTGTACCAAATGGGCGTTGCCGATGAGCAGGTCGAGGTTCTGTTCTTATGGTTAAAATTCCTAACATCGAAACACCTATGAATGAAATGTTAATAATTGTTGATGAAAAATAGAGTTGAATTACAGGGGATTGTGGGAAATACAAATCATTACATCCACTTACTTGTTGCCTATGCTCAGTCAGTAAGTGGTTGTTTGAGATATGCCTATGAAGCTAGCGAAATTTGTTCTTGAGCTGTTAATTTCCTGTAATTATCAATTCTGACTGTGCTTATGACACCCAATATAGTTACGCATGGAATATAGAAGGAACAAAGAGTGCACTTTGTCCGTTCTATATTCCATCCTTTTTAAATAAGATGTGGTAGTGTTCAAGAGAAACGCTTTCCACAAAGCCCTTGTCAATCGTCAGGTTTCTACGACGCATTCGTGCGCCGTGGAAAATGCGAGAGACCGACGCGCGACGTATCATACCTGATCAGAGGCACTCTGGGGAAACAAATTGACACCCAAAGAAAACACCACCATAGAGATTATGCTCGAAATACTTCAGCTACATCAACCTCTAAATACCTGCAGATGACACTGTAGAGCCAATAATGAGGGCAGTCATACACGCGCAAGGCAAAGAAAATGTTATAATTGTAGGCGATCTAAACCGCTGACTAAACAAAGTAGACAAGAATAGAACCATCCCCACTCTCTAAAAAGAAGATTACAGTATTGTGAACTAAAAATACTTCGTGACCTATGTGACACGTAATGAAACCAGCCATGATATCAAAGAAGGGACGACGAAACAAGCATAAATAATCAAAAAGGAATCAGGACATCTACAAAACCTTTTCTGCGGCACAACTTTTTCTATACAAAGAGAGACTATACCGACCATCAAAGAGAAAGTAATATAAATTTTAACCATGGCATTTAATGTATTATTTACCATTTGGATTGTGTAATTGTGTAAAGAACCTGTAGCAAGTATTGTACTTCAGCT
Source organism: Gryllus bimaculatus (assembly GCA_017312745.1). Classification (NCBI taxonomy): domain Eukaryota; kingdom Metazoa; phylum Arthropoda; class Insecta; order Orthoptera; family Gryllidae; genus Gryllus; species Gryllus bimaculatus. The sequence goes on along the minus strand of BOPP01000159.1, from coordinate 1,044,290 downwards.
TCTGAATCAATAACCCCCATCTCCACGACGCTTTCGACCAATTTCCCTGATCCTCGAGCAAATGCTGAGATGGCCCCTTGTTTTGCCTCTGGACATAAATGTAACTTCAAATTTTTTCCCCATAGCACGTCACAGACAGTTTTTAATGGTTTTCGAAGTAAATAATTAAAGAAATTGTCATCATACCACACATTCCTCAGAAAACACATTCTGACCACCTAAGAATCACGAAATCCGAGAATAAGAAACAAAAGGTAAAAACACCAAAACTGCCGAGAAAAACTAACGTAGGAGAAATGAAATCGGCTAACAAGATAATTAATTACCAAGCAATTCATAGAGTAAAAACCACTTGAAGCCACAATGAAGGTATTAGAATAAATCTCGAGAGATGTTAGCAACCTAGGCAAAACCGTATGTCCGAACCATGGTTCGATGCAGACTGTGCCAGAGAACAAAACAACTTTACAAGATCTACACGTCGCGAAATTCACATAGAAAAAATTCCACCTGCAACGGTATGCTGCTCTCAGAATAAAATACAAACGCACCATCATGGAGAAAACATATTCCTACAATTGCAGGCACGACACGTAGCAGAAGATCGACCAACATATCTTTTCATTATCCTAAGACCACAAATATAAATGCAAATGGAGACATATGGAAAACGTTTCTCAGAGATTTAATGCCAAACATTCCTATAATGCCTTTCACTGCACCTTGCAATAGAGAAAAACCGAATTCGAGCTTCACGTTACACCAAAAGAAGTCAAGAAAGCTCTAAAAATTCGAATAAGAAGGTGCGAGGACCCGATTTAACGAATATATCAAGGAAACAATCCCCACCCGATTGAAAACTTCGGCAAAGCCTTTCAATAACATCCTGACATCGGGAAGAATCCCTGAAAGATGAAGGAAAGCAACAATAAAAGCTCTCTACACGGGGAGAGGGTGACATTTCAAACTCTAACTCCTTTAGACATCATTAGCGCACATCTTAAAAATATTCAGCAGTATCCTAGCAGACAGACTGAAATTAAAATTACACCACATTCCAGAACAACAACACGGCTTCAAAAAGTGGCTAAGAACCGTCTAACCCAACCAGGAAACTACTCGGTGAAATTGAATTGGAAATAACATGAAAGAAAGAAATAACTACGTCACAGAGACGGTTACTACCTCCATTGCAACCACCACTTTTATTCCTTTCATTGATACACGTATTTCATTGAAACATTTTTTTTATTTAATAGATTGTAAATTGTCAGTTCTTCAATAGCATTTGCCTTCTTTGAGCAGTGATCCATGTACAGTACCTGCCCGTTCGTTTTGTAGACCATGGAATTTGCAGTCATGCCGACAAATCTAGCAGACTTCAGACATATCGTGCGCACGCATCTTCCAAGTTTCGTAAGAGTACAGAAACGCTCTGTCAAATGCCAGCGTGGTATGTTAGTGGGCCTGCAACTTCGCCGCGGCTTGTGTGGATATAAAAACCTGTGACTAGAATAGTTTCTTGTGATTTACAGTCAGCAAATAACAACATTCGCTTTATGAAAACATTGTCTAGTTTATTAACGTCATTTAACTAGCATTAGGTGGAAGAGAAGTTGAAAATTGAAAGCTTACGATGACTCAAGCGTATTGATGATTTTGAGGGAAAAAAATAATGAAATTAAGAATAATAAAAAAGATCCAAAAAGGTGAGCCAATGTTCCGAAGAGAACTAAAGGGAGGGGCGATAGAACTAGACGTCATAAATGTTTCCTTACTCTGAGAAATATTTTAAGTTCACGGGCCATCAAACTGCAACAGCAGTATTCCAGTCACAAATGTTTCTCAAATATGATCCTTTTTTTCTGGTATGAAATTGAATGAGATTTACATAGTTTACCTTTTGTTTGAAAAAAGTTACACACCCACTTGTCAATATTTGACAATATTAAAGAATTTCGTTTTGTGACTGGAGTTGTAAGCAAATACAAATAAATAGAATAGAAACAATTCAGAAGGTTCTTTCAGTGAAACTGTCAAAACTGCTTAAAGCATCCCAATGGCAGCTCCAGAGGTCGAGCGTTGTTTTTCAACACCAAAGAGAATAAAAATTATTTATCAGAAATACTCTGGGGCAAGAGAAACACTATAGAGCTCTCGACATTATCAATGCACTCAATGGAAAAGGGATTTTATCACGAAATTTTCCCATTTCAAACAGAAAATCTTTGAAAAATTCGCTTGCAGTGAAAAGCAAGTCTAAAAGGAAATATTACGGTAACATTTGGCATTTTACTCGTAATTTCCCCTTTTAGCGTTTAACCCGTACATTGTGTACTTCACTTGTTCCATAAGCGTCTAATAATCCCAGCGACTTGAAAACAGTTCACCGTGATATTGACCAAAGAGTGCGATATCGTTGCCGCCTCCCCCAAACAGGAACTGCTGCTGGACATGCGTGTGTCGCGGTCAGGTGTGAGACAACAAGGGATGGGAAACGGGGCAGACGAAGAAGGCTCGCGGCGTCGTCTCTTGCAACATTCCAGAAGCCGGACGTTCCCTTCATCATTGATAGCGAGTTGTATTTGCCCGGAAAACCAGTGCACGAAAATATGTATCAAGGTGACGTTTCTTGTAGGTCACCAAAACCTGACCGAATGTCGCAGGGGGGCAATTTCCTTACTCTGTATTACAGGAGGCGGTGATATCGGAGCTTTCACAGCTGCCATATCAGACGCTTCAGTGGAGGTGTACTTTTCGGCTCGTTTGCATCCACTTCATTCTCTCGACGGATAAAGAATAGAACGAGGAGAAAAGGAAAAAGAAACAAATTGGGTAGAGTTCTACTGTACCGATGTTATGACACAGAAAAAGTGGACATAGGATAACCAAGATCTCCAACGTGACTAAGCTATTTAAAGCGTTTACATGTGTGCCCATTGTAAATTTTACATGGCGAACAGAAAATGTGTGTTTACTGTGCAGGAACCTCTCCGAGCAATACCGCATACTAAAGTATTCTTAGGGAACAAAATCTCTCGTAATTACTACTATTAAGACACTTTACTCTACATACTCGTATATGAAAAACACCTTCGTCCGCAATGGAAAAGGTGCGATAAAAGTCGCACTTCAATCATGTTTAACCGTGTAAATCTTAATAAAACTCGACCTCAAGGCGACGCAAGTTCGAACCAAAACAATGAATATTTAAACCGCCTTAAGATCAAAATCTATCATTTAGAATTCGATGATTACTTTCGGAAGCATACCTGAAAATTTGCGCAAAACCCTCACAGATGAAATCATCAAATGAATAGGATTTACAAATAGTAATGTGAAGAATACACGCGAACGCCATCTAGTACAAAACACCGAAACTAATTTCCTTTACCTTCCCGCCATTCTATTGAAATAAAATTAAAAATAAATAATCGAAATTTAAACACATACAATTTTTTTGGTTAATAAATTTCTGAATATACCGTGATCATCACAGTTTAATAAACGTACAATTATTACCAATTGGCCTCTATAAAAAATAATGATCTATTAGCATCTAAATTTATAGTACCACACACAACAATATACAATGAAGAAAAATAAGTATTAGAGGGACTAAAACAAGAATCCTAAGACAAACATTCCTTGAAATTTGAATAACCAATATTTGGAAATAAAATATGTTACAGAGGAAAATGTGTACTCAGACAGAAAATACTGAGAATGACAACTTTAAAATTTCATCAAAGAAAATGATTTAGTAACCCACATATTCCATTTTCTAAAGTTTTCACTTATTTATATTTTTAAACATGTAGAAATTGTTCAAAAAATGTAATAATCCAAAGAATTTGAATAATTATTTCCCAATTATTTCTACAAAGACCACAAACAAAAAATAATGCTATGATCATAAAATACTTAAAAATAAAATTCATAAAAAGCTGTGTAGAGTGAATTCTGTAATAAACCAAGAAAGCTGGTAACCAAACATAATCTTATATCTAAACACATACAGAAATATAACTTTTGTCACTCTTATTTGCATTTGGAAGACCATTTTCCAATAACACAAGAGAAAACAAACAAATTGAGATCATTTATTTCTTCTCTCTTGGAAAAAAAAATTGTCTTTTTTTTGTTCATCAAAAACACTCAAATTAATAAAATTGAAAGTAAAAAGTACATAAATATCAATCAATTAAAATTACAGAAGTAATTACACATTTTCATGTGATTTTTTGCTTTTTTTGCAAGACATACTTTTCATTATTCTCAGATTTGAAAGGCAAAGCCTAAACAGAAAGGCTTGACATCTTTGCAAATGAAGAGATAAGAAAATTTCTGATAGGTTCTCAAGACAAATATTTGAGAATTCAAATATTAAATATTAGCACGTGTTACAACTTTTTTTAAATATTATTTATGAATGAAACTATTGACTTACATACTACACACTTAAAAATCTACAACAGAATTGCAATAGACACATGTGATTTCAAGAGTCAGCATACTAACTACTCTGCATTCTCTATATTATTGTTTTAAAAGTATCTGTGAAATCAGGACTATCAAAAGAATCCAATGTCATACTTTGAACTTTATGCAGGCAAAGCTCTGGTTCACTAGGATTAAAAAAACAAAAACAAAACACTATCATACACATTTAGAACTGAAATCAAAACAAAAACATGTCAGCAAATTTAGAGAGTTTCTTACCTCCATTAGGACTCTTAAGCCCTCGAGATGAACGCAGGCCTCGCCTCTCCAATCTGTGCAGATTGTCAGGATTTACAACCCTTCTTCGACGCCTTAAATATCTTGCTAAGAAACCAATCACCAGAACTCCCACAGTCACTGATAGAACAGTCACCTAAAATAAAAGAGAAAATTTCCCCAAAATAAATGAATAAGTGAAATTAATTTGAATTATCAGTCGCATTTTTACTGTATGACAACGCAGAACAGACAAGAACTACTGAAACTTACTTTCTGAGGAAGAGACATGTGTAAGTTGTTTCCAGGTAACCTCAAATTCGGCATTTTTGAAAACACTGGTTTGAGTTGACTTACTAGCGACATAATACACGATTATAGAGTGTACTCGACACCTATAGCATTCACGCGCGCGGATATACGTTCATTTCACTAATGAAAACGCATTCTCCTACTGATGGCATTTTAAACTATAAACAGCTGATCGAAGTACTGCGGACAACCGCCTGTCAGTTGTTCTTCAGTGCTACATACCCCCACAACAAAATTACTCAGATTTTATTTGTATGAAAGAAAGGATACCAATCAGAGGCGTTTTTGTTGACTTAAAATTTTTTTTGCTTAATACAATTGGCGTGTTTTGCTTTGGTTTTCTTTAGAATAAGGAAGAATGGTTGTGAATATTCGAAGCATCATAATCTGCTACATTTCTCTGACATATTGTCTTCGATGAACAAGACAGCTCTCACTGTGCATGTGCGTGTGTACAAAAATGGAGGTGTAAGAAGAGTTGATCGGATGAAGTTATATTGTTTGATGATTTCTAACTGAGAGATGACCTACAATATGTCTTCACATCCGCCCACTGTTTCTCTTAGTAGATATGAAAGTGTCATAGATGATTTGCCTGATGAAGTATTGGAATATATATTGAGTTTAGTGCCTCCGTATAAAGATCTTCATCATTGCTCGCTTGTATGTAAACGTTGGCAAAGAAGTGTAAAAAGTAAGTTATGAATGATGTTGAAATTGATTATGTTGAACATCGAAATTGTGGTTAAATGAATACCATTCAGAATATGAGTCATATTTTGTCAGATTCATTTGAAATTTTTAATGTCTTCCTCTTCTAATTTAGATGTTATAAGGCATACCCAGAAGAATTTACTGCGTGCCATTGCGGAATTTAATATTATGTGGAAAGATGTTACCCCTGTTGAGATGACCCCTACTATAACCAAGAGATATTCACATTCAGCATGTCGTTATGGTGGGAATATTGTAGCAATTTGCATGTGTGTCCCATATTTATTAAAGGAACTTTTTAACAATCTACCATTTACTGTTTCTATTCCGGCAGGTAATTCAATGTATGTGTTTGGTGGCTGTACGTCTACAAGTACTACTTTCAATGATCTTTGGCGTCTTGATTTGAACAAAAGGCAGTGGGAAAGGCCTCTAACAATGGGGACATACCCATCTCCAAAAGCATGTGCTTCAGTAGTTTGTTACAAAGATGCTCTTGTTTTGTTTGGAGGATGGACCCATCCATCACCTTATCCTCTTCATCAGGTAAATATTGTTAATCAGACCATATTTATTGCTTAGTGCTTCAGCGATAGAAATTCATTTTATTTTCATCAACATCGGATTTCTTTCTATCAATTCTTATTAATTTTGTATTGTCGTACTTTCATTTTACAAATTCTTACTATATCCATTTTTTTTTTTTGAATTGCCATTCATTTGGTGTTATAAAACATTGTGTATTTAATTTGCAGTCATGGAGACTTTTCAATGAGTTGCATATGTATAGCATTGTATCAAAACGTTGGACGTCTATTCACACTACCACTTTGCCTCCTGCCATGGCAGGTCACTCTTCCACAATTCATGGTGAAAACATGGTAGTTTTTGGAGGATTGCAGAAGACAACTTACATGGGCCAGTACGGCAGGTGCATAACATCTATCATCTCAGGGGAATTCACGTTATGTATAATTTATACTTCGTAATTAGATTTAATAGTTGAAAGTAATGGAATATATTTTCTTTCTTAGGAGTGTTTTTTGAATGATTGTATGTATTATGTTCTAAAGTCATCCTGGGTTTGTTGTGCATTGAACCCCTTATCTACTCGTATTAATAAAAGAATGTGATGGATACAGGAGCCACTAGTGCTAATGTGGCTCTACAATCAAGACATTTTTTGTTGTATATATATTACAATTTATCCAAATATTTGTGAAGTGTGTTTTTGAGAAAAAATTGGGGCTTCAGAATATTTAAAAGTTAATGTTTCTAATATCCATGATATTCATTTGTTAGTATGAGGGTAGAGTTAGTATGTATATCAGATTAGTTTCACGTGACAAGTTATAATGAATTATTCAATTTGAATTGTTGGAATACATGACTAATTTTTTGGGTAATGTTTTCACTTAGCATTGAATTAGTGCATTTGTCATTTAGTTCTAATGATATATGGGTCTTCAATCTCGAAAATCACGTCTGGAACAAACAAGCCACTACCGACAACAAGCCTCATCCACGATATGGGCAGTCTCAAATAGCACTTGATGATAACCATATTCTTATTCTGGGTAGGTCTTTTTCATTCTTTTTTTTCTCCTTTTTCATTCCAGTTTTCTTTTTTTTCACTACTTAAGTATTTGTGAATAAAATTCTTGTGCTAAATAGGAGGATGTGGTGGCCCAAACATGGTGTTCAGTGATGTCTGGCTTCTAACAATGACTGATCGTGTGTGGGTATGGCAAGAAGTCACAGTACACAACACACATTGTGCACCCACTCATATGTGGTGTCATCCGGCATGCAAGGTAATAAAAAAACCAGCTTTCAATCAACTGAAATATTTATGATCATTTTGTTCAGAAGTATCATTTCATTGTTTTAAAGAAATTGAAGAGGTCGGCTTACCAGTTGTAGTTCAGCAAACAAGTATGTGCACCTTCATGACATATTGCATTTCATACTACATCACAGTATATACTTTATAATAATCCCAAAATAACTCTTTCATTAAGTAAATAAAAGGTGTTGTCCAGTATGTAAAGTATATTTGAACTTACTATCTTTTCGATAGTTTAGCTATCATCAGAGCTATCTGAAAAAATTACAGGAATACATATATATGAATTATCCTATACAAAAAATGTAACATAGCACGAGGAAAACCAATTTGCTTACATATCTGACTTCCTCGTGCTATTTGTATATAATTTTTGTAAATTGTATTCCTGTAATTTTTCAGTTAGCTTTGATAATGATAGCTATGCTATCGAAAAGATCTTAATTTCAAATATACTTTTGATACTGGACAGCACCTTTTATGTACTTAATTATTGGAAGGTACTCTCACCAGCAATCGTATTAATAACTCTCAGTTAAGAGAAATATTTTCACTGTGCTTCTCTGTTTGTTTTATGTAGATTGGTCAGCATGTGGTTGTATTTAGTCGCAATCCTGTCTCCAATGCCCCAGCATTGCCATTTAAACCAAGCTGGTCAATGCGGCCCCTTCTTCCTACTGGGCCTAGGGAAGATGATTCATTAATGAATGAAAGAAGGTAGTAAATATATTAAAATTATAAATACTCCCAAAACTGAGAGTTCCATGGTCTTATTCTGAAATGAATTATCCCACTCTTTACGATTAAGGTTTAACACATTACAGTTAAGGAATGATTGAAAGGAGTAAAGAAATAAAATAAAAGTGAAAACTGACTTCTTGAATTTGATGAAAATACAGTTTCTCTTAGAATATTTTGCTTCATACTTGTTAGGTATTTAGTTAAAACTAGTCCATGAAAAAATTTTTTGTTCATATATTATTAAAATACTGGCTTTTACAGAGCATATCTATCGGAATGCCGTCGTGGTGACAGAGATCCAAATGTAAATGGCCGTCGCGGTGTATTGGTGCCACGTAATCTTCAGTCTTCATCTGTGCCATCTACTAGTTCAAGCAGTGGTGATGAAAGTGAGACAGAATCGAGTGGACAGACACCTCCTAACAAGAGAATTTCCACGCAGTGCAGCAAATCTCCTGAACCTCCTCCCCCTTCACCTTCCTCGTCCTCCTCCACTAGCAGCCCGGCCTCCCAGTCACCATCTGTTTCTCCAAAGCCCTACGTAAATGTGGCATACAACGATATGGAAACAAATGATCCTGTGACTTCTAGTGGCATTGGTGGAATGGCAGCTTTCAGAGACATTGTGCCTTTTTCGCGGGCAAATTGCAGCAGAAATCGCCAGAGACAACTGGAGTCCATTCGAAAAATGGAAGAGAGACTGAAATCCTTATCTCGTAGTGCCAATGGAAGTGCAACTCCAAGCTGTAATGCTACAGCAAGTACAAGCACAAGCTCAAGTTCACCGTCCAATACTGGTTCTGCCTCAACTTCTGGGAGCAGTGGTGGATCAAGTTCTAACAACAGTAGTTCTGATTCTCCTACAAAATCAGAACCGTGCAATGCCACTCCTCGACCTTCTGTTTCACCTTCACCGTCCAGTCCAGTTCACAAATCCCATATACCTAAGAATGCCATGACCATGTTTGTATTAAATATTTCCAACGTTCTTACAGAAGACTGTTCAGTAGAGTGGCTTCCCATGAAGAACGAAAATATTGCCCCTAATGGTCCTGAAGAAATGATTTTGTATTCACTCATTGCTGGCAAGGGTGAACTCATCATGTTTGGTGGGATTCAAAAAGACGCCACATTAATCACGGCCCAGTCTCAAATTTGTTCAAATGTTGCTAGTACTGTGTGTAATTCACTGTATTTCATTTCTGCACCCAAAGGCATTATTTAAAGTTTGATGTATTACAAATGTCTTTTTCAAACTTCAAAATCAGATTTTTGGGCAGTTAAAAAGTTCTAATCATTTTGCTTTATGATCTCATATTACTTAGTGTGAAAGAAAAAAAAAAAATGATTCTAGCAAACTGTTTATTGTTGGACAATTCACTATCTACATCCAGTGTGTGTACATATTATGTGTAAATAAAAATATACAACAAAATTTATATTGTATTTTGATATTCGGCATGCCTCATTTATAATGAAGAAAAATGATCTTCAGTCATCGCTATCAGATTCGTTTCTTTTCTTTAAACTACCAAATACTTCAGCAGGGACTTCTTGTTGTTCTGGAATGTCTGAAAATAAGAACCACATAATATTCAACTTGCATACAATACATCTGAGTTGCATATAACAAATCACAGGGTTCAATAATTTTCAAAATTGTAAATACACACAAAAAAATTGAATGATTACCATCTCATAGTAATTTTTTTCACTTTCAGTTAAATGAAAATTCTCATTGCTCTTTGTTACTTATGAATTTGATTCTGATAAACTTAATTAATCCAATAACAAGTAGTATACAGTATTTTACAATTAGGTTTTGGAGAGAATCGCCCGCTTGCATCCTGCAGTCTTCCCTCGCACCTGCTACACAAGTAATCTTTCACTTTTGACTATCCAAACGGGCATAGCCCGATTGCATCCGAGCCAGTGGTTTGGTGTGGGGGAAGGAGGAAACAGCTCAGTACCACACACAAATGTTCTCATATCAGTCAGAGAAAACTTCCAACATAGGTAAACATGGCAGATAAAATAATTTTAATTCTTCACATTTAACCACAAGACCATGGCTCCCATTTCCTTCCACCTCAGAGCAGCCCAGTACATGTAGAAATTAGTTTCAAGAAATGAAGAATGTTCATTACAGTTGAATTTTAAAATAACAAGCTTTCCTTTGATCTGTGTGGCCATTAAAACACATGATTAATACAAAATTAATAACTTTAAAAGCAGCATTTGTCCTACATCCCTTCATATTCTTCAAATATGAAAGCAAAATGACACTCTTCCCAGCACTGAAACCTATGGTAAGCTTGTCCTTTTACTCAAAAGAAAAACAAAACAGGATGCAATCAGGCTCTGCCTTTTCAGAGAGGTATGTAGTATTACAAAAGTTGAGTTGTGGGAAGCAATTGGGGTTGGTCCAGTTTTGAAATGCTCACACACGTATGGGCATGTTGAATTATCTCTAGATACTATATATAATTGTCATTACGCTCGAAGAATATATTTCGCAGCCGTAAAGCAATCCGAATTGTGTCAATGCTACTGAGTAAATGCATTTTAATAATTAAATTTGTTCAAAGAATTGGTTGCCCCAGTTGGGTACATATAGGTACTCTTCAATAATTTAAAATACACTATAACTAAAGGTCTGCTCCTTGAAAAACATTGTTGAGAAACACCAAGGGTCACTTTAAGAACCCGAAGCCATAACACAACTCATGAAATTAAGATCTTTTCTAAAACAACCAGAATAGTTTTATTTGGTTCCAGCACAATATTTCATGAAAGAATACCAGTTTCATTTTCACTACGAAATATTTCAGTTTGATATCTTGAAATAAACAAGACAACAAAGAAAATTGAATATTTTAATTTAATCATCTCAGAACTACAAAAATGTAACATCTTCATAAATATTGAAATCCACACATAACTAACAATTGATAATCCTAAAAGTGGAAATTTATATTTGATAGTTATCCTCATGAAATCAAACCTGCATAAGAGTCCAACTAATCACCAAGACAAATAAAATTTGAGCAATGAAAAATCATGTATTGCAGAAATAAAAATAATTAACTGAAACCTAATTACTAAAACTTGGTCATGCTGTTCCTAAAGATGGGAGAATACTACTAAAGTATAACACAAAAAATGTAACTCTTGTTAAATCAAATTAGAATTTAAAATTTCAAAATATAAATAAAGGACATATAGATATCAATACTACGTTCATTAGTTTCAAGTTCATAAATGTATCCCTCCTTTTCTTCGAAAAGCCTGCATGAACTGCTGTAGAATAGCTGCTGCTGAATAGTTGTGTGAGTGACTTTTAATATTGAACTACTTTTCAAACTAATGGAAAGGAATTTTTTTTTATACTGTTATACTCCTTCATCTTCACACATACTACTTCATAATTCTCAATTTGAAATTGTATCTAAACAGTTTCAAACTACAAACAATAGTTATTTACGATACGAGTGAGAAAAGTGACATTTTAGTTTCCGATTAGGAAACATTGTGACACAACACCAAGTGATGCAAGCGTACAAGCAAAATAAAATCACTTACCACATGTGTCTTATACTATTTTTTTTAATTAGCCTTACTGTCTCTTCTGTTATTTTAATTAAAGTATATTATTGGGTACGATAGAAGTTACATTAAGATCGACTGATGTGGGCAAATGGAAATATTTTTTCTTTGTTGCATCCACTTTAACTGAACATTTGAGAATAATCTCACTTTTAGCTCGTGCTAGAAAAGAAACTTTCAGCACACTGTTCATGCCCAAAAAGTAACTGTTTAACTTGTGGCTGGCTAGTTTTTAGCTAGTAAATAGATATTTACATAACAAGGGATTTGAATAGCTTTATTCACCAAGGAGAAAGGTTATGTTCCAAGCTTCATAGCTTTATTTTTAAATAATTTTTATTTAAATTATTTTATTTAAATTTAAAAGCTCTTCCACACTTATGTAGAGAACAACACATTTGCTAAAGGCTATGACTATGGATAGATTTCAAAGTACATGAGAATGGGCGATTGGTATTATTGCTACTAAAATATGATACTCCGCACATGTGATGGTCTACACAGAATTTGGGAAAGATTTTATCTGTACCAGCAGAAATTTTAAAAGGTCATACAATGAAAATTACTGCTGAAAAGTCAAAAAATATATAAAGAACTTAAAACTTCTAAAAACTGAGTGTTGAAAGCCACAGTACAAGAAATAGAGAAGTTAAAGAAAATTTATGAATCTATGTACACAGGCATATGCATATTTATTTTAGGTAACGTTGTTGGCAATGCCTGGATACTGTTGCTAGGACATAATCCTCCTCTTGGGAATAAACAAATTGGCAGAAGTGTTACATCTGAGTTCTAATACATGACATATGTAAGGAATAAAAAAACAGCAAAAAGAAGAGTGGTAGAACCACTTTTACCTCTAAAAACAAAGTCTATAAAAAAGTATAATAATATCAAATAAAATAAATATATAAAATTAATATTGGTAAAAAACATGCCTCCTCCCTTCCTTCCTCATGCATTCATTCATTCATTCATTTATTTGTACATTCACTCATTATTATCAATCATAATTGTTAAATAAGGTTTAAAGAACACAAAAATAAGAACAATTAATTACCTTCATCATTATTATCACCATCATTTTCTCCCTCTTCTTCCTCCTCCTCCTCATCATCTTCCTCATCAATGTTAATTTCATCAGGGTTAACAACCCTAGTTGTATCTGTGCCATCTCTATCCTGACCTTGAGTTTCACCCCGCACAAACAAAATACTTCCTCCTTTAGGTTGAGGAGCTGCAACAACAAAAACAAACACACAATAAATATAAATTTATATAAGAGGCATGCAGAAAATTAAGTATAGGTTTGGCTTACGTCCTCTTTCTTCATGAGCCATTTGGGCTGCTTTGGCTTCTAGCATTCGCATTCCATCCTTTGCACCAGGAGCAAGATCAGCAACAGTGCCAGAAACGTTACTCGCTGCTGATAGCATCTGAGCTGACATCATGTTCACCTAAATGAGATAACAAGCAGCACATGAATACAGACATTCATGGAAAATAAGAATAATAAATAATACATAATGGAGAGGGTTAGTATATTCACCAAACCATTAAAAAACAAAATTAATACTTGATAATCTTATCTAAAGTTATAGCCTAGAGATGTGGTCTTTAGTTTATTAACGTATGTCAACACTAAACTTAATTACAGTACATTCTTTTAATTAAACCACAATAGACAGAGCTAGAACATCCAAATAAGGAGAGCACACTAGGGAGAAGAATGGCAGATATAATTCTAGAGCCTAATTTTTTCAATTGGAAATTTTACAATTTTCTTGAAACTAATTGACAAAGATGTGACATTTTATAATATTTCTAGAACATTCCCAACTAAGTCTAGTTTTTTTTTTTGTTTTTTTTTTTCACAGGACTAACGCAGCTCTTGACTTAAAAACTGAATAACTGTGCACTAGTAACAAAATCCATCACAGGGGCAAGTGACTATCACTAACCTGTGTGTTATAAGTAGCCTGAACACTGCGCTTTATCCTCAACATTTCTCTCATTGTATCTTCATTACCATGTCTGACTTCAAATTCCTTCCAAGTTTGCCAGAAATCTGCAGTTACCTAGAAATACCAATGCAATTATTACAACAATGAAATAAAAAAACAGTAAGTCTACATATATGATAAAATAACAATAGTACTGTAAAATACATTAGTAAAACAATTTTACTTACTCTTGGATCACACATTTGACTGCAATGTGCATAAATTGCACGAGCTCTGTCAATTTCTCCTAATTTAGTTTCCATTTCAGAAAACCTCAAACACATTTCTCTAGCATTTTCTTCATTCAGAACTTCAATTGCTTTCTCATAAATCTGTCGAGTCTTTGGTACACCATAAATTTCAGCAGCTTTTTTAATGTAGATATTGAATAACTGAAAATGAATGTTGTAAGTAAATAAACAGCAAATATAAAGTGATTAATGTATCATCAAATTTTATTACAGGCCTTACCTCAAACATTTCTTCTGGTAACACAGCCTTTGTTGCTCTCTCATATACTGCCATAGCATGTCTAGCCATACCATGTTCTTCTTCCAGTTTAGCATACAGGAGGTATAGGGCTGCAGCACAAAGATGCATTGTAAAGAACAAGTCATAAAAAAAAAAAAAAAAAAAAAAAAGTTAAAATCATTTCATGAAATTTGGTTGATGCCCAATTACATGTTCTTTCAACCTTGCAATTAAAATGAGGTATAAGAAACTTTTTGTAAATACCTTTTGCAAACTTAGGTGGGCAGTTTTCAAGACATTGTTCAAATAAGTCACGTGCTCTTTCTAATTTAGTTCCACCATAACGTTTCAAAAATTTTGTGAGATAAGTGTTCCATATATCATACACATTTGGCCATTTGAATAGTGCAATACCTTTTTCATACGCCTAGAAGAAAACATACCATTTTAATAAAATAACGAAGTTAGGAAGTATGATTAATGTAATGTTCAATACATTAAATAAAATGTAATTTTAAGAATAAACTTACTCGAAATGCTTCTTCAAAATATTTATGTTCTTCCAAAAACAGACCATAATTGATAATAATTTGAGGAGTGGCTATTTTCAAATCAATTATTCTATCATAAACCGCTTTACATGACTAAAAAATAAGCAATATTTTAAAATCACGTTCTCAAGGCATTACAGACAATTTACATTCAAAAATATACTAATAATTTTCTTCTCTTACTCACTTTAAAGGTTCCAAAACTTTCTTCAAGATCTGCATACATTGACCAAACTTTCAGAGATTTATAAAGACGCATTTGTACAGTTTCAGTTTCATCATGATATGCAACTTTCCGAGGAGGCATTACAGTTGCCTTCTGCATTAATTTCAACGCTTCTTCATAATTCCTGCACGAAGAAAGATATGTACAACATGATTCATGTTTCATTAATAGTTATTTATCTACCTGGTCCCCTAAGTGAATATTTAAGGAGAAGGCTGGCTTGGTAAGATTAACTATGAGGTATAGTAACAGATAAGTTAACTGAGTCCTTGAAGCCTCTTAGAGAATGAGAACTAAAGTCCACAGAACTAATCCAAATAAAGTGGAAAACTATATTTTCATGTTGTTCTAAAGAAAGCAGAAGCTGCAAGTTGTACTATGATGCCTCCACATCTAGTACTAAAGAGAAACATAATGATTTTATATAACATGATTTATAAATCAAGTGATCTGTAACATTAACTGATAACTGAACAAGAAATCTGTGACAATAACTGATAATTGTGTATGTTAAAAATAAAGAAAAATATTGATTTGCCCACATAAATTACATATTTTTCATATTGTTTTAATTATTAACATAAAAGCATCATTTAAAAAATTGTAATTGTAATATCTGAAATTCAAAACAAGATTTGATATAAATTATATTCTGTCTTATTCAGGAGGAAACAGTTCTTAGCAACAAGTAATCAATTTTTCTATTTTCATGTCTTCTGCAGTATTTTAATGTCTGTGCACTTGACTCACTGTTTAGAATGTTCATTGCTGTGAACCTAACATGTGTTTATGCAAAAGAATAAAATATAGTTAATAAATATGATAAGCTTTTACAAAAAAAAAATTCCTTTTGCTTACTCATGTCTTATTTCCATCTCGGCCCACTCACACCAAACAGATGCTAAGTCATCAACTTTATTATACGGCACGTGAGTAGCATTTTCCAACACTATTCGAGCATCATCTATCTGGTCATTTTCTTCATAAAATTTTGCAAATGCAACCCATAAAGAATGTAACTTTCCAACTGCCAGTTTTGGGTCAACAGTTTGCACAGCTTCTGTGTATGTATTGATAATCTGCAACAATATTAATGTTGTTAGTATGTAGTTACACACTGAGTACTTACATATTTAAAAAAGTAAAAATATGACAATGACTACAGTGAATCACTGCACTCGATTGTTCATTAGATTAGAGAATGAATTTTATGAAGACCTTGAAACAATTCCCGAATGACATCCAAGAAAGATAAATTATTATATGCAGTAACAATTCACATATTTAAGTGTTCTATTTGCTGACAATTTTCTTAGACAAGCTTGTTGCACGCTGAGTATGTATATGTTTAGCGATTTTCATTTATTAATGTTTCAATTCCAATGGACCCAATACTAATAACATCAAAAATTCAGAGAAGTTTACAAAAAGAACCACAGTTTATAATTCTACTTTTTAAAAATATGCACCTGTTAAGTGGAATCAGCACTTGAAACTTATCTCCAGTGAGCAAAGTTTGTGACACATGGCCACAACAGCTCTTTCTTGCAGAATAGTTGCACAAGTGCTGTGATGATCTGTGGACACTGATTGTCAATAAATGTCTCTAAGTGGAAAGCAAATCACTACTATAAAATTTGGGCCAGATAAAAACTATATCACCTTTCATTTTAATGAAACTTTAACTTCCTTCTTTATACACATATAGTTGGTGTGTGTGTGTGTCATATTAGTCACGTATATATACTAGTCACATTACAAGAATTCAGAAAATTAATTTCCATGACTTTTTCCAGTTTTCCAATACAAATATATTTCATTATCAAATAATGTTAAAATATCAATGGATATAGAAGAGTGATTTGTAAGAAGCATAAAAAAAGTCTTCCTCTTCCATGCGTTATGTTTCAAATAGATTCCAAAATTCAATCTTCTTATGAAAACAACACAATCCAGGAAGAATTGCTTCTGTCAAACAAACTGGGAACTACAAAGGGAAAGCCTGTCATAAAATCATATCCAATTATTTCAAGAAACGTGAATTCAATCTTACTTGATTTTGTACAAATAGTGTTCCTGGCATTTTGTGATTAGTCATGCTTAGTCAAATTGGTGAAAGAGAAGACTTTCGCTATTTTACCTATTTATTGTTAAATCACTCATATTCAAGCATTGATGTCAAAAATCTAGTCAGCTATCTTATACATTACTTTAAACGCTCTCACCAACAAAGTCAATTTTGTTATGTTTAGTGCTCTGAATAGATGTATTTAAAAAAAAGAATTGAAAGACAAAATAAATGAAAAAGAAATGACATATTTGCTTGAGACAAAATTTGACATTCAACATGCCTATTTATTGGATATGTTTGTCAATTTCAATCAACTGAAATTGCAATGATGAGGGAACTGGAATTCAAAAACTAAAAGATATGGAAAATAATTTATTATTAAGAAATTAACTGTAGTAATTCCTGTGCTAATTGGATCTCTAGTTAAATAAATTGTATGAATATAATTATTCTAATTTTACTGCACTTAAAACTCTTGTTCATCTGCAAATACTGTGAGGAATATATTGATGCTTCATGCAATTTTATTTCACTTACATAATATACACTTAATATTATTATATATTGTTCAAAATTTTAGGTTTTCTTTTTATATTAATGGATTTTTATTACAGAATTTCTTTCCTTTCAAAAGATTGCATGAAAACTTTTCCCACAAAACCAACCATTATAATTTTGCTTTGTAAGGTCACTTTTGTACTAAGGTGTTTTAATCAATTGCAAAGAAATTTTAAAAGAGGTTCAAGGGTAAATTTGAAGTGGCCTGCAAGATTAGGAAAGAGTCTTTAAAAATTTAGTTTCACACAGATGGTCATAGCTCACAGTAGACAAATCTTGTAATGGTCAATTACATCAGTAAGCCTGAGAACAATAGAGTACATTGCACTTTTCAGAATGATTTACATCTGACTTATATCCAACATTATTTGACAACAAAATTTCGAAAGCAATTTTCTCCCAAAGGTATTTTTGAGCACCTGCTCTTTTCCATTTACTACTTAAATAATGAGAATTTCATTTCTTTTTGTTACTCTGGAGATAATTTATGCATATAAATTTAAAAAATCCCTATCATTTCCGTCTCTTGGTGAATAATTTCCTTTCTCTTCAAGTCTGTTCAGTTTCCCAAGACTGTGAACTTTCTGATAAGGCATTACTTACGAACACTGGTTAAAATATACTTAGTGCACCAATATAGCACATACTTCCTCATAGAACATGTAACGTTCAATAAAATTGAAAAGCGTTCTGTACAGAATTCCTTCTTTCAATTTTATACTTTGTGAAGCCGAGCACACAATGCGTACACAAATCCTCATATTCTGTTGACTAATTTCATAAGGCACATTAAATTTACTACTGCATACAGAACCAGCTAATTGAAGATTAATCTATATTTACTATATCTGGGGACTTTTCTTATTTAAATATGCCAGCCCTCATAAAATAATTAATAAATTGACTATTTTCTTACAAAAATACACATTCAACAGCAAATGTGAAACTACAATAGCAAGGGAATATGTTAATAAATAATGGGTCCATTTTGGATTAAAAAATATTGATATTAAACAAATTATATTTGATTTAAATGAACAATATTTTTCTAATAATTTTTTGACAGTAACTTGTGCAATATCACAGAAAAGTGTGTGTTCAGGTAAATGGAAACAAAGTGAAAAATTTGAGCAAATTAAAAAAATAAATTTATGTTCCAACGAAAGGTGCCAATTTTGTTCAATTATAATGCAAAACCATTAACATTTCCCAAATTTTCATCAGAGATTATTTAAAGATTTTGTGCTGACAAAAAAATCATTAAACAATGAAGTATATTTCTAATTTCAATATGAGGAAGCATAAGATGTTTTCAAAAATATTTAATTTTCTAAATTCACGTTAGATAAAATGGGAGCTTTATGTTCTTAATAAAGATGTTCATCTCTTCATCAACACATTTTGAGTTACGTCTTCCACTACACACATAAACCTCTTAAAATTTTAGAAGCATTTTTGAACATGTAAAATAATCTTTTAGAATTCTATTCAGGGCTTGAAAATCTTGTAAGCTGCTACCCATTCCAGCCTATGTGGAAAATTGAAATTACATTTTACAATTTTATTAATTTTCTAAAGTCTGAAGCACTGTTTGTAGTACCAATAATCTTTTGTTTACAATAGATGTATTTATAAAACATGCAACAACAATTGAGTCTTTGGTTTCATTACTTTAATGATGATGATAATAATAATAATAATAATAATAATAATAATAATAATAATAATAATAATAATAATGACGATAACAACAACAATGGAGATGATAAGATTATTACACTTTGAAGGTCAATAACAAGTATTCTTCCAAACACTAAAAAGTAAAAAGAAGTTTTGGAGAAAGTTTCATGAAAATCAGAGGTCAAATACTTCTTATTCAGGAAAACTGAAATTTGTTAATTTAAATATATCGTAAAAGAACGAAAGTTTGGGATAAAGAAATGTGCATCAATTTCATGAAAACAACACCATCTAACAGTGGTAAAGTGTGATGCAATTAAAGAATCACACTCTTAGACACTCATTAGGCTGAATTGTTTTATTAAAACTTACCAAAATGCAAATATTTCCAATTCATTAAATTATGAAAAAATATAATTTGAGTGATTGAAGCTCTTCTTACCTCATGTGGTTTCCCTTCATAGAGTTTTACTCTCTTGTGCCATTCATGGACATTATGGGGGTTCTGTCTCAGAAGTACAGAATTCAGTAACAATAATCTTCTTTCCATCAGATGTTCAAACCTTGCCAATCGAAGTTCAATGTCTATATCATCTGCAAGAATAACACAAAAATGTACTTTAGAATCCATAATGTAATTTGAGAAAAGTAGATGAAAAGGTAAACAAAGAGAATTCTTTCTATATATTTTACATATCTTTTCCCTTTAGTTCCCTTGTCCCATAAAGCAAATATTGCACAAAACACTTCTTATTAGAGATAACTGTAAATAAAACTTGGGAGTAATATTGCATTCTTTTAATAATATTGTACATTTTCACTGGATGTCTGTTTCTATGAAATTTATGACATTTGATGATAAAGATGTAACTTAGAAAGTAACATTGATGTCTGAAACAGTTTAATTAACAAAGTGACTGATATGATAATTACATTTGCACAATATTTTGAAACAAAATGAAAAACAGGTGCCATGAATAAAAATCTTCTAATGTTGGATAACAATGGTAAAAACAAAACAATTATGAATATGTGGGTGTCAAAATACTAAATTGTGCAGTTTCTGTGCATAGGCAAATATAATATTCATTTACAATTTTTTGCACCTAGGGAAGAATATAACTAATTACCAATTTAATGACTTTATTATGGAATTTTTTTACTTATTTTTATTTTTTAATGTTAAAGTGAAAGAGAAGTTGATAAATAATTATCAAACACAGGGAAACTCTGTAAAAAAAAAAATTTTTTTTCCTGAAATGCATTCCCTACGGAGGGATTCGGTCAAAGCAGAACTTTTCACTCTGGGCTTAGAAAATTGTTCAGCATGATGAATGTACACTCATGAGAGGTATACATTCAGACAGATTTTTTTTTCACAATTGTAATAAATAATAGCATAAATTATCATCAATTTTATTATCATCAGCCAAAATGAATGTTAAGCATTACCTAACCATGATCATTGACAACTCATCTATTGTTTTAAAACTTTTTTTAAAGAAGAAGAAGATTTAACTTTCTAACATGCTAAACCTGCACTAACCTATATGACATGTCTAAGACACAAACAAAAATATAATTTTTTTTTTCAAAATCAGTTAGCATGTGGTCTATGATAAATACATGTGCCACCAGCCTATAATCCTAATAAATATTGAGGCATGTTTATATTTTAGGACAAGTGTATGTGTGTGTGTGTCACTCAGACTGTCACGCTGAATCAGCATATTTCTAGGCAAAGAGTGCATCTTTGCACATTCGCTACATGCAGTTGCGTGCGCACCGCGAACCGAGATGTCATTTTACAAGAATAATATAAAAAAATAATTATTTTTCTTTGGGTCACACTTGTTAATACACCATTATAATTACAGTACCAATTCCCAGTATAATTCAAAGTAGTTTCTTACTCTTTGCAGTATACAATTCTCTTTTTTTTAAGCACATAAAGAATGTTTTGTCAGCATAAAGATACACTTTATACTTACACTCAGTATAATTTGTCAATAACCACGAAAAAGGAGCTTTTGCAATCATTATTATAATGCACAAAACCCAAAAAGTAGAAAGCACCATCACAAGTAATATTCATGATTCATTATATCACAACTTTAAACATGAAACTGTCCTTATACATTAATGCAATTAATAAAATTGTTATTTAAACTTTTCTTAAACTGATAATCACAGATTTCTTAAAATGACAATAAAATACTAACTGAAAACACAAACATTGAGTCATTACCTTCCTCAGTTGGGTTAGGAGTGTTTGCAGCTTCTTCCATGCGCTTGCTGAGGCTTAATTCTTCAAACTGAGCATAAGCATCAAACACTTGGGTAAAATCTCTCACAGTTGTTACAGTCTGGATTGCTTCTTCATAAACATCTCTAGCCTGTGAATACAATTTACAAAATAAATGGTATACGAAGGTTCCATTTGATACAGAAAACACATGGTATTTTATGAAAAAATATTCCTTACCCTTTCGAACAGACCACTCCGCACATAATAGTCTGCCAAGGAATTCCACAAATGACCCAACTGATCTGTATACCTACGCAATCCTCCTCGTATGATGGCATCAACATTAAGAGACCTATGAGGAGGTAATGATACAAGAGTTAATACACGACAAAATTTGCAAATGCATGCATGAAATAAATTCTTGTAAACCAATTAACTTATAAGGGGTTCCAAATAATCATACTTCTAGTCAATAACATACACAAAATATACTCATAAAAAAATCTTAATAGCCACAAAGAATGAGTAACATAATTACATATTTAATTATGTCTTTTCAACAGTACACATTATGCTACCTATAACAATAGTGATATCTGAACTAGTTACATACTCAAGTGAATTTACAATAACAATTACCTTATACAACAATATATACAACACAATTGTATGTTTAAGATAAATGCTATATTAATAAGAATGATTATAAGAAAATAAATTAATATGACTGACACATTCAAACATACTTATGTATTTGAATGCATTGTTTGGAGGCATAATAAAAAAACATAAAATGAATTTATACTGTAAACCATCAGTTTTTTATGCTTTTTCCCTTCCATATAATAAAGTTTTAAATCGCTATTTCATAATCATCGGGCCTCATTTTTTATAATTGAAAATTGTTCTCCTGCCCATGAAACAAACCCACCCCTTTTCCTGGAATTGAGTACCCACACAATGGTTCCCATGCTTTTGAGATTCAGTCTACACTTGTTTCTTGTTGATAACATCTCCTTGAACATTCATCTGAAACATTTTCCTCACTACCTGCCATAAACCAACAAATCTCAATAAAGGTAAAAGTAATATTAAATGTTCATTCATTTAATTATTTCTCAGTTTTGAGATTGCACAAATATGTAGAGTTATTCTCTCTCTCATTTCTCAGTCATAATTATCATTATTAAAGCTATAACATCCCTATTCAGGGCAAAAACCTCCCACTCTGATAGAGTAACTCTCAAAAAATAACTTACCAGGCGATTCATAATTGACTCTCTCATAAGTGGCTTTACATAATTTATTAAGGGAAGCATTGATTCAATTTCTTAAAATCCAGTTATCATCAGACAGAAAAGTTATGAAAACTGAGCTATTATTGCAGAGATTATGCCAATATAGAGACAATTCATGACACTGCAATATATCGGGAGATTTTGGAAGCCAGAGCCCCAGCACCCAACAAGTTGTTACCATAGTGATATCAACAAAATCATGGTGATCATGAAAAACGCATCACTTTATGTGTGGATAAATGCATTAGTGTTTTGATATTATATTTTTAGTATCAAGAAAATAAGCAAAGGGAATGGAATGTGTAAGCAATAATGCAAAAGCAAAACTTTATGGGAGTTTTAATTATTAAAGATCTTCAAGACATTTCAACATACCTTTAGATAACTAGTTACGATTTCAAATATATAAATAATAATAATAATAATAATAATAATATTGTAAATAACATCGTTATTAGAAACCATAGAACTTCAAAAGATATTGTATATTTATTGAAATTTACATTTGCCTTTGATTTTTCAAAGTACCCAGTATTGTCTCTATAGTATTTGATTATCTCTTACATTTTAGAAAAGTTAATTAACAGAAGAACCTTAATCTCACCTGACTTTGTCTGGATTCTTAGAAATTAACTCACACAATTCATTCCATAATTGATGATTTGATTTTCCATGTTTTGAAACAAAATCATCTTTATTGACAACATATGCTAATTTAACAGCAGCTTCATCCAATCGTTCAATGGATATTAAATATTCAATATAATCCTCAGCATCTTCTGGACATAACTGAAAAGCAAGTAACCAGTATATAACATTACTGGTGAGCACCAAATGTAGAAATTCCGACAGAGTTTTCTTTCAAGAATAAAACTAGTCCAAATTTGAGATTTTTCAGGAGGCACCAAAAACTTCATAGCGTCAGCGGGCATAGTAATGAATTCATGATTTTTCCCCAGCTTATATCTTTCAATGTGTTTGGCACTTGCCAAAAGGCCAGCACATAGCTCTAATTGTAAGGAATAACTTAGTGAAATATCACAGAGTAAGGAATTTTGGACTTGTTTGGTTCTTAGATCATGATGTAGGCTTGTTTGGTTCTTTTAAGAAACCCCTCAAGTATAATATGCTTACCTTCAAATAACGTCTAAAGACACGAACAGCAGTTTCATGAATATTATATTGTTTTAAAAATTTGAGATACAATGGCCACACTCTGTGATGCTGAGTGATGGGTAAAGCTCGGAGAGCTCGATCAAATAACTGACGTGTTCGAGTAATTCGGCACTGACCCATAAGAAATTGACAGTAATCTAGCCAAATCCTTGGCATCTGTAAAAAAGTTATTATAGTTACTTTTTCATCTTTTAATTATCATAACTGAACATTAATATCCTTTTAATCAGTGAAAGATAATTACATTCTGGAGTCTCAACACACTAAGTATGGAGCTCAACATTCATATTCGCCTTTAATTCATCATTTACAAACGTTTTAAAAAAACAACAACAAAAAACAATAAAAACCATTTTAGGAAACCTCTCAGTAAATATATTCTACTTACCTTATGCATGAAAACTAGGGAACGTTCAAATGCATTATTTACATCTTCATATGATGGATCAGTGATACAACGTCCTTTGATCTGTTTTCGTCTTAACCGTAAGTAATTATACCATAATTTATAACTGAAATGTGAAAACAGTAATTTAGTTTATTCCTTTATTTAGAAAAAATGGGAGTTCTTACATACTGTTTTCCCTGAAGGCCACAATTAAGAGAAACAAATATAGCAAATTACCTTCCTGGAAGCTCTTTAAGAGCTCTTTCAAAAATAATATTAACCCTCTGCTTTGGTGCCCCTTTTTTGTGGTCAATGTACCTCAACCAGTGTTTAACAGAAAATGGATTTCTGAGAATTTCCTCTTCATACGGTAAATCATCTTCATTCTAGGAAGAAAATAAATAATAATAATAATAATGATAATAATAATTATAATAATAATCTTAGAAAAAAGCATCCATTTCTACTTACAAATATCACTTCTATTTCTTCCTGTTGGAATGTGGGCATGACAATTTACCGCAGTACCCCGTAAAACAAAAATTCCCAACACATAAACTGTTGTTTCTTTTTCACGCTATATCATCCATGCATTCAAATGGTTAAATGCTCAACGTCTCCACACAAGATTATGCGAATTTCGCACCGCTTCACCATACGAAAACAAACGTAACCAAACAAACCAATGCTCCAATCACTCAGATGTTTATAGAAAGCAGCACTGTGTGGATTACGATGGGCATATGTTATTTCAGAACTGACAACTTTGTAACTAAAAAATGAATACTTATAATTCTCAGATAATTGTCACACTCTCTTATTCAAAGTTTTTATCACTCATAAATAATCATCTAAAAAAGAAAAAAAAATATATTGTGACCTTCTTATAAAATGTCTAAACTTGGAAATTGACGTGCATTATTTTGATGTTTTCCAATCTGAAGATTGAGCGCTGGCGTGGACTTCCAGTTTTTGATGCTTTTGAGGAGGCCTGGAGGAGGCTGTAGGTACTGGTAGGCTCTCTGCTGGTAGGTGCCGAGTTGGGGTTGTGATGTGTGTAGTGTTGACAAATGAAGTGATGTATTCGTGAAGGTCAGCGTAAATCGTGTAAATGGCAATTCCGTGACAGATGTTATGAGTATTGTGTTTAGTCGGAAAAGGTTGTCGGTTATGTATTTCATTGCCTCTCTGATATAACAATGGTGTTCATGAGGCTAACTGGCATAACTCATCAGTGTCAAATGTCATTATCATGGATAGTTCTATAACTTGAATGTCGTAGAGGACGATTGTGGAGCGAGCAAAGGAAATCCAAGTTAAATTATCGAACAATGAATTCCTGCAAGAAAACAACCGAAGCAGTGAAGAATTTCGTGTTATATCTGTATAGCTTTAGCTGGCTTTACCATGAAAACATGAATAGGTTCAGTATTACCATAATATTTGCATCTGGCTTTGTTTTTGCGATATCTATCAATTTTCTTTCTGAGTATTTTAATATTAAGTGCATAGATGCACCAGATTTTTCCCCCAAGAAATTTTTTTCACCTCTACCAGATGAAAGCCTGCAAGCAACAGATGAAGGAACACTTGTTCTTCATAAACCTGATTCAGAAAGGGATGTCAAGTCTGCAGAAGCAAGCAGTAAGAAAAACGTGAATTTAAAATCAGTTTGTGCTTAGAATGGTAATGAGTTTTCAATTTCAATTTTCTTTTGATCTTTTAGGTTCAGAAGCTGTTGGTTCACTTCATGCTGCTTTGGAAATGAAAAAAGCTGGAAAGCATGACAAAGCTTTGAAATTATTTAAACATGCAATGGCTTTAGCACCAAAGCACCCAGATATTTTGAATCATTATGGAGAATTTTTAGAGGAGACACAGAAGGATATTGTTGCCGCAGATCAACTTTACTTCCGTGCTTTGGCTTATTCTCCAAGACATTCAGGTGCTCTTGCTAATAGAGAACGAACAGCTCGCATTGTAGAAGAAATTGATCGAGGTACATTAAGGAGAATCGATAGCAAAAGGGATAGGCTCTCTGCAATTCCTGATTCAAATGCTGCATTTCGACGTGCTAAGAAGGAAGCATATTTTCAGGTTTGTTTTCAAATTGAAATTGATATGTTAAATTTTGTCATAAGTTTAAGTTAAATGATGATAATTATACAAGTTATATTTGTTTAAAAACATTTATCTAGCTTTGTACACATTACGGAGGAGTCTAAAAAATTTGTCATCTGAATCACATACTGGAATATTGTTTGATATT
Organism: Gryllus bimaculatus; assembly: GCA_017312745.1. Taxonomy (NCBI): domain Eukaryota; kingdom Metazoa; phylum Arthropoda; class Insecta; order Orthoptera; family Gryllidae; genus Gryllus; species Gryllus bimaculatus. The sequence continues at coordinate 1,017,413 of BOPP01000159.1, read as the reverse complement.
TCTCTTGTGGGAATTTATGCTTAGCACTTTCCATAAAATCTGGCAATTTAATCTTTGCATTGAAAGTCTGTCAAGGTTTGTGGCATTAATCACCTTGACAGGGAATCAAATTCAAGTATCGTGATTTATGCTCAGTCATTTTAAAAGCAGCAAGATGGCCAATGGTCAGTTCGTTTTCATGGACCTGGGTATTGCTCTTGTGTGATACTCGGTTGTGATAACCTTGTCAATTTAAGTTCCTGTTACGTCAGAAATACAGAAAATGTCCTCTATAATTTGACCTTGCCATATGTAACAAGACATTTCAAAATGTGTTGTTATTGGCAATTGTACAATGAATAATATTTATAAAAGCAAACATTTTCTTTCCACCGGAGGAGATGGCAGTGTTCATTCCTCACTGGAAGATGAGATTTGGCACCAATCTGTGTTACATGTTGACTTGAGGGGTTTTTGACTCCAGGGACCTTCCCCAGCTGGGGTGAGCTCTTGGCTTCTAACATGTTTGGTAGGGTAGTACCTTGTAACTGAACTAAACACTGTAAAGAAAACATTGGCAGACTGATCAGTAATTTAATGGAGGTATTCCATTCCCAGGGCCAATCTTACCATCTAATTTGTCTAGTGAGTTACAGGCATCCAATCTTATTTCGGCTGAACTGTAGTATACGGTACAAACTAAGGAAGTCGTTTAAACCGGCACTTTGCGCCGTTCGGCGAAAGGGAAATCCACAGTGGAGGGTACAGGGGGTGTTTAGGGATTAAGAGGGGTATCTTGCCGGCGAAGCTGCTGCGCGCACACGCGGGTGTACAGTGTACAATGTGCCAATTTTAGCCCTTATTTCCAAGAATATTTTATTTTTAAAATTTTTGACTGGATAACAAAGTAGTGAGAATTGAGTTATATTTGTTACTTTATTTTCCATAAATTAGTAACAGCAAAATCTTATATTTTAGCACATATATCACACAGTTGGCATTGAGGGCAATACCATGACTCTATCACAAACTCGTTCTGTGGTGGAAACAAGAATGGCTGTGGCTGGAAAAAGCATAATGGAGCACAATGAAATATTAGGTCTTGACGCTGCATTGAAGTACATAAATGCAACCCTGGTGAACAGGTAAGTGCTTCTATAACATTTATAATGCATCAAAAGTTTCATATTATTGATCTGCATTTTTACTTTAATGTTGTAGGTTAGGTGCAATTACTGTGAAAGACATATTAGAAATACACCGTCGAGTCATGGGATTTGTTGATCCCGTTGAAAGTGGCTCGTTTCGACGCACCCAGGTTTATGTTGGAGGCCATGTCCCGCCTGGTCCACATGAAATTCAGGTGCTGATGGAGGAGTTTGCTCAGTGGCTGAACTCTGAACGAGCAGCTCGGATGCATCCTATTCGATATGCAGCTTTGGCTCATTATAAGCTGGTTCACATCCACCCTTTTACAGATGGGAATGGAAGGACATCAAGACTGCTGATGAATACTATACTTATGCAAGCTGGATATCCACCTGTGATTATTTTAAAACAAGACAGACATAAGTATTATCGTTACTTAGAAATGGCAAATTATGGTGATATTCGACCATTTTTTAGATTTATTGCTGAAAGTGCAGAACAGACATTAGATCTCTTCTTGTGGGCTACTAGTGAATATGCTACTGAAATTCCTGCAATAGAGCAATATCATCATTCAAGAACAATTATCATTGATGATGAAAATAATGATTTCAATAATTATGAAGAAGACTAATTTGACTGATTTTATGTATTATTTTTTAAACAAACGCTGTGATTACAATGTCTCAATAACATAGTAACCCTGCTGGCAGTGTTACTCTTCCCTGTATGTATTTATATATTTATTTCAAATCCAGTTTGTTGCTGAAGAATGAATAAATAAATGTGTTAAAGAAATTATGAATTAAAATAGATTTTCTGAAATTTGTATTCATTCAGCGAGTCCCTTTCACTACGTATGATTGAAACACTTGAGTGTCTCTGGCAAGGTGTTTGGGGAGGTGGACAAGTCCCTCCTTCCTCAATATTTTGAAGTATTTCCAATAGTTTTATTCAAATTTCATTTGTTTTTTAAGTAAAGACCTTACAAAATAGTAATGTATTATGCTGATAGCAGTAAAATTGAAGTTGCGAAACAATAACATAGTGTACACAAGTTTTGATGTGCTTCATTTATTAAAAAATCATTATGAACATGCTTTGGATATGGCAGATAGGTAGGGCTACCCTCATGAGCTTACATGCAAATGTCTGTTTCTAATTTAAATTCGGTGAAACTTCGATTTTAAGTTTTCCCGGAATTTACATTATAAAATAGTACAGGTAAAACATCTATATGAGCAATGTAAGTTTCTTTTTTCGATTTTACGTCTGACTTGTGACGTACTACTGTGTAGTAAAACCCCCTTATTAAGACCTTTTCACGACAGTACTCTTAATTTGGACAGGCATTCTGAAAGAAAAGGCGGCACTTTTGGGAAGGGTGGTGGAAATACTACATATAAACGTTTTGTGTTTTGCTATTTACAAATTTACCCAATACCGAAACTGCCGTACGTGGACGACAACGCGGAGGGTGAACAAACATACCTCTCAGATCAATCCAAGGCAGAATTCTTTGCCGACATGCTTGAAGAGAGGTTTATTAACAACACTACACAGGCAGTAGATGAAACAGACATCACCAATACACTTACACATTGTGCAGTAGAAGTTTCGACTATTATCCGCGCACGTTTTCTTGAGCCCTCGCTTCGCTAGATGCGAGAGGAGTGGGTAGTGGTTGGTTATTTTGACAAAAGGAATTTTACGTCGAATTTGTGGTTCATTTTTCAATGCAAAATAGTTTTTAATACACGGGAGCGAACATTCATCGTTACCAGGTTTTGTCTACAACTCAAATTTTTTAAATTTATTTCTAATGTTGAGAATTAAGTGGGGTAGATATTCCGGGGCCCAAGAAAACTTGCGGATATAATACCATTACATGCCAATTTTTAACTCGCAAGTATCTCCATGCTTCCGAAAGCCGGTAAGGATCTTACGATTGCTGCGAGCCACAGGCCAATCAGTCTCCTGCTTGTTAATGGAAAGATATTCGAGAGGGTTCTGCCAACAGCTCTCTTGCGGAACCTCATCCAAGATTAACTGTTTTCAATCACACCGGGCCATTCCGCTTCACTACAAGCACTTTGCATGGCTCAGCAGATTTCTGCTGATCTGTTACACAGGATGTACCTGACATATATCTCGACATGGTGCAAGCCCTAGACAAAGTGCCACACAGTACAATTATCGCAAAACTTCGGCACTACCTCCCACAAAGTCTTACGGCTCATAGTACCACATAGCACGCCCTCCGTTTCGGAAACTGCTAAAAGTCCTAAGGAAGGAACTTGATCGAGTCCTTTACTCAATACTTGAGACGGCTTTCCTTTAACGAAGCCTAACAAGCCTTTCAAACCAACGAAGCTCAGGCAACGCTAAAACAATTAGCTAGGCACGTCCTCACTATAGGACAAAGAAGACAAGCACTCCCATATGATATTCTAAGGGCGTAGTGTAACACAAAAGCCGATTGGGTTATTGACTTAAGTCCGACGTGAATCCAGCCCCTTACACATAGCAGTAAGACGCGAAATGCGTGTGAACTGCAACACCAAAAAACACAAACCTTACGCTAAGCCGAAAAAAACTTGCAAATTTGAGTATATCTTGCTGAACGTTCTGAGTTGGTTGGTTGACTAATTTTCCAGGACTAAGCCCACATGTTTCGTTTCGAGTTTGTCACCAGTGATAAGCCAGTTCCTAGTTTTTCCTTTCTCGCTACCGCGTACTCATTAGAGAGAAAATCATGCATTGTTGTCGTCACCTAAAAGTAAGGATTAAAATGCAACTTATGAAAAATGTCAATATTGCACGTTAACATGTGCTCACAAGTGACGTAGGGTATTTTTGTATCCTTTTGTATTGGCAACAATAATTGCCAACATACCCAAAATTATCCGATGTGCATTGTAATAATAAGAATAGTGACATATTTTTGATTTATGTTTGCAATGAAACAATGACCACTTCCGGAGAACCCGCCAACATTTTAATTTTGCATTGTGATCTTCGCCCGTAGTTCGAAGTGTGTTGGTGCCAATCTTTTGATAAAGTATGTTTAGTAAGTTAACGTTTTTAAATTAATTCACTTCGTGTTGTAGGCCATCCACAACTGGCAAATGAAGACAACTTTTAGTGATACTTCATGCTGGAAATAAAAATGGGCTTATTCAAGGTGAGTTGCTATATATTTTTGTGTAATAACATTTTTAATATGTTTTTCAATTTCTTTTCTGCGATGATAAAATTTCAAATTCAATGTATTATTAGAATTTCAAGTGTATTAATAATTTCCTTGGTGCATGATTTTCTCTAAAAAATATATCAATGGAAATATATTCAATAATGCTGCGGGGAAAAGCGGCAAATTTTTGTCACAAAAACTATTGCCGGGGCTGGTAACGAAAAAGAGGGTAAATCTACATGCTAAATTTTGTGAAGAAAAAAAAAGTCCTCTAACATGTGATGTAACCCGAATCCATGTTTTGAGGGTTCTTGAGACCGAAAAATCGATTGAGAGCAAAACCTGTTCACCTTAGAGAATGGTGCAGGTTTCATGTCCGTAGAAAATTCTGCTTTCTCGAATATTGCAAAAGTTCAGGCTTTTTCGACATCTTCCTACAACTACAATTATGAAAATAGAGATTTTTTCCCCTTAATGAAATCTGTTTTAAAGATAGATTTTGAAGTAAGGTCATGTACAATTTTTGAAAATTTTCTCGTAATTTTGCTTAGGGCTGTTTTAGCTTCACTAGTTGTATTTATTTCTTTTCAATTGAAGTTTTAATGAATTATTTATTATTTTTAGAATTGCAATGTGTTTTGGAACTTCTGTGGAACAAAAATAATTTCCTCGATTTTACACTTTTATTTACAAGTCCCTAGAGTGGCATAAAATAGGGCTTTCACTGTATAGTGATTTATGATGGAGCATCAGCTGTGATGGAGTTATCCAATCAGGAGCTTCCAATACCAAAAATTGGAGTTGCAATGAAACTGTTGATTAGATAATTGCATCCAGCTGATTATCTGACGTAAGTCAGTATATTTAAATTAGCCAACAGAGAGGAGCAGCAAAAGCACATTTCTTCCAACCACTACAGCAGCAATCCCCACCCACACAATCGTCTCCATGGCTGCCAGCATTTTCTAGGTTTATTGATAGATAGATATATTTCTTATTTCTGTTGGTAGGTTTATACAACCTGGTGCCAGAACACTACAATTCACATATTGCATTTAATATTTAATATTTTATTGCATATTAATACAATGTAGTTTTGAATTATTTTAAGATAATAATAATAATAGTAATAATAAAATGATAATAATAAAGGCAATAATAGCATAAACTCTTCATTTTATGGTTGCACAGATATTTTGACTAATAAAAACACTTTTTAAATACTCTGCGTTCCATTTCACTTCACATGTGCGCTTCACATCTCTAACTACTTCTGTATTGCACTACACTTCACAATACGTCATGACACTCCAATTCAACTACTACTTTAAAAATAATTATATATTTAATACACAATGAATTTAATAGTAATTATCACAATACTAATAATAACAATAACAATAATAATAAAATATTGCAGGAGTTTGTTATTATATTCATGAATAGCTGTGACATTACATCACCTTTTTCAATCTATTGGAGGCATCTTGTTAACTTCAATATATTGGTACAAAAATTGTTGGCTTCCACCAAATCTCTGTAGAAGTACACAATTCCTTTAACTTTCCCCTCAAATTGTACATGCTAGAAGTGCCTGTAGATTAGTCTGCGTCATTCTTTCTATTCTAATTAATATAAAGGTTCAGGTGCGTCTCAAAAAGCTTGATCTGTGAGAAGCAAAAGACATAATATAATAAATCTTTAAAATTTTGAAAGTTTCAATCCATTCTCAACTCGTTCAAATTGCTAAGAAACTGTGGAAATAGATAATAAATAATGTAAGAAACAATGAAAACCATTTGTGATGGTCAATTAAATAAACATATTAAAGGAATATAACAACAATGACTGCAAAATATGAAATAAGTATTAAATCTTTAATACTTGGGTGTTGGGGGCGGGGGGGAAGTATGCATCAGGATTTAGAATAGCATGTAAATATTTTAGAATAAGAGAAGAATCTTATTGGGAAATAATGAGAAAGCTATGAAATTAAAAAAATTCAAATTATTAAAATTTTAGCAGCCTTAAGACTTCCAATAATGTGTTAATAATAGTTATCTAACAAGTATCTAAAAGATGCCATTATGTCCATAATGTACTTGATAATTCATGAATGCGATAATGACGAAATGAGTATGGGTCACCCCACAAAACTTTAATATACGCTCTCTTTATAACAGTGTGTAGCATACACAAGTAGTGTTAGTACCTTAAATAATAAAAATATCCACTAAAAACAGTCCCTCTTTCATTTGGGCCCGTCTACTTTGCGGGCCTTGCATGCTCGAACGTTTCACCACTGGATAGTGCAATGTTTAATTACTAATGACTGTATATAAGTCTTTTAGCAAAGTGTAATGTAGAACGTTTTCTCTTATCTGACACTTTTTTTACTGTGTTTCTTTCACTTCGTAGAAAGAGAAAGCTATGTAATGATGCAGGGGAAACAAATAAAAAAGAAGGTAAAAAAATACTTTTCTTGAAATTAAATTAAAAATTGAAAAGGTGTATTTAATCCCAATGTCTTTAATCTAATCCTAATGTCTTTAATACTAAAAACGCACAAAATAAATAATCTACTTGAAAGTAGAATTAAAAATGAATAAAAAAGTCAAAAACAAAATTGAAATGCTCAAAACTGGTCTGCAATATTCCTCAAACGTCATTAATAAAGTTTTAAAAACTATTTCCACAAAATTCAGCAAAATTGATTTACTTCCGTGAAAGTTTTCAAAGGCATGATTTTTTGTGCAGAAATTGAGGAATAGTGTTCACACAGCCGCAGCATTGCCAAAGCAGAGCCACTCGAGTTTCACTTTTCTTTGTGCTGAAAACAGTTGACCTTTTTCTTTTACTGAAACCATTCCAAGATAATGAATGAAATCAATTTACAATTGCCAAAAACATATACTTATAAAAATGATGTCCTTAAAAATAATAATTTGTTTAGATATGAAAATACCTTATTTGGAAACATTTGCCACATCTCAATAAGTGCTACCCTGGACAATAATTGCCCATTTAGCTCTCATATTCCTTCTGGGTGTTGAATAAAAAGTGCTTTGTAATAAAAGTTCTTTCCTTGAAAAAATTAGTTTCAGAAAATGTTTCCAAATTGTTTGAAATTAACATTGTTGTAGTGAAAATTTAGTTTTGCATTTTAATTTCAGTCCTAAAATGTGAATTCTTCAAATTTGTAGCCAAATAAACCACATTTCCGTTGAGAATTTTTTCCTTTTATTATGTCATGGTCCCTTGTCATGGTCCCAGTTTTGTTAAGAATTTTTTCTTTTACCTTTAGTCTGCTGGTAGGTTTGTTAACAAGCAATGCCCTCAGTAACTGCAATTCAACAAAAATATTATGAGATTCATTATCATTATTTGCCCTGGCCAATATTAACAAAATTTTAATTTCTAGTGACAAAAGCTAAAATACCTAATGTGCTAAAGAAAAATTCCAAAGAAAAATCAATTGTAAATAATGGGTGGTAAGTAGAAGAAACAACTGGAGAGGATATGTCATCCAAGGAACTTTGGGCGAGTTAGAATAAATTGCAGTTCTTGGATGGCGAGAAGAAACTGGACCATCAGCGTTTTTTTGATGAATAATTAGATATCCCTGTTGAGTCAATGATCAAAAAGAAATGTAAAGGAACAAAATTGAAAACAATTTGATTATTTCAAATTAGTTCTATTTTTTTCTCAGTAACTGAAGTTCTAAAAACAATCTTAAACTCAATTCTTATTGAGCAATTTTTATTTTTATTATGGTATTGAAAAGTATTGGCAGACAGCTGTGGCAAAGGAGTCAAGAAAATGGGCATATAGTTTTCTTGAAGATCCTTGGTGTTTCTAGGTGTTAAATGTTAAAAATTGCCTCATTATTTTAAATATTTTTTTCAATCAACCATACAATTAAGTAATAAAACAAGTTCACAGAGGCATTTAAAAAGTACATCAATAATCTATTCAATTTTGAATTTTTTTCATTCAAATTTTAATTTTGTTTTGATTTATACCTTATAATTAGAAAAACAAAATGGGTAAAATATTTTGAATATGGGACAGTAGATCACCCTTTTGCAAAATGATGAAGGAAGGAGAAGACATTTAAACAAATGTAACTAAGAATAACTTTATTATCATGATCATCAAATATGTGAATAGCTAATACAAGAAGAAAATTCTTCCTGTTCTGAGATTATGCACAACATATATTTGGAAACTAAAATTCTGAAGACACAATGAAACCCAGTTGGTAGATACCACTTTTGAATGGAAAAATATTAACAATTCGTCTCAGCATTTATTTAATTTTTTTTTTATTACTAATATGCCTACGAATATTCATTAAAAAGACTGCAAATGCATACACTATATGAAATATTGAATTAAAGTCCATATATTTTAAATTATAATAAAAATCTTTTTTCTGTAGAAGAGTAAAAGAATGTTCAAGCTCCCCAAACATTTTAAGAGTGATAACATATCATTCACATCATAATACTACCACCATGAAGACAACATAAATTCCATTGGCTGCTAACGATTGCTCCCGTGCATCTCGATCGACCTCGATGTTGGTTTAACTCCGGTAGTCACCCCTAGATAGGGCGAGAGTTACAAACATCTACAAGTGTTCCCGATGTGTTTGACGAATTCAAATAGCAAAGAGATGGCGTGGAGATTTCGATTTCCTTTCTTTCTGAGAGCGTCGCTTGTCTCAAATTACTGCATTCAATAGTTATTCCTTTATAAGTGATTTTTTTACATTCCCGTATACACGGAGTCCGTATGTACGGTGTAATATACCTAGTATGGGGAATGTTTTTTAATACTGCGGAAAATCGATTTCGAGATTTATACGCAAATACACGTCCTTGGGGCCCCCTGATACCGAAAAAGTGCTCTTTTTTTTCTTTTTCAAAACGTCTGTCAGTCTGTGAACACCACTAGCACCTAAATCATACGTACGTTTTTTTTCATATAGATATTCCCCGGTTGATCTGGTTCCACTCGAGGCTCCGCGATTTAAAAAAAAAAAATTTTAAATTTGGGTATACTTTACTTGAAGCCCCTCCGACATTTTCAAAATTTTCTCAAAAATGGCTCAAAATTTTTTCTTTAAATTTCTTTTAAGAATACCTACAGTGAAATACACTTATATAGGTGGTATTGGTCAGATTTTCAAAGTTATCTCTAATTTCGAAAATTTCAAAAGTTTGAGTTTTTTTTTCGCTTTTTTCTAGAACTACGAAATTGAAGTTAGAGGTTTTTCCTCCATATAAAATTTCTTGTTCATATTGGGTTCTTTCATTAAAGTCATGGACATTTTTTTAAAAACTTCGAGTAGTTTTCGTGCAATATTTGCAATTTAAAAAAAAAATACAAAAAGCAAGATTATTTCAAAAATGACTCCAAATATTTTCTTTAATTTTTATCGTAGGGATAGTGCTAAATGCACTATATAAGATGACATAAACCCCATATTGCTCTATCCTTTCGTTTTTTTCAAGAACTACATTTTTTTTGACTTGGCCCTCACGTCGTTAATATTTATGTTAACAGCAATTTGATTACATTGTTATATTTATGAAGACATGTGTTTTAAATAATGTCAAAGTTTCTCGAAAACTCAGCCGTTTTCTGTGAAAACTAGCGCACAATTCCTCATTTTCAGAAACGCTCGAACGCCTTTTTCCTAAAAGTAGTTTCCATTTTTTCTTCAAACTTTCGAACGAATAGTGCTAATTACACTCTTAAATATGACTTAAAGTTCATTTCGGGGTATTTTTTTCGAAAATTACACAAATGTAATTTATTTGAAAGATCACTCACGCCGTTAAAATGCACATTTCCAACGATTTGTAAACACTCGTGTATATGCGAGTTAAAATGCTACAAATTACTACAAATGAAGGTTTTCGAAAAAAATCTGTGAAAAAGAGTTTCAAATGATGAATTTACAGTAGGGATTAAAAACGGCTCCAAATTTTTCAAAGAAAATTGCTGTCTATGGTGAGGTTTTACTATTTTTTGAAAACATGAGTAGTTTTCGCGTACTTTTGCGAAAATAAGGTAATTGTTATACAAATATTTTCCATAAAGGATTCAAATTGGTTCTTTATACTTTTTCTCGAATACGCAAAAGTAAGCTTGTAAAAACAGGGCAGGACCCAGTTTCGACTAGTGCGCGAGGAGACACGGAAACAGCCAATATTTAATGAAGGGCGGCGTCTTCCTCCTCCTCAGAGCTTCTCCATCACCCGAGGTCAGCTGTGCGGTAACACACGGAATACGACATTTCAGTCGAAACGCACAGTAGGAGAGAGGCTGCATAGTTTTCTTTCAATTTTTTTTTCGCGTATTGAAAATTAGAAATATATAATGTTTTTGTATTTATTCTATTGTATTTAACGAATCCATAGACACCTCTCACATGAACGGAGATTTCTTAGCTTTCTACAATTTTTAAGCACATTTATTGCACATTACATTGTGCATTGTACGATTAAATACATATCCTAACTTATCATACACGGCGTGTGCTGTATTTATGTGACAAATAAATTACTCGTATTATTTCGACGTCTCGAGACTACATACTTGTCTTTCAAATTCAAAATTGGAAATCAGTAATTAGTAGATTGATGTCTTTAGATTTTTCCTCAGTTTCTGGGTATCTAATACCAAAGATAATTTTTACAAGGCCGGAGAATTATTTTTCTTTCAGTTTCTGCACACATTGGCAATAATTTGTGTAGATGTTTTGGACTTTTCTCGAATTCCTGGGTACCTAACACGACGATAGACCTTACAGATCTTACCCGATAGATCTTACAGGGGAGATGATGTTAAGCTTTCTTCCATTTTGTGCGCGCGCTGGACATTGGTAATATAATTTTAAGCGAAATTGAATCATTTAATAAAAACGTGGACTGCAACGTGTTTTGCAACATTGAATCTTTGTTCTCCAGTGACATTTCACACCATTCGTTGCCATTTCTGCAAAATACTAATCAATGAACCAATTTCTCACAAATAACTTTACATAAAATGTTGCAGAAGATATTTACAAATCATCCCAATGTACGCAATGGCTGTTTTCTTTCCTGTTATATTTATATCGAGGAAATTTTGTTTGATAAATAACTTGTACTTTTCCCTTCATTTTCTCGTTTTTTTAGTCCCTCAATAATCTTTAATTCAAGTGAAACTTTCAGAATGTCATTTGCGGGAAACTTCTCTTTTTTTAGAGAAAAAATTTGAGCTCTTTTTGATAAAATGTCGTTTGGGTGTTTCTGAAAATGTTCAAATTCAGATGTCTGGAAGAGGAAACCAGCGATCGGATGCTATGATTAGTAGTTTTCCGTTACGTCATCGATTCGGTGCTTGGCGAATGCCGGAGCAATGCTCAAACAAATGGGCCAAGAACTGTGAACGATATTCCGTCATCATCCTTACCCCCTCCTCACCCATCACACATATATAAGCGCACACAAACACGCACACACTTGCTTTTAGATGAATAACAAAAAATAAACGATCGCACAGATAACAATTCTGATTCTTCAATGATTTTTCTTTTATTGTGGAGTACTAATCACATTCTCTGTAATATCATGGTGTTATTTGTTAAAGGTATAACAAAAAACATGTATTTTTACATAACACTTAAGTAAAGAAAACTCTTTCGCATTTGACTCTTTCCATTTTATTTTAAACAAATATAAATCTCAAATACTTATTTAAAAATACAATGAAAAAGAAGTTTTTAGTAGTGGAATGGAGTAAGAACCAATTGTAAATTAATTTCGGATCAAACTCATTTTCAAACGTATCTTTTGGTTCTGTCTTATTCGGATATACTCTTTTCTTTTGATGTCAAAAATTCGGTATAATTTAATACATTACGAAAAACAAACGCGTTTGTTGAGCCCTATTCGCAGATTCCTCTCAGTCGCCATCGATTCGGCGAAGCACGATGCAAGCATCCAACAGTTCTGCTCCCTTAAATGTATTCTCGTTTTCCTTCCCCGCCACAAACACTCAGTTCGGAGCCTCCGAGGGGCTAGTTGGACAGGTCGTTTCCGTTTTCACAACTAAAAATGTCGTATGCGATTCAAGGAAATAATTGATCAGATCGATTGGGAAATATTTATTGGGGAAAAAAACTTGTGAAGAGCTAGTGTGGACCAGAGACGAATAGATGTACAGGCGGACGGGCAAACAGATGTTAAGTCGAAAATGACTTTTTCAGTATGAAGCCTCACAAAACGTGGATTCCATCTACATTTGGTATTCGCGAGAGTAATTTATTATGTACAGGAGTCAGGGAAATATTTTTTTTCGTTATCAGGAACTTACAAAATGTGTTATTGGGTCGGAATGTAGCACTTTTCCTGCATCCTTAAATAACTGTCTTTTACTATGTTGCTACTAGACTCTAGAAAGTGAAGGCGAAAGATTTGCACAGCTTGTTTGGATTAATACGAAGAAGAGATTGTAAAATGTGTTTTTTGTAGGTAGTAAGTAATGTATAAATTGGATAAAAAATGTTGAAATTACAATGGAACAAAAAATAGCAATGAAGTAATACCGAGTAAAAAGAAAAATAATTAAAGTAATAAACAACAGGAAGAGAAATTGGTTGTCAATTTTGGCGCCAAAACTGTTTGCAGATAACATTAATAAAAGTAAAATAGATGGGAAAAGAGAAGAAAGTGGGAGGCGAAAAGTTCGGAATACTAGATGATGTTAGAAATGGAATAAATTATCATGAAGATGATTCGAAACTTGTCTAAAACAGTACTCTCATAACACGAGCAGCTCCCGAACTAAGATCGCACGGACGAAATGTCTAGCGTGATTTAGCGGGTAACGTTTACTCTTTACTTAGAGTCCTCTCGAACTTGATTATTCATTTTCATACAAGTAATACAAATTTTCGTCGTTTTAACACATACTTTGCACTTTTAAGCACAAAAAATAACTATTTTTTGGCATTTTAGCACCTAAAAGTCAGAGAACAACTCTACCAATGGTTGCGTCTGAGGAATGTTCCAAGATCCGATAAATGGTGAACTGGGCTGGTGTACAGGGGCCGTTCTAGGACACTTCAATGCAGGTTAACAATACAGTTCTCACTGGGATTCGCTGCGTGACTTGGTGAGGACTAACTCAGCATCCAGCCGCCTTTCGCGGGTCGTGTGCTCCGTCCCTGGCGCTCTCTAGGGAGAGAACGTGGCGACGGTGCGTGCTTGCTTGTTTTAAACTCGGGGGGGGGGGGCAACAAAAAAGAAACAACTAGCAACAATGGAAATTGCCGTAACTTATCTAATATTAAATTTATAGTTTAGTTTATATATTACATTAATACTATATTTTATTTATTTTCATATTGGAAATTCCGCAATGTGAGAAGGCTCCGTGATTTGCATTAAAATATTTCGTCGAAACCATTTTCTATGAAACATTAAAAAATTTGAAACAGAACTTCGCGGGAAGTGTTTACAATTATATTAAGAATCGCTTTAAATCGGGTCGAAGTAAGAGAAAACTCATTTTTATGCCGCCATTTTCAGTAGCACGCAACGCTCTCGCATCAAGGAAATTGAGCTTTTTGAAACACGACCGAGACGACCCTTCAATTTCATGTAACCTTTGATCATTCCGTGAACCGCCTGCGTCTATGAAAAGATTTCTAGCTCAAAAGATACCCGACATCTTCATTCATCACACTTCATAGAGCGGACCAAGTGGAGAGCTGAGGGACTCCCACGTCCTTCCCCATAGTTCCAGAAGCGGAGTCTGAAAATCAAGGCGTAATTCAGTGGTATGATGATCACAACGTTCCTTTAATTCATCCCGCAGACAAAATACAATGAAAAGGTTCCGGTGAGGCAACTAGCGGCCGTATCGTTGCTTGTTAGGCCCATCAGCGCCTCTTGTCCCCGCCACAATGATCGCTCGTTGTCAGGAAAACACGCGCTCGCTTTAATCACGGGAAATTGCATGGCGGCGGCGCCGGCGCGGGCGGGGACACAAGTGCGGTCTTTTGCCGAAATCAGTGCCCCCCTCCCGGCTGCCCCCCCTCCCACGTCTCGGCCCCCGCCGCCGCGCGCACGTGCGCGCCCGCCGCGACGCCGGTGGGGGGGGGGGCGGAGGAGCTCAGACGCGAATAGTTTCGGCGCTCAATTACGCCCACGTCGCACAGTGGTCTGAAGCCGCGACAAAAGCGTGCGTAAAGCAACTGCATTTGAGGTTACTCGCAAACAAGCATTTCAACCGACAATTTTCTATTACAACTAGTGGTGCTAAAACATCACGTACTCTCTCGCCCGTGTTTTGTTGCAAAATTACGCGGAAATTACTCAAAATGTTGAAAAATTATAAATGATCTTATTTCAAAATCTATATTTACGGAACATATTTCATTAAGGGAAAATCCTAACCATCATTTTTGCAGGAGTAAGAAAACGCGAAAAAATTTTGAATTGTTGCAATTTTCGAAAAATCAGAGATTTTAACAAAAATGAGATATGCGCCATTCTCTTAATCGTCCTTCATATTATCCAGCAACAAATTTTAATAAAAAACGATCGAGACATTTTTTTTAACATGTTGAAAATGTTACAGGGGCTTCGTGTAAAGTACCCCCAAAATTAAAACATCAATTTCTAGTTCAAGAGACCGCGACATCAACCAGATCGATTGGGAAATACCAATTTTGGAGACAAAGGTGCTTCTGTTCTTCTTCAACCGTAATTAAAACAGAACATCTTGCTTATACTTGATCGCTCTTTCAGGTTATTTATTCACAGATTTACGCGTTGAAACCTTCTTTCTAGCTTATTCAAACAAAGCATTATTTGACCAGAAAATGAGACTATCGTAGAGAAAACCGTCATTAATTTTATGTCATTCAAACAAGAAATTGCTTTTGACCGAAATAAAGTTGTAGATGTTTTTCTCGTATAAAGAACCACTAAGTTCTTACTGCGTTGGGATGAAACGTTTACCACTGTTTGAAACATTTTCCTTGGTTAAATTTACGAGCATTTTTATTTTGTTTTCGTGGTTCACATCATTGACAAACATACTTCATCAGTCAAATACCATAAATGCTGGCCTAAAAAATAAAGCTACTTCCAAAAAACTTTTATCAAACTTTTCGTAAGCTTAGATTGATATAAAAAAAGCACACATCTTGATAAGATGCTTCTGCTGCCCAAATGCATTGTATTGACGACTAGACAAGGGATGTCGCGATAAACAGGCAGACATCTAACAGCCCTGCCTTATCCTCGCTAGTAATTTTCAACTGGGCACTAAGCAATGACTCTTTAAGAATAAATCGTCCTCGCCATCCATTGAGCATGATGAATGGCATCTGGAAATCAAGTTTTAAATTTTCTTCCTGTCTCCACCTAACAGATTAATTATGAAGCTCTACCAAATTTCTAAATTTTCGAATTGGGGCAAAAATTGGGAAAAACCTTAATTTCGTAATTACTTTCTGAAATCACAAATATAAGTACAACTTTCGACGAGAAATTCAATGGTGCAAAGTAAACGTCAATCCGACGATTACTTTTGAAATTAAACGCTTGAAATGAAATAAGGCCCAAACCCCGAAATTGAAGCAAAAAATGGGAAAAAACTTAATTTTGAAATTTCTTTCGTAAATCACGTTTATAAGTACAACTTTCGACGAGAAATTCAATGGTGCAAAAAAGACGTCAATTCGACGATTAGTTTTGAAATTAAACGCTTGAAATCAAATGAAACAAATCCCGAAATTGGAGCAAAAAATGGGAAAAAACTTAATTTCGTAATTTCTTTCTGAAATTACGTATAGCAGTACATCTTTCGACGAGAAATTCAATGGTGCAAAGCAGACCTCAATCCGACTACTAGTTACGAAATTAAATGCTTGAAATCAAATGAAGCCCAAATCCCGAAATTGGGGCAAAAAAATGGGAAAAAACCTAATTTTGAAATTTCTTTCGTAAATCACGTTTATAAGTACAACTTTCGACGAGAAATTCAATGGTGCA